>VZRO01002814.1:0-54877 GCA_013397915.1 Daphoenositta chrysoptera | reverse complement strand
CTATTGTACCCATCTTCAAAAAGGGTTAAAAGGATGACCCTGGGAACTACTGACCTGTCAGCATCACCTCTGTGCCTGGGGAGATCATGGAACAGATCCTCCCTGAAGCCGTGCTAGGGCTCATGGAGAACAGGGAGGTGATTTGGGCTTCACCAAGGGCAAGTCCTGCCTGACCAGCCCAGTGGCCTTCTATAATGGAGTAACTACATCAGTGAACAAGGGAAGGGATACAAAAGTCATTTATCTTCTGCAAAGCCCCTCACAACAGTCCTTCTCAACATCTTTCTCTCTAAATAAAAGCAGTAGACACATATAAAATAAGAAGTGTATATTTGTCTAAAATTTTAGAGTTTATAATGTTGATACTTTTCAGCCATCCTTTCTTTTCCCTCAATCACATTTTCATCTTTTAAAACCTGTGGTACAAAGGTTACTTTCTCCAAGATAGAAAGTATCAGCCTCTTAAGTAAAAAACATATAGACATTCATAGAAATTAAAAAGTTTTATACCAGTAAAAGTTCTGCTATGACAAGTGAAACCAGCACAGATCTCAGTGCAAACTAATCTTTGCTCTGTTTCCCAGAGGAGATATGTATGTATTTGGTGCATCTGCATTAGCATTTTAGTTCGTTCTAACAAAGGTTTTGAATCCTATCTTCTGAACAACCCTTCAAATATGCTTTGATTCACATTTCAGAGCAGACTCTGGGATGAAAACTAGATTCTTTTGTATGAATCTAAAATGAAAGAGGCACTCCAGGGGTACCTCTAATGCTCTCTAACAACTCCCAGGTACTGAATCCATGGGCTTGGTTTAGAGACCACCTGAAGTAATAATCCCTCTAAATGCTTATGGAATGAATGTCAGCTCCCGAGTGCCATCTGTTTCTCTGCAGATACAGCCCTGTTGACCTGCATCACTTGTTAATGTAGACATCATTATATTTCCATCCTATTCAAGCTCATTTGTCTCCATGGCCTGAGCAGCTTACTTCAAACACGTACCATGTCTCTTTTCTCTGGTGATTTAGAACTGGCACTTGACATAAACCACAAAAATACCTGGATGAACTCCTTTCTTGGTCACTTTGATCTTTTAGACAGTCATTGACAATAATTATATGGCAAATGGGAATATTTTCTTACTAACTTACATGAAGTTTTTATACTTATTCTGAATAATAAAAATAGACATAGAACTCCATGCCTGCATCTGTGTGTTTATGTTTATATAAGGTGACATTATATAGGTGCCACCTAAGCATGTCTGAACAATCTTCCTTCTCCAAGTCCTTACACAGAATCATAGAATCATTAAAGTTGGGAAAGACCTCTGAGATCATTGAGTGCTGTTACCCCAGCACCACCTTGTTCACTACTAAACCATGTCCCCAAGTGCCACATTCACACGCCTTGTAAACACTTCCAAGGATGATGATTCCACCACTTCCCTGGGCAGCTTGTTCCAGTTACTGAACACCCTTTCAGTGCAGAAATTTTTCCTAATATCTCATCCAAACCTTCCCTGGCACAACTGGCAGACATTTCCTCTCTTCCTGTTGCATTACTTGGCAGAAGAGAGCAACACACGTCTCACCTCTTTTCAGGCATTTGTAGAGAGTTATAAGGTCTCCCATGGGTCTCCTTTCCTTCAGACTAAACACCTCCAGCTCCCTCAGCTGCTCCTCATCAAACTTCTGCTCCAGACCCTTCATCAGCTCCATTGCCCTTCTCTGGACACACTCCAGCACCTCAGTTTCTTTAGTGAGGGGCCCAAAACTGAAGGCAGCATTTGAGGTGAGGGCTCACCTGTGCCAAGTATGCACTGTGCACGTATCACACTGGTCTCTGTCACTATAGATCATAAAATTCACCTCCTTATTGTCCTGTTGCCTTTTTCTTGTTGTTCTTCTTCAAATTGTGGAGTCTGCAGAACTTTCTTGCATGCTTTCATGTGAATTGCAACCATCTAAGGTTTCTTTTATTGTTTTTTTTAACCCAGAGTCCTTTTCTATTAGTCTACTTGTCATGGTATGTTCTACTCAAGCTACTTATACAATAACAAATCATACTCTTTCCAATAATTGGAGACTTGCAAAGTAGCATCTTTTATCTGTATATAATTGAAAAAAAAAAACTACTTCCTTTTTGTTTTGTCTGTTTTGAGTTGAACCTAAATAGGTATTGTTGATGCTGCTGCTATCATCAAAATGACTTAGAGTAAAGAAACACTTCAGATATACTTTCAGGATTGTGCATTTGTTCCCAAAAGCCTGACAAAGAATCACATTATTCTGCTTGGTCACCATATTTGCTATAAATCAAAATATCCAACTGATTGTTCAATAACCAAAGTCAGAACTTCCATATTTTTCCCAAAATCACAAGTGTGATAGTATAACTACAAAGTGATTTTTAGGGGGGTTTATAAGTGCGTAACACCTTATTAAAATTAAAATAAACATTTTGATCGGATGTAATTGCTGCTTTTATTTAAAGTGAAGGTACAGGCTAATGGAAAAAGAGAAATTAAATCTGACTTGATCTGTGTTCCTGCCACTTTTTCTCAGGGGAATTTAAAGGAAATAGCATTTGCTATGTCATTAGAGAATGTAGTTCAACCTTACAGTCTAAAAAAGTTTTTATTAGTACTTAACTTCCTAGAGGACTTATACACCTATCTTGTAGAGACAGTGGGCCAAAGCCTTCTCAAAGGTTGTGCAGACAACAAACTTGGATAAGAACTTCCATATGCTCACAAAAAGTTCTGATGACAGGCACTGAAATATCCTGAGTCTGCCTGAAATTACATTCCATTCCTTTAGAAGTGTGCTTTTCATTTATTCATGTACATTTTCCGGATTATCTAGTTTCACTCTTCACAGGCTGTGAACCACGCTGATGGAATCAGTGCATTCAGCTTTTAGTAGTTAGCAGTGGAGCATGAACCTCTACTGGAGAGAGGGGAGCACAAGCAGCTTTTTCTTTTTTATATCCATTTGCTGTCGAGAGGGAGGTTATACCCAGATATTGCTGAAGAAAACAAAGAATGTTAAGTCATGAACCAAAACAAACTAACTTGAAATTTAAGTGTGAGTAACTACAGAGAATAAATCATGCCACCTTCATAAAATCTTATTAAATAAGGTTTGAATGTATCCTGATGGGGGAAAAATTGACACAGACACTGAAGGCATAATTGTGCTGTCACCTTTGTGCTGATTTTGGCTGGGGTAGAGTTGATTTCCTTCATAGTAGGTAATGTGGAGACTATGGTTTGGACTTGTGCTGGAAACAGTGTTGATAACACAGGGGTGTTTTAGCTACTGCTGAGCAGTGTTAGCACAGAGCTAAGAATTTCTCTGACTCGCCCACCAGAGACCAGGCTGGAACCACACAAGAGTTGGGAGGGGACACAACCAGGACAGCTGATCCCAGCTGACCAAGGGAATATCCCAAAACAACCAGGANGCTGGAAACAGTGTTGATAACACAGGGGTGTTTTAGCTACTGCTGAGCAGTGTTAGCACAGAGCTAAGAATTTCTCTGACTCACCCACCAGAGACCAGGCTGGAACCACACAAGAGTTGGGAGGGGACAAAACCAGGACAGCTGATCCCAGCTGACCAAGGGGATATCCCAACACAACCAGGACAGCTGATCCCAGCCAACCAAGGGGTTATCCCAACACAACCAGGACAGCTGATCCCAGACAACCAAGGGGATATCCCACACCACACAGCATCATGCTCAGCAATAAATCTGAGAGAAATAGGAGAAAGAGTGAACATTCTGAATAATGGGATTTGTATTCCAAAGTCTCTGTATATGTGATGAATTCCAACTTTCCTGGGGATGGCCAAATACCTGCTTACCCATGGGAAGTGGTTCTAAGGACTTAAAGAGCACAGTTGCTTGTCTCAAACACTGTTAAAGCCACAGAAGGACTTTGCTGTGAGATAAGTACAGAATGGAGTGACAGAATGGTGCTAACTCCAGGCCTGGTAGAGGCAAGATATCTGGTTAGCACATCCTGGTTAATGCATCCGGACAAAACTTCCCACTGTGGCACACTGTGCAAAGATGCAACTGCTCATACACATATCATCCATGAAAAAAATATCAAGTCATGGGACTGATGGCATCTGTGACCACCAAAGTCCCACCAAATATGTCTCCATAAATACCTGGAACTTGGACTGTCAGTTAAGCCCCCACAGCAGGAACTTCAAATAAGACAAAGGTGAAACTATTGTCTGCGTGTTATATCAGACCTAGCAAGAGGCTAACAAGTCTTGGGGACAAGACTGTGTTGGACACAAAAAATGCACAATTTATGGGCCGCAAAGAAAGGTAACTCAGCAACTGTGCTGAAATCAGCTTCAACTGGGTAAAAGGTAGTTCTGTCAAAGGAGAGATCATGACCACCAACTCAGGGCTCACTGACCCAAGAAACCCACTAACTCAGAAGAAGAGAAAGACTGAGCATAAGGACTAATCAACATTAGAAGCAAGGGAATAATTTAACCACTAGAACTGTGTAGACAATGAGCATTTATTCCTTTGGCTGCTGAAATAGTGCAAATCTTTAAAAACCTCGGGACCCCCACCACTGAGAAGATGATGAAGAAGGACCATCGGGATGCTGGATCCACAGGTGGTGACTGTCTTCAGCTTGATCTATCTTTCTCTCACTCCCCTACCCTCTCTCCTCTCTTTTCTATTTCTTTCTATCTCTCTCTCTCCCTATCGATCACATTTTATTGTTATGAAATCCATACTATTGACTTCAGCATATGGTGTTATTTGCACCTTAATTCGGGCAGAGATATCTCTCAGTAACAGGATCATAACAGCAGTGAATTAATTCCTTGTCTTACTTTGCTTGTGTGTGGAGTTTTTCCTCTCCCTATTAAATTGCCTTTATCTCAGCCCGTGAGTTTGTTCAGTTTTACCTTTCTGATTCTCCCCCGCATTCCAGCAGGGGGAAGGAGTCGAGCAGCTGTGTGTGACTGAGGTACTGGCTGGGGTTAAACCACTGCAAACCCTCAAACTGACTCTTCTCCATGGAGAAGGTGTAGTGTGGAAGCTAACCAGAAAAGGTAATTTTCTTGAGGAGTAACTATTTCAGCTCAGGCTATAAACTGTAATAGCTCAGTCTGGACTTCTACATTTTGCACAGACGAGATGAGTGCTGCAAAGATTTCCAAAGTTCTCCACAAAAACAGATCAAATTAATGTCTCTTTTCCTTTTCCTCTTCAGACTTCATGAGTTGTTTTATATCAGAAAATGAAAACCTGTGAAACTACTGACAGAGCACTAGAAGAATTCCTGAGACAGTGCAAGAAAAACGAAATTTCAACCCAGTATAGGGACAATTTTTCATTTCTTTTCTTACCAATACAATCACAGTGGAAATGTTCTTATTATTTCACTAAGACATTAAATATAAATAAATACGTATCTCTGGGCCATTCTATCTTATACCATGATGACATGCATGGACTTGTTTTCATCCTTCAGTCTGTGTGAATCTTTCTCTGCTACTCCTTGTTTTATTAATTTATGTAGCCAAGAGATAAAAGTAAGAAAGATTTTCTATTAAAACCTTCAGATTTGTGTATCCCCTTAGGATTGTTTTGGAGATAAACATAGTTGTTAACTAAACTTTGTTTCCTAAGCAAATTATGGCCCTGATTTTATCAGAAATCATATGCATGATTTCTTTGTTAGTTTACAGGAATAGACCTGTCACACAATTGCAAGCAAAAGCTTTTCCTATCTAAGTAGGAAGACACAAAAACATGATGAGGCAGACCTCCAGGAAAAACTAATTACACAAGTCAAGGGAACTGTTTAACCGGAGTGATTACAGGGATGCTAAATATGAGAAAAGTCACAAATTCAGTGGGGTATATTTCTTTGGTGACACAAATACATTTTTTTAAAATGTTTACCCTGTAGCAATGCAATTTGTTATCTCCTTTTTGTTTAAAAAGAAGCTCCTATTTCTCTGTGGAAAACTTTGAAAAACTTGTATTTCAAAGGAGTTCTGCTTGATGCAAAACTATTTTAGTAAGGCATTTTAGGTAAGCACATGGATAACAGATACACAAGCCTTCTATTTGTCTAATTTTATTCTATTTATGTCATGTTTAGGGATATCTTAATAGAGGTTGGGTTGGTTTTTTTTTTTTTTTTTGAATATTCGGGAAATGCCCTCTTAAGATTCAGCTTTGTAGTCTTGAAAATAATACAAGGTGTTTACAGAAAAAAAAATATTTCATTATATTATCTTGTTACTAAATGATTCTGTTTCTAAAATGATCCAAGATAAGTATCTTAACTCTACAATCAGCCACAAGGACTAACATGTCCTCTGTGACACATATGTGGGGTACTTCTGGGAAGTCCTGAAAAAATTTATATTTATGCATTAATTACATTACATTTATGCTCTTCTCTTGCTTCACGTTTCCTCATCCCCTTAGCTGGACTAGTAAAAAGGGAATGAAGTGAAGTACTTTTGATTTCAACAGGAGTTTGCAAGGGTTTCTTTGTCCACCGGAGCAGCAGTGTGGGAAGCAGTCATGTCCTCTACTCCCTTAAAACCAAAGAATGGCACCCTTCTCCCCCTCCTGCCTCGTCCCAGGGTGTGCTGGGCTCTGACAACACGAGCAGCACCCCCTCTAGCCCCCCAGTGCCAGGGTGTGTCATCTGTCCCTCTGAGGCTGCCCACACACACAGCAGCCTCTGTTACTCCCCAGCAAGATGTGACTCCATAGGGCTCATCGGGGAGGACTGCCCAGAAGAAAATATCTTGCTTAAAAATGAGAGCTGATATTCCAGCTGGAGAATGACATAACCTCAGGAACTGAATAGAAAATCCAACACAAGCCTTTTGGATCTATAACCAAATCCAGTTTCCACCTGGTATCTGATAAATTTAATGCAAAACTGAAATACTAGGCCAGGACGCATAATCAGTCACCTGTAGGTACATAGTTCACAGCTTTACAGTAAGTTTTTGCCTTGAAAGATGCTTTTTCAAATAACCTTCACATAGTCAAATCAAAGCTAATTTCCATTACGATTAGGCCATCCATTTACTCCTCAGTGAAGTTCACAATATTTTCATGCTAAATTTCACATTTCAAACAATCTTTTACAGCTCTAGGGCTAGTCAGGGAGGGGTCAGTCACAGCTGTTCTGTTATAAAAGGGGAAAAACATTCTTAATTGCTTTGTGTTCCAGTATCTCTGACCAGCAGAGGCGCTGCAACTTTCCTCAAATTCACCAGTATACCAGTGTAGGATGGGAGGATCTATCCCCCTGTATAACTCTTTCCTAGGTGTGTGACAGTCTGAGAAATATGGGGTTACAGAAAAACATCTAGCCACAGCACAGCCCTCCTAAATTTTGTCCATCTTATTGCATGCACATTGTTGTGGACACCAGCATGAAAACATTGTACATGGAAGTACTCACCTATTCCATGTTTACTATAAGCTATTATTATTATTATTACATTACCACAGAAATAAACCTAGATATCATAAAACAGAAAAAAAAAAATCAGTTGTTACAAAAAATGTACAGGTGAAATAAATTCTGATTCTCTAATAGTATCTAATAGTGTGAGGGGAGAAGGCAGAAGATAAATTCAATACTAAAATAAGAGGAAAATGGAGAATATGAGCTATGAGAGAAAGGCAACCATGAACCATATTATTTGCTCAGAAAAAATTTGCTAGAACATTTATGCTCTTTCAGAAATGCGTATATATAGGGTAAGAACTCCTGTCTGCAGTGGGAGCAACAGAGTTACCATAAAGTAGTTTAATTAGCAGAACTTGTAAGTATATATTTATCTTAGTGTGAACGTGTCTTCTAGATCTACAAAGCTTTCTGCTCTTTGTTAATCTCAGACCTTAGAAGATAAAAGTCTCTAGTTCCCTGTAAGACACAAGCCAGACTCACCTTCACCTGAAGCTAAGGTGCAAAGAGGGAAAAACGTGTGTATCAAATATACTGGATGTGTATTACACAGAAGATTTCACACTCATAGTGCATAAACTGCCTTTCTGTCTCATCTTCATACAGCACCTTGTACCATGGGCTCGGCTCCAGTAGGGTCCTGACTTCTGCTATTGTCTGAATAAGCAGCAGCAACAGCTAAAATGGTTTACAACCACGCTGGACCTTTTTAATGACAGAGGTTACAGAGCAATTTGGAGAGTTTGAAGTGGCATCAAGCAGGGCTTAAAATTATTTTGAGCATCGTAAATTTTTACCTGTAAGTTCAGGAACACAGTGCTAAAGTTTGAGAGAGCTTTAGAAATCCCAGTTGACACTTATAACTGATGTCAGCAGCTCTATAACATCCATACATGTGTGTGCCTGAGTGTGTGCATATGTGCACACTCATGTAGAGATATATACATATATATATGTATTTATATATCCCCCATAAAGACATACTCAGAAACAGCTGGTAAATAAGAACAGTAAGCTCAGCAAGAGAGAAACGAGTAGTCGTCCCTCTTCTGTCAAAAGAGTGTACTTTCCACTACATTCTCCTTTTAAAGTATTTTTTTAAGCAGTTCTTTAGGACTTGGAAGTATCTGCCAAAACTCCTTTGAAATTTTGATTTCTATGTCACTTATCCTAGCCCAGGAACAAACCATAACATAATTTCTTAAATTAGGCTGACATACGGCACTAAATTTGTTTCTGGTCACTTCTGCTACAAAAATACATTGACTGCTTTGTGGTTTTAATACATAGATAACAAAAATGAATGCATTACTGGCATCTAATACCTGCAGGGTTTGTGGTCTCATCTGATCCTGAAGCCTGTAAAACCCTAATAACCTGATGGGCACACCACCTGTCCTGTGCCAGCCTCCTTTGCTTCACCTCAGTAACAGTGGCCCAAAGAATAAATCCATGCTTGTCATCATGGTGTGTTTGCACTGTACACAGCAAAGCTCAGAAGGGCTTTGCTTCCACTGGCAGTCTACCTGTTCAATTTTCCAATAAAATCTTGGTTTTTTGAAAAGCACATCCTGAGCCATAAATGCATTCAGAGAAGGAGTAATAACGGTACACCAACAAATAGGCTAGTTAATAAACCAGAGATTAGCTAGTGAATATGTCCTGCATTTAGATGAACTCCTACCATTCTGGTTCATAGAATCACAGAATATGCTGAGGTGGAAGGGACCCATCAGGATCATTAAGTCCAAGTCCTGGCCCAGCACATGTGTCATGGTTTAAGCCCAGATGGACACCCCAAGAATCCCACCATGTTCCTGAGAGCACTGTCCAAATGCTGCTTAAACTCAGATAGGCTTGGTACTGTGACCACTTCTCTTGGGAGCCTGTTCCAGTGCTAAACCACCCTCTTTGGTGAAACACTTTTTCCTGATATCCAACCTAAACATCCCCCAACTCAGCTTCATGCCATTTCCTCAAGTCCTGACACTGGTCACGAGAGTGAAGAGATCAGTACTCACACCTCTGCTTTCCCCCATGAGGTTATCCAGTTTTCCTAGAGTTAGGAAAAACTGTTCTATGAGCACCAAATTAAAACTTAATTTCTTACAGTTGCCTCACTTCTTGTTGCACTCGATGTACGTCATCTGTTCCTAGAGCTTTCCTCAAGTGTTCATTGTAGCTGCTTCTTATGCTACTTCTCTGTGTCCAGCAAGATCAGCCACCGCTCCATTCAGGACAGCTGTGTACTGAATTTCTGTTTCATGACATATTTTCATGAACAAATCAGCCTTTTAATGCCTTTTGAATCCTCATCTGATTATTAATTTTCTTGAAATTGTCAACGGGATTTCAGACTTCTTCAGTGAGGTAAACGGACATGGTCATATAGGAACCGTATAGGAAATTGGGAGAAAAATGGAACAGAAAAATGTCTATATCTGTAGTGATATAATTATAAATTATCTCTACCATGACTTCTAACTAGAACTAAGGCAGTGGAGATCAGGTAGGAGGCATGCATGTAGGCAGGAGCAGACAATAACATTGAGGCCATTAAAAAGTCATGTGAATCTGTTATTGTCATGTGTCTCTGTTATTAATGATCAACAAAACAGAGTCCTGCTCCCCTCCTACAGGTTTCCATTGACATCTGCTGCTCAGCAGCTTTGCATATTAGAGCCTGAGTGCCATTTTGGGAGGAACTGATTTCCAGAAGGAGGGGTGTACCCTGGGTGAAACAAAGCAGGATGTTTTCCATTGCCAAACCCCAGAAGAGAATTTAATGTAATTAACAAGCAATATAATCTGGTGTGTACAACTGAGGAGGAGTTCTTCCTCCTACTCTTTGGATGGGCTGTCTATTTGTATTACAAGGTCCGCAGGAGGAAAATGTCTTTCTGTTTGCATTGTGTAAAGCACTGAGGTGTCTGATTTGAGCTGGGACTAAATGCTGCCAAAAGACAAATATGTTCTTTGCTGTAATATTAAAGTTCTCTGTTTCGAGCATCTGTTTGACCCATGGAGAGCTATGGACCCATGTCCATCTGTATCAGGGCTGGAGGGCCAACAGGGGTTTGCTTTCCCTCGTCAGCAGCACTTGCTCAAGCACTACTGCACTTTCTCATCTCCTCCCATGTCATTTCCTGACATTTCATATATTTCTTTGCTATCCCCAGATACTTAAAAGCATTCATGTTCATCATATTAACCTACACTTGTACCCACCTCACATTAGTATTATATTTCCCAGTAGGGAAAGGCACAGCCTGTTGCTGTTCTTGGGGCCAGTACCAGCACCATAAGCCCTCAAGAACTCCACGTTCTTCCTAAAAGTGAGATCTTTCTGATCAGAAGTTATTGGGAAGGTATTTGTGTCATCAACCTTAAAGATATTTATCTAGTATAAATTTAATTCTTTGCTAGTAGTTAAACGGCAAGTGGTACTTTCATAGTTGACATCCTCAGTGATGATGTGCAAACAGCAAAGTAAATATAACTATTATCAATTTTGGTGTAGCAAACCAAGAGGAAGTAACTCAAATATATCATGAGGTAAGAAAGACAAAAAAATTATAGAGACTTCATGTTCAATTTTTTCCAAGGTACTTTTTTTCCTGTTTCCAAGCCACGGATGAAAAGGAGAGAAATAGGTATTGGTGATCGAGTGGCCTCTTCAATGAAAATTGTATTTACTTCATATTTTCCTTCCTTGTCTCTGTTTCATGAATTTTATTTCTCTGATACTAATGCATAGATATCTAAAAAAGAAATTTTAAATTTATTCAGAGAAGTCTTCTTTGGAGACTCAATGATTGTTGCTTTCAGGATTCACAGGGCTCTAGTTTTCTAAGTTTTTATTTTTACCATAGTTCACAGATATACAACTTTCACAGAACAGGCTCAGCAGTTCTGTGTGAAATGTAAGCTCAGCAGTGCCTTTTGGTCCTCAGTCCTTGGTAGGCAGCACATGAATAAGCTATGAGAATGCTCAGACCTTGAAAATTATACAAGTATGTTGATGATGAAGATACCAGTAGAAAAGAAGGAAACCCAGGTGTAAAGATGAGTTCAAATGCTAATAACTCAAAAAAATTATTTATTGAGTGTAATTTTAACTCTCATCCCTAGGCTGAAAGAAAAATAAGGGAAAAGTACCCAAAGAAAAATTCCATATGCTATGCCTACTCTTCTTTCTGTTGACTTCCACTACTTAGTCATCACATATATCATAGAATGTCTGTAAAGATTTGGAGAGCACAGCAATCACGCTGTGCATGAGACCTGGCATATATAAATGATGCATTTGCCACTAGGGCTACAACTCATCTCCATAATTCTCATAAATTTTGGGAAGAAAGAGCAAAAGAGGCTCCTATCTGATGTAAATTGGCAAAGATCTATTAACGTCAGTGGTGCTGGGCTGATTTACACCATCTGAGGAAGCAGCCTTGCTCAACCATTGACTAAATACTGCCACTAGTGAACAGACTGAACCAAATAAACTGCAGCTAGGACTTGCCACAATTCACTGGATTCCTTAAGAAGTCATGATTCTAGTGCATAATACTATTACAGATAAATTTAAAGGTAGATTTATCTAGGAAATGCCAGCAAGCTTCAGATATATAGGTATAGATAGCTATAGATATAGGCAAAATTTCTTAAACTAATCTTAGTTACACTGCTGGAAACCCAGGTGCATTCTACTGACATGGAACTGATTTTAGCCACAGTATCAGAAACTGGAAAGAAACACTGGAAATAGCTGGTGGAGAGAAAGAGGTTTTCATCCACGTTCTCCTGTTTTCTTCTGGAAAGACTTGTTCTCTCAGTATGTTCCCCATGCTCAAGCCCTAAGCACCACATACACATCCCCAGTGATGAGGCAGCACCACCATCAAGCCTGCTTTTCCTGCAGGAATAATGTCTTGTAGTGACACAAGAGATTTCCAGCACAGGGAAGAGCCTGCCCTTATCTTCTCTCTAAATGTGCAGGCAAGCTCAGAGTACACTCCATTGCCCTCAACTCACTTCTTCAGATATTTAGCCTAAGGCTTTCAAAAGAAAATCTCCCTGGCTTTTCTTTGCCTCTGTTCCACAGGCATCTCCAAGCACCCATGGGTATCTTATCCTTTTCTCCCTAATCTCTCTGCAGGCTATAATCACCTCCTAAAATACAAGAAATTTCACAGAGGATTCCTCACAACAGTGAGTGTTACCAAAGCAATGCAGGTTTTGGGTCACACCAAATTTCTTCATTTCTTATCATACCATTTCAGCAAATAGTTATGAAATGAACTGCACATATTTATGCAACCACAGTAATCTCACTTTAAAAATTCAAGGAGTTTATCTGCTTATTTTTTCTGGATAACCTGTTTTTCCCTAGCTGACTACTGATCCTCTCAAGGCATTCAGCTGGCTTCTGGCTCCAGATAACATTAGTTTCTAAATCACTATACACCATTAAATCCTCACCATTTAACTCTTTCAAAGTCTCAATTTTATCAGACATATTTGCTTGACCATAACTGTTTATAGATAATATTTCTGAGTTCGGGAATATATCAGACTTAACCACAGCCCAGCTCACCTATTTACATATCAAAAATACACTAATTGTGTCTGAGATATAAGTTACTCAGGTTTCCCATCCACCTGTCTCATTTCTACTTGGTTGAGCAGACCTTTGAGCATGTAATGGAATGTATTAAAGTCTATTATGTATTAATGTATTAAATTAATTAATGCACTGAGGGTTAAACAGGTAATGCACACCACCTGATGTGGCCCTATCCTCACACAGGGAAACCTTTTTGCAGTCCATGTATGGACTTACCTTTCCTGCGTGATCCCAGTTCTGGTTCGTGTCTCCTCTGGGTCCAAGAGAGGAGTTTCACATTTTAGGAGACAGCAGAGCAAATGGACCAGCAGATACAACTCCCTTTAACTTATTCAACTCTACTGACCCATTTACATAAAAGCAGCATTTCACACGAACCTGCCCACCAAAAATCCACCTGTGATGGGCTTGCACACTGACAGCTGACCAAGAGCTGAAGACTAATAGTTGTATGGGAAAGCTGAGGGATTGAATGACTTTCCAGAAAGCAAAGAAGGGTTGATTGGCTTTCACAGTTTCCATACTTCCTCTATCAGTTATGGCTCCAAATTTGGACTCTGAAGCTGAACTGAACTTTGCTTCTTTGATAGCTGTCATCATCACCAGCATTTAAGTTTCCCTGTTGTCTCACAAACATCCACTGGGTTTGGGATCTGCAGCCAAACATTTAGCCTCCTCTCCAGTATCTCCAGCCAGGAATTTGTCTCAGGTGTCAGTCATACTGGTGACAGGCATTAGGAACAGCTGTGCTGTTTTTCAGGGCTTTATCTATGTAATGTGCTGAGGAGAGGCCTTCCATCAGTAGTTACAAGTATATAGTGCATACCCACATTAAACACTACATAAAACTATATCTATATAGCTTTAAATATATACAGATAAAAGTATGTGAGATTGTAACTCATAAAATTCACCAAAATATTATGGAATGCCATGATATCACACCTGAATCCCTCTAAGAATTGCTTTTAACTGTTAAAAAGATAAATATGCTATGATCTTTTGGGAAACTTCTGGCCTAGACAGATATTATTATATCAGTTTTAATAAATCTCAGATCAAACTTAGATGAGCATGGTAAGAAATAAATGTTAATTACCACAGTTGAGTAAAAAAGAATAATAATACAAGATGGAAAAAGACAATGACCTGATATGATATAGTTCAGGCTAGTTATGCTGCCAAGAACAATTTAAAAGTATTTAAGTAGAGAGAGGTCCATAAAAGACATCCAAATTTTTTTTTATTCTATTTGTTATATGCCTAGCTTATTAAGAACAATCCAATGGAATGGTTTTTTGTAAATTAAGAAAATCTTATATTGCAAAACAAAAAAGGTTAGGGGATTGGAAATACTCTGCATTCTATTTAAAGGAACATTTTCCATTTTTTAGAGAAAAATCTTTCCAACTTTCACCAGTTTATTCAGTGCCAGCAGGGTTTAAAGGTATTCAACCATGTGCATCTAATATATTGAAGTTGCAACAGAAAGTTGGACAGCTTACAAAGAAAGAATCTCTTGCCTGCAAACACAAGATTTAAAGGGAAAATTAGGTGTATTTTTTGTATCTCAAGTAAAAGGCATGAAGACAGACTTGGTATAGTAGAAAATATATTGTTATCCAAAGCTGTAAAAATCTGTCCTGCTCAGTCAGTCATTAAACTGAGATTCTGTACGTATAAACTCCACATTCTTGCCAGCAGATCAAAGGCACGTTGGTGAACGCAGAATTGCCTACCTACTTTATCTTCATACAAATGAGCTGAAGTGCCCTTGGCAAAGAATGCAAAGTCATGCCAACAGAATACAGATTTAATACTGCTGTAACAAGGTATTTTATGAAAGCTGCAGTGAAGTGTCTGCATGGACAGAAAATTCTGATGACCAGCATTTCAAACAATAAGTACTACTTTTTGTTCATCCAGTAAATTATGGTTTTGTTGTAATGAGGAAAGACCCAGCAGAACACTAGGAAAAGTAGTTTTGTTTTAAAAATCCACTGAAAATAAGTATTTGTGGGGAGATAGGAGACATATTTCATTAAAATTTTGTTTCTGAGAAATTCGTAATTGGGAGAAATACCTACCAGCCAGGAGAGACTTTTATGCCTCTGTCATCATTATATAAAGTGATAAGACTGAAAGAGCTGCCAGACTTTAAAAAAAAAAGAGAGAGAGCTCTTTGTATCCAAGACAAATGTCATTCTTATTTTAAGTCCTCTCTAGTCTATAAATACAAGTTAAAAACAGATTGATTGAAAAATAGAATTTTTTTTTTTTGCATTTTCATTTATATTACATTCAGGTGATCACTTAATCTACTATTAGACATACATTTTATTTCAGTTTTCTAATGAAAATTTTCAAAAAGCTTTAGAAAAGTAGGTATTTAATATTTCTTTTTAGGAATACAAAAACTGAATTTGTCTTTAAGGGAGAAGTAATGTTGATGGAAAATCCAATTCAACTCTTTTAATAAGTAGTGTATTCCAAAGTCACAGTATATATTTTGATCCATTTAGGCAAAAAGAAATAGCAATCAAAATGACAAATTTCTTGTTATGCTTTTTTCAATTTCTTTCAATAGGTATGAAAACTTGTTCACTTGATTAGGTAGGTTGGGCTATTTTACAATTTCAAAAAGTATTTTGTATCTTAGGTCATCAACCACCATACTGCTCTGAGGGTTATTTTTGCATATTTTACCGGGAATTTCTCTGCATAACTTTTGGGTTATCTATCATAACAAAACAAAGACCAAAAAATCATAAAAGTAATAATAACAATAATAATAATAATAGTAATAAATAAAATCAAGAAAGCATAACCTGTGGCTCAATAACAATGCAGACTATACATGTGCCTATACCCAAAGAGGAAAACTATCTTAGAGCTTTCTTATTTCCAAGAGCTTCCTCCCTCTGGCCCTCCTAGCCTACTCATTTTCCTTCAAACCCCTGATGCCTCACTGCTGAAATGACCTCAGTTTCCTGAGGACCTATCATGGGGACAAGACTTTTGCAGGGATTAAAGTTATCTGAGGTGCAGGCTGTACACGTGAAAATATACCAATTTAAATAAGATTAAAAATATTAATCCCTGCAGGCATTCAGAGCTGCCTGCCACATGATTGTTCATCTTACTATTCTCACACAAACGTCCTAGTGTACAGTAATTGCTTACTGTGCTACTGTATAAATAGCACTAGATTGTTTAAGACAAATATATTTCTTTTTGCTTTGCTGACAACTATAGAAATCGTTAACAGCATCTAGTCCCCTATATTGCTGTGAAGCATTTGAACAAGAAAAATAATGGTATGGGATAAAAATAGTCTTTAATTATCTCTAAAATGAATTTGCTGCCCCATAAACCGTGATGGCCTTTTACACTGACCAATTACTCTGGAGTACTGCTGTGAGTACCAGTACATATTTTGGAAAGTCAGGATACAGAAGCTATTATATAAAGAATCAAGGAACAGGTAGAAGGTAACCTTGTGGTACTTTGGATAAAAACAAGTAGAAAATGGGGAAAAAGAAAACCCTTGACAAGACTCTCAACTGATTTATTTTAGCAGTATTTGTGATAATCTCTAGTCATAAGGAAAACTGGTCAGTCACTGCTCCCTATTTGCATGTGGAAAGCTCAGCAGCACTCATGTTTCTGCACAAGTATTGCTCACATTTTATTCCTGCTTTTTCAGAAAGGTCAGGGAACAAGAAATGGTTCTGAAATGCTGTTTCAATGACAGATGTTTCAAATTTTTGAAATTAATTTTTAAGGTTTTTTTCTTAAGTCCTCACGTGTCAGCTGTGCCTCATGTGTGGTATACATACTCAACATATATTTATAGTAAAGCCAGCATGCATATTGTACAGACAGTGCTTTTAAAGGGAGATCCCCACAGAAAGTAATAACATCTCTGTCACTGGCCTGAGTAAAATTGTGATTTTATCCTGAAAATTTCATTCTGGAATTTAATTTCTGACTGTGCTTTAAAATTTAAAATGCAATATATGAATTAATCCCACTAATTAAAAAACTCCAAATATTTTAGCCTATTATACCTCCCAGAAGTTTCTTTTTTATATTATCCAAAAACGTGTTGACTGTAGGATGTCATTTCAAGAACATCTAAATTTACTTTTCTGACATAACACTTCTCTTAAAATTAGCAATCTAAAAGAGTAATGACTAGAATGATTCTGAAACTATTACAAATGCTCTGAATTAGAGGGGGTTTCTGGATACTCTTTTAAAATAGTAAATAAAACTTGTGGTTACACATTTAACCTAAAGAAGCAACTTTAGGACCTACAAATGAATAAGCTACTGCACAATGTTTTTCCAGTGTGTCTGCTATTTATTGAAACAAATGTTTCTTGTCACCCAATTAAAAATTTAAACCAAAGAAAAACTTCAAACAAAAATGTCAGATGCATTTTATTTTAAAAGGTTCAATTAAACAGGATATTGAATATTCTTAAAGAAAGATTTGAGAGCAGGCTTGAATATTCTTGCAGCATTATTAGAAGGCTCCACAAACTCTGAATGTTAAAACCAACACATGCAATGGTCTGGAAATCCAAGTTTGCCCTGCATTTCAGTCTGTAAGAACATAATAAATGCACTACTATGTCTGACCAAGCACCAATGAATACCTAAGATTCTGCCTAGGGCAGTGGCAGGGAAGATTTTAGTTGAACAAATCCCACAAGACTGCCCAGTTCTTGGGATTCCTTCTCCTCAGCAGCTGTCATATTAGGGATGCTAAAATACACCCCTGATTAGACATTTTTTGATCCATGTATGGATAAATAGTTGAAGAATTAGTCTACTTCTCCATCAAACTACTTATCTGCTGCCACATCCTTCTGTGGGCAACAGTTTGCAGATGCGATAATCCTAGAAACTATTTTTGTCATGTTGATTTTCTCTGCTAGGATTTTTCTGGAATGATGACAGGGTTATAAAGTCTACACATTGACACTGCACATGGGAAAGTCTGAGGATTCTTACTGCTGTGGTAGAGCTGCTCATTACATTGTATCTTTATCAATAATTTTATGTTTGTTGATATGGGGGTTTTTTATGTTTGATCATTGTTGGTTTGAGAGGTTTTACAGTATAAGCATTTTAGAAAAGTGAAAATCATAAGAAACCACAAATGTCACTTATGATAACATAAATGATAACATAAAATTGGTACAAATAGTCACACGGTATCCCTGAGAAACTTTCAGGCCATAAACCATGTAACTGTAGAGAGTTTAGACCGATGTAAGTTAATTTTTGAACATTAAATTACACTTGCCAAGGGGAATTTAAAGAGGCTTCCTAAAAAATAACAGGAGTTATTTCCAGTAAAAAAAAATAAAACATAATAATTTGCTTGAATCACAATGGTCTTTCTCCCTGAAAAGACAAGAAACCACAACTGCTGATGAAATAACATTTGGGGCAAACCACAGCACTCATTGTTCCCAAGGAGTCAATAAAACTGGGAATGACTGAGACAAGTACCATGAAAAATATAGCATTCAGAATGTAAAATTTCTCTCTTCTTTCCTTCTCATGACTGAATTGAATTTAAAAAAAAAAAAATAAAAAGGAAAAGGAAAAAATGAGCTTTGCCATAAGAGAAATATAAGTAAGGGAATAGTGATATGGTATTGACATACAGAAAACATGGGTATCTGCAGAACTCTGTAATATGATTTCTTATGAAAACTGGAAACATCTAGGATTCACTTGTTTTGAGGTCTCACTGCAATGAAACTGAGCTGAAATTTATTGAGAATTACATCTGAGTTCATAAAACTCTCAAAAAAAAAATGAAATTTCATTGGGGTTTGTAGCTATAATGCAAAATTATAGGAGCTGTTTGGAGTGGTTTGGGTTTTGAATGCCAATCCAGTTGCAGTAAAATGATCATGCCAAAATCTCAGCACTAAAGGTTTGGTCTCAAATAAATTCTGCTTCTATTTTAATTTTATTTTTCACAAATTTGCTTTTTAAGAGATAATAACCTGCAAATAATACTGGCAGTCTAGTATGTTCCTCCAAATTTGTCTCAACATACTTGGCAGCATAAGCAATCCTGGAAAACAAACCCTGTTGAACAGCAAGATGGGTTGTGTGTATCCAACAAATGCTCCCTCCACTCTCACAAAAGGAATCGTCTCCCAAAGTTTCCTAGAGCCCACTGCAGCAGTCAGAATGGAGGTGAAACCTCATTTCTCCAACCACATGGTGCAACTGTGTTGTCTTCTCATAAGCTTAGCTAGAATGAAATTAGTAAGGTGAATGCTGCCTTTATCAATGACACATGGACAACAAAATTCAGAGACTTGCACAGCTGATGACATCTTACGTAACAAAACTGAATTATGTAACTGCACAACTGTTTTAAACATTCATATTAATATTCCTGGAATGCAATTCATCCCACCTCACTGCATTAAATCGCTTTTCAAGATAAAAATTTGCCTTTGAAATCTGAAGAAAGGCTAGCAATATCCTATACCAATATGGAATGGAGACATATATCTGAGAAGAAAGTCTATTTTTTTTAAAGTGGTTTACCTGTTTGCAAGTCTATCCTCCGTTCCTGTGTGAATTACAATCTCTGTGGGTTAGTTCATCTGAAGAGCCTGTGGATACCATGGTTCCTTCTTCAGACAGCCAAGGCCTTTGCAAACACTCTGTACCTCAGGCACTTCACAGCTAAGGACTCAGTGCCAGAAAGTCCCTTCAAAGTTATATTACTAATTTATTTCCCAAAATATATGATTTAATGCTTTTGGTTCTATTCACCCACTTTTTCTCCATTACTCTCCTTTACAGCCACATCCCATTTAAAAAAAAGTATCATTTTTCCTATCTCACTGCTACAGTTCAAGCACAATGTTGATGATCAAAAACACAGTGTAAATCTTTTTCCTCCTTGTGCTCCTTGTAAGACATCTGATAAAATTTCTGCAATGTAGTGCAATGTTGTAATTCAAGATATACAGTCTACATCATCTCATAATTGCAGTCCAACAGTGCCATCCTCTGCTCCTTGCAAATAACATTTCACTGTAATTCCAAGGATAATTTTAAGATTTAAAATAGAAGAATTCTTAAAATCAATAAGCTGTGTTTTTACATTGTAAGTTTACTGATAGGTTAAAAAAAAAAAATCTACTCTTCCAGGTGTAAGACCAAGGCATTATTTTTCTGGTTACAAAAATATATTTTAAAAAACCCAAAAATTTTATGCATTGAAATTGTCATTGATTAGATTTATGAAACCTCTTATCTGTGTTTAAAAATTTCATTTGTACACCAATATATGCAATTAACTCTCTAGAATGTTTCTGTACTATTTTTGGACCTTTAATGAACACAAACATGGACCAGAAACTTATTTTCCGTCATGCCAAGAAACTTAAAGAGACCTATTACTCCAGAAAATGCTTCTAATTCAAAATTAAGACAAAACAGAATGTGATAATCAGAAATCATGTCACAAAGACTGATAAACCCTGTACTTATCTTCAGTGGTCTAAAAATACAGTGGCAGTAGGGGGTTTAAGGAGCAATACAAAAGTGGATTTTTATACATTCCACTATTTTAAATTTGAGTGGGGAGAAACCTTGAGGGCACTTGCAATAAAATACAACAAGTCAATAATAGCTTTGCTGGTAAAATCACAGCATGTGAAAATTAGTATCAGGAGATGAATAAAGTGCAAAGGTTCCAGATGCAAGAGAGAATGAGGAATCAATTCAGGCACACAAAGTTATGGCCTTGGTTTGTTGGGGTTTTTTAAGTCAATCTACTTAAGTTTTCTTTGTACTATTGCAAGTATTTGTGGGACAGTCACATGATCTCTTAATTGCATTAATTTCATCATCTTATTTGTGCAACCTTTCAATCTTTTCCTACAAAGAGCTGTGTGACATATAAGGACATAAAGGGAAAACTTTTCCTAGGAGAGAAATTAAGCCCTAGAAATTATACCCACAAGTCACAGAATGGTTTGGGTTGGAAGGGACTTTAAAAATCACCCACTTCCAATGCCCCTGATGTGGGCAGGACACCTCCCACTAGATCAGGTTGCTCAGAGCCCCACCCAACCTGACCTTGAACACTGCCAACCATGAGACATCCACAGCTTCTCCGGGCAACGTGTCAGTGCCCCAACACCCTCATAGTAAAGAATTTCTTCCCAATAACTAGTTTAAACCTGCCCTGCTTGCATTAAAACCCATTCCTCCTTGTCCTATCACTGCATGCCCTTGTCAAAAGTCCTTCTCCAGCTTTCCTGTAGATCCCCTTTACGTACTGGAAAGCTGCTAGAAGTTCTCCCTGGAGCCTGTTTGTCCACAGGATGAAAAACTCCATCTCTCTCAGCCTGACTTCAGAGAGAGAGGTGCTCCAGCCCTCTGATCATCTTAGTGACCCTCCTCTGGACTCACCCCAACAGGCCTACGTCCTTCCTGCATTGGGGGATCTCTGTATTTGGAGGCTTCTGAGACTAGCTGGAGAAAAGCCTGAGCTGACTTAAGTGTTGAGGAGGAGTTTGACTAGGGATCTACTGAGACCCCTTCCCAACAGAACACTTCTGTATTTCAGAGATTCTAAAATAGCCAATCAGTCTTATAAAAGTCACGTTTTGTGAACTGGGAGGCTTTTACAGACCACTATGCTAAATTATTGCAGCTACCTTTTGTGAAAAACATAAACTGAAAGAATTTATATGTAAAAGACAAAAGGTTGTGAGAGAGGGCTAAAATATAAACTACAGAGTCAAAAGCAAGATGATGTGAGAAAATCTTATTTTTAAATGAGATTAAAACTTCTAAAGCCAAAGTGAAATTGAAATTAAGGGGAGAAATTGAAGTCTTAAGAACTGTATAAAATCTTCTGAAACACTGCTCAGTCTTTGGTAGAAATAAGTTAGCACTTACTTAGGGAATTTAGCACTTCTGTGGACCCTATATTTCGTCTAGGAACCTTGAAATTATGGAGTTCCTTCCCATTGATTTCAATAGGCCTTTCATGCAGATACACCGTAACAGGCTTTTCATACTAACTACTTAATCTACACTGTACTTACAAAAATGTACCATGGTATTGTTCAGGAATCAGTCTTTGCCTGCCTTTTCCAACATGCTGCCAATACCAGGTTGGCAACTACAATAATATTTTAACTGACACTGACAGACTGTAGCTGTGCTTGGCTTGTATGTCAGGAGAGCCATACAAATTGCAGATGAAGACTCCCTTTCCTGCTTCACCTGTCTCAGCTTATTTTGTCATTGCTTAGGAATTATGTTGCTGACACTAAATAGCAATAAATGACCCTCATTATGTTCCTCCCTTGGTTAAATGGTTGTTGAGAGTATAGGTGAGGTTCCCACCTTCTTCTAGCAGTTCTGGATACACTGTGTATTTAAACGGTGTATTTACTTTTATGTATATAAAAATACTCTGTGATCAAAGAATTCTGTACAAAAGCCAGAAGATCACACATAGGATCTTAATTCTCAAACCCAAGCAATTCAAGGTCTCTGAACTCAAGGGAAAGACAACCATGAATAAGATCAGGCAAACCAGAATCTTAAGGATATCTGTTTCCAGGACACAGGAAAATTCACCCTGCATAAAAATACTACAGGTTTCTGTCATGGGAATTTCTGACCTTCAGCACCAGGTGATTCTGAAAGAGAAAGAGAACAGAAGCAGCGCAGGGGAAATGGGCTGATGTGAAAATTACTTGACTTTCCTGCTACTTGGACTATTTGGCAGCACTGAAACAAGGTGACAGGACTATCTCTTTTCCACATCTTTAATATGCTTTTTCTTTCCCAGCCTGCAAGTGCAAGTGGTAAAGGATGAGTTGCAGGGTGGATTTTCCTGGAGCAGATCCACCCCACTGCACTTCTCATTTTTGGATTCATTAGTCATGATGGAAAAGAAGAAAAGCTCCTCCTCCAGGACTCCTGGACTTACTCCTGGTCCATTCCCATTGCATGCATCTTCAGAGTTACAAATCTGACATTACCCTTGTCCTCTTCAGAGTAATCCAGGTAGCAAAGGTTTGCTGTTTAAAGTGTTTTGAGTTTATCCAGTACCTTTTTACTGACAAAGATGCAGAAGCCATTGCCTAAATGACTAAGGACATCAAGGCAAGATGTCCCCTACCACTACCTGCATCTCTTCCACTGTCACACTAATATACAAAAAGAGGGCATGTGTCCAAAGCTTATTTTGAAGAAATTTTTCTCCCAGTACAGAGATGCTCGGCAATATTTTCTCTAGTGATATTAAATTGTTGCAATACTTTGAAAAAAAAGGCATTCTCTTAAAAAAATATTGTTTATCTTTAGTTATTATCTCAATAAAAGTTACTCCACACACATGATGAATAATTACATGCATTGGCTTTTGGTCCATGCTTATTCACTGTGTAGTTTCACAGGTTGAAGGGGTTTTCAGCAAGATAACTGATTATATAAATCCTTTTCCTTTGACAGTCTTCTCAGAAAGTTCTGAAATTATATGATTAGCCTTGAAATTAATCATTCTAAGAAATTTTTTAAATCCTCTGCTGAAAGCTATCAAGTTACTAAGCTGAATACCAACACTGAAATCATCTATATACAAAAACTCTCTCCCTCACATGGTAAATTCACATTAATAGAGATTTTTATTATGAAAGCATGTTATGTGTGTCTTTTTCTTGCCATCACGGACAATTTCAAATATGAATTGATAGCACAGTAGTGATTACAGTGGGTAACATTATTTAAAGACATAATTTCAGGGCTCAAGCAGTGAAACACCATTAAGCAGTAACATCATTAAATGTGAAGATCTGATGATTAACTGCTTTTAAGTATGTCTATACTAAATATCACTAAAATGGCTTGTTAGCATATTTGTAAGACACTATTTATTCTCTTTATTACCAATTAGATTTCAAAATTATTTTATCTTTTATATTACCCAATATGTAAACTAAATGTCACCCATCATTTCAGTTTTCGAAAATGGCTTTTAGAGACATTTAATGCAGCTGCTCAAACAGCTTGTAATAGCTCATTTATGATTAAAATCTTTGGTATTTTTTACAGAAATTTTGTTTCTATATTCAACAACCAAAGCTGTATTCATTAAAATTGTGCTTTATTAGTATCTGCATTTAGCTATGCAGCAAAATGTAAGAGTCCAGAACCTGGGCTTTATGCCAGATTAGTGTCCTATCCTGAGCTGAGATTGTTTAGATATTTCACTGCTTCATGAAAGGAGTACTGAGAGGCTTTGAATTAAGGTGATTTGTTACCTTGATTTTTTTCTCCATTTTTCTGCTCATATATTTTCTACTCATGGATTCTGAGTGTTTCTTATTTGATTAACCCAGGACTGAGGTATTTATTAATCTTCTGACATCTTGACAAAAAAATGTAGATAACATCTCTTGACTGGCTGCACCACAGCATGTGGGCAAGGATTTCCAAAAGTTTTGCATGCTGGTATTGTTTCAAGTTGGTCCATTGATTCTGACACTGCATGTGTTCTGGGATTTCTAAATCGTTGTGAAAACCCCACCAGTAACACTTTGTGAACATCTGTCACCATGACAATAGGTTATTTAGGTATGTATAGACACAAACCTTGGTGTTAAGTACCCAGTGCAGTATGTCAAGGCCAAGAGTTCTTCTTTACATTTCCCAATCCCAAATAGTTATTTTAGTGTTGTATGATGTACTAGAAGACAAAAAAGTAGTTCAAAAGAAGAGTGCCTGACAAACTTGGTCTGACCAATACAAATGTATATTTTCCATAGTTTTCTCACCCATACCTTTAAAAAAAATTTCAATGGCATAGTGAAGAACAAAGGTTACAACCACAGTATTGTTCTGGTAAGTGCCAGTCGTGAGTGCAATCCCCACTGCCATGTAGAAGCAGAGGTGATTCTGTCCAGTGTTCAAAAGAACAGAAAGCAAGGTGCTCGGCTGTCTCATAGATCACCTTCTTTACAGCTCTGTGTCAGCTCCTGGCCTGGGCCAGTACTGCTCCAAGTCATGAAGTCAAGGGAGATCTTCTAAACCCACATAGCCTGGTCTAAGAATAATAGTCTAAAAGGATTTAAATATTCATTTAAAGGATGAACCGAATTGCTTAGAAATGACACCTTTGACACTAGCCATGCCCACACAGTTCTTGAACCATATTTTAATTTGTTAGAGCAACCCAAATCTGCATAACCCTCATTGATTTTATTAAAATTGGTGAGCAAGCAAATATTCCTATAAGAAGGCTAATTACCGAGCTGAAGTACTGCAATTTTATTCAGCTAATTAGGGATGGAACAATGCACTAGTAAAATTAAGGTCATGATTAAAGCAGGCTCAATAACTCTAAGGCTTGAGCCACAAAAGTGGAATGCATGTAGGTATGCTGAACTGTGAAATTGGCACTGAAATGTGTCACTTCCCAAGAAGTGTCTATCTCCATGAGCAGGAAGTCAAGCAAGAGTGGCAGGAGCCCCGCATGGATGAGCAAGGAACTCCTGGAAAAGCTCAGACATGGATGGGAAATGTGTCAGAGGCGAAGGCTTGGACAGGTGACCCAGAAAAAGCAGAGAGGTGCTGTCTGAGGATTCAGGGACACGGCTGGGAAGGACAAGTCTATGTGGAGTTGAATCTCATGAGGGTTGTGAAAGGCAACAAGAAGGACTTCAGGAGATACATCAGCAGCAAGACATGTTAGGGAAATTGTGGGCCTTCTGTTGAATGGGTCAGGAGACCTGGTGGCAAAAGACACAGCAAAGACCAAAGCACTGAATGTCTTCTTTGCCTTTGGCTTTCAGCAGTCCCAGACCCCTGAGACCAAAGGTAAAGATCAGTTCTTACCAAAGCAGGGTCAGTTTAGAAAACATTTAAATAGAGTAGACAGACACAATTCCATGGGACTTAGTGGGATGGACCTATAAGTGTGGAGGGAGCTGGCCAATGCCACTACAAGGTCACTCTCAATTATCTTTGAAATGTCATGTTGACTTGGGGAGTTTTGTGAGGACTGAAAGAAAGAAAATGACGCTCCTATTCTGAAAAACAAAGAAGAAATATCTGGAGGACCACAGACTGGTCAATCACACCTCAGTCCCTTGGAAATTGATGGAGAAAATCTTCCTGTAAAGCCTTTCCAAATATATGAAGGACAACAGTGTGATTTGTAGCAGTCAGCATGGACTGAAGGGAAAATCATGCTTAACCAACTTGATGGCCTTCTACATCTGGATGATTGGTGGGTTCAGAGAGAGCAGTGGATGCTGTTTTCCTTTTGTTTGGCATGGCCTTTGATAGACTCCCATGTCATCCTCACAGACAAGCTGATGGAGTAGCCTCTGGCTAGGTGAAAAGTGAGCTGGACTGACAATACAAAACAGGAAGGAATGGATGATACACCAAATGTGTGCACAGCTGAACAGAGGGACCCCAACAGCCTGGAGAAATGGACAACACAAGAACATTACGAAGCTCAGCAAAGGGAAATGTCTGTCCTATCCCCAGGAAGAAATAAACCAGGCACCAGTATGTCATAGGGGACAATTAGCTGAAAAGAAGTTTGACAGAAATTGTCTTGAAGATCCTGGTTTGACCAAGCCAGGAAAGTGCCCTTGTGGCAAAGAAGGGCAATAGTTCTTTACATTAGGCAAAGTGTTGCAGTCATGTGCTCTCAGGTGGTTGGTCCTTCCCCTCTGCTCAGCACTGATGAGACACATTTGGAACAGGTTGGACCCTATGATCTCAAAGGTCTTTTCCAACCTAGTTGATTCTGTCATTCTGTGAATGCTGGGTCCAGCTCCGGATTCCTGATTATGAGAGAGGATCATGGACATCCTAGAGCACATCCAGTGCAGGCTCATGAAGATGATTAAGGAACTGCTACTGTTATGTGAGGAGAGGATGAGAGTACTGGGGATGCTCAGTCTGGGGAAGAGAAGGCTCAGGAGAATCTTACCCATGTGTGTAAAACTCTAAGGGGAGAAGTAAGGAAGGCAGAAGTCAGACACTTCTCAGTGGTGGCCACTGACAGGACAAGAGGCTGAAGGCACAAACTGAAACACAGAAAATTCTGCATAAGAGTAAGAAAGAATTCTTGGTGTGGGCATGATGAAACACTGTCACAGGTTGTCCAGGGAGGTTGTAGAGTCTACATCCTTGGAAATATTCAAAATCCAACTAAACATGTCCCCAGGCAATCTTCTGCCACTGAACCTAGTTGGACTAGACAATCTCCAGAGGTGCCTTCCTGTCTCAACCATTCTGGGAACCAACAGTTCTGTAAATTACATTCTTTTTTGAGTCTTACCTTGGCAAATCCTTACAAAGGCTTCTTCATTCCGTCTAATATCCCAAATATTGTTTTAGCCATTAAATTACATTGATTTCCATGGATGAAGTAGATATCACTGCAAAATGGAAGAGGAAAGCTCTCTAAATCTGGAAGAAAATAACTCTTTTATCAAATTAAGAAATACATATTTATAGGTCAGGATTCATTTGACCTTTACTTGGTGTCTACATCAACTCAGCACAAATCATATCCTTGAATGCCTAATACTCTCCTACTAGCTATACACCACAAGTTGGCTTTTGATTTTGTCAGAATAAGTATAAAGGACTTTACATAATGATATATATTTGCAATTTTTCCAATCTTATCAGTGTTGTATTTACAGTTCACATATGACATTTCCTCTGTCCTTGCCACTAAAAGAAATCCTACAAGCAATTATTTCCTTACTGACCTGTCCTAGTCAGCGAGAAAATGTCAACTATTTTCTCTGCCTCACTCTGTCACTCATTTACACTCCCCTGATTGACTGTGGAGATTTCTTTTTATTCTTTCTAGATTGAATTTCTAGATTTTCCTGATTGACTGTAGAGCTTTATTTTTATTCTTTCTAGTTGGTGTTATTATGTTATTAAGGTTTTAGGAATAGCAACTTTAAGTAATTGTCCCCAAGTAAATAGAAGTACTAAATCTGCTCCACGTGAGCCTGCAAGCCCATTTTAAAAACCTAAAATGCAATGAGTCATCAGACTTATTTGTTTGGTTGTTGAATACAGTCCTTAGACTGCAGATCATAGAGCTGGTGATGGATGTACAGCTCCCCAAAAAGTGTTCAGAAACTGAGTAGCTGCCTGTAGTAATACAAGATATAAAACATTCTGTTAAAAAAACGTTATCCACGTTGATGGATGTTAACATTAAAATGTATTGTTTATTTTGAATTTTATTTTATTCAGAAACACAGGGATGTTCCTGACTGACAATTTAAAATGTTCAATTTCATTGGGCTGTCAAAGATGATTAGGAATTATGCACTGTTGCACTGTTAGTATATAATCTACCTATGCAGGGTTGAATTTTTATGCACTCATTTATTAATCAAAAAATCCCTTTATGTATTACTAGTTAACCCCATATTACTCCTGTTCAGAAGGGAGGGATGACATGTTGACGTAATAGGAGACAGACTAAATTAAAGAGATGCTAAAAGCATTGACATCCATGCAAGATCATAGGCACATTTGAATCTGATAGCCATTCTTTTAAAAAAAGCTATTCAAATTCACATTAAGCTGATCAAGAATATGAAGGAAAACCTCTTTCATTTCTTTGTATTAGAGACAGATTGTAGCCCAAAACTAATTTTGAGAGCACAATTACTTGTGTTAATCTTCCAATCTTTAGACCTCAAAACCTTGTTCCTTCAAATAATTATATTAAGCTAACTCAGAAATGTTTTTCTCCTGCAAATTTCCAGCCAGAGAAAGCAATAAAAACTGAATAATTAACCATAAACAATTTTATTTGCCTGATTATATTGAAGCTTCAGATGGACTGTTTTAAATGGCCAGGCACACATGGATGCATTTTGCTTTTTAACGCAGCCCTGAAGGGCAGAACCAGTTTAGGGTTTTGACCCTAGCATGTTCAATGTTTCCCCTTTTTCTTCTTCTGATTCCTTTTTTAATATTTCTTTCTCCTCATTCATTGTGTTTATTAGAATGTTTATATCACAGTTAAAGGAATAGATACAGTCAATTTTAATACTTCACTACTCCAGGATTCTCCAGGAAAGAAACACAGGGCTATTCTCCTTTGAAAGGGGATTTTAGATTTTCCAAAGAGATTTGTAATGAAAAGTGTGCCCATGATGCAGTGGGAGTCACAACAGGCTGACAATGACAAAGTAGAAAAGATAGAAAAAAAATCAGATACCTTCATTATCTTTACAATTACAGGTCCTTGTGTTTTAAAGCAAACAATTGAGATGTAAAAGATTGAACAAAGCAGGATTATTTTATCACTTTGAAGAATCATTTTTTGAAGTAAACTTTGAATCTGATCTGATTAGTTTTCTTACCCTAATTCAGTGTGCTTATCCAGGAAATGAGTTTCATGCAGTCTAAAATGCGGAGATAAAAGAATCTGTACTACCTAAACATGTTATCCCTTCAGTTATCCCATCTCAGTGTTATCCCTTCCTGTTCATTATCCAGCTTACTCTGATTCTATTTCTTTTCCTTCTGGTTATTCTTTCCTCTTCTTCTTCTTTCTTAAACTCTTTCACCTTGTGCATCTCCGATTCTTCCAGTGGACATAAAAAAGTGCCAAAGATTGTACTAGATCAAATCTATTTTTGTAAGAAGAACAAATCAGCAAGAAAAGGATGAGATATATAACTGATTATAAGCTCAACTCTGCTCCCCTACCTCCAATTAAATAAAAAACGTTACAATTTTGCAAGCCAGTCATAATATATGATACCTACCTTCAGGTCTCACCTTTTTTTTTACAAATGCCTGAACTGGGTCACAACGTGCTTGGACTGAGACTTTTATGTCTTTAGCATGGTCTGTAAAAGAGTTTTATCAGCTTCCTTGGTTAGTATTACCTTAAACCCCATTGCTTTAGCTGCGGTTTGCTTTTAATTTTCCCATGAGTTCAATCAGACAGTCAGAAAAAAACTCAAAGAGCTGGAACAAAAGTTAAAAATAATCCATGATAATTCCATTGATCTAGTCAAAACTTTCACACAGCCCCCCTTGGAGTATAAGCCTGGTTTGTTATGACAAGAGGAGGTGGTATTAAGAGTAATTTAAAGTTATGGAAGACACATTTTTAAGTATTGAAGTATTACTTTACGCTTTAGGGAGGGAGGGCACAGAAGAATGCAAATCACTGTCAGCTCAGGAGCCAAAGGTAAAATGCAAATTTTAGTCAGGGTTAGCTTTGTGATATTAATTGTTTCACTTTCTCTTTTGTCTCCAAAGCCAAGGTATTTTTAGACATTTTTTAAAAGAAGCACACTGTAGGTAACCAACAATACAATATAAGAGTGACATGTTTTCTGTAAGCACAGTTTCTGTAAGTAGTAAGGCTACTCCTACCCAGATATTTGCTGATTGTGTAGCTTCAACAAGAATCAGGAGAAAGTAGTATCCAACCTAATGTTTTAAGAGAAAAATTGGAGGTTGATTTTGGCTGGCTTTTCTGTCTGTTCTCAAGTGAGGAAGATTAAGATTATGGTGAAAAAGACAAGAACTGGGACTGATGCTTTTAAACGGAGTAAAAAATAACCATTTTTCTTTTTAGCATTACTCACAAGAGAGACCTGCCACATTCAACAGGAACAGCCACAAGCTTTCTACTTAAACAAGGGGTCTGTTTTGCTGGCCCACTCCCATGTCCTCTGAGATCCATGCAGAGTTCATTGGAAAGGTTTCACTTGATCTGTCTGTGAAAGAGAATGGGACCGTCTGACATCTGCCAGCATCAGGAGCAAAGACAGATGACAATGTTTGGCAAATCCAGGATGAGGCCTGGGATTTTTACAGCCAAGGTAACTGTAGAAATTTCCCAACACCTGAAAACACCTTCTATTCTGTATTCACAGCCATGCCTCTCTTTTCTTGTCTAAGCATTTGGATGAGAGAAGAAAGGTGCATCTTCAAATTAAGGTCAGTGTCTGGCCCAACCAGCTTTCCTGGTGTATGTGTAATATTTAACAGAAAGCTGGTGTGTGTATATTGCTTAATCTAAGTAGTCCATTTGAGAGTTTAAAGTAGTTTATTGAAATAGAAAAGAGCTTAAGTTTTGTTCCCTCTGAATATCTGTTGTGTAATGACCATTCCTACATTTCCAAGTCAAACTCATAAACAGAATTATACTTCATGTTCCCTTATTTCTCTCCCTCTTACTGAGGATTTGGTCAATTAACACTTCTCAGTATTACACCTTTAAAGATTCAGGGAAGTGTGAAATTGCCTTATAGTAGTGACAAGGATGAAGAAATCTACCAAAGTTATTACTATGGCTCTAAACCTGGAGTCAAATTTAAATATAACATACACTACAAGCTGAAAGAGGAAGTATTTGAGTTATTTGCTCCAAATCATCTAAAATACATGTATATAAAATTATTTATGTTAGAATAGCAATCTGAAATTTGAGTTGTAGTTCACCTTGTCTCATAGTTCTAAGAAACAGTTAATGTAATTGAATTTTTCCCACCCCCATTTTATTTAGTCTTACCTTTTCTACTTCATTGTGGTGGGGAAGGGGTAAGAGAGAAGACAGGTATGTGGACCTGGGGTAAATTGAATAATTTGAGTGCTGCTTATGCCCTCCTTACTAAAACTGTTGCTGCATAGCAAGACAGGATTACTAAAATGCCTGTTGTAGGTATATGTTGATGCATTCCAATAGGAAATTTCCTTCAGGAAGTAGTAAATTCAACACAATGTCTTTTGAAATGTAATTTTCCACCAGGGACAAAAGCAATGCTGTTATTTAGCCACAAAACAGGTACTTCCATGCCACAGGTCTGCTTTTTCAATTCTGGCAAAAATGAACATATGAAAAGAACCTCTACTTTTCAGTTCACAGAACAACAGAATAAAAGAATCAGTCATAGAATCAAACCAAAATGGTTCAAAGACACAGGGCAGTCTTGGCCACTAGAATGGAGGTAATAACACCTTTCAGAGAGTAAATATTCATAGAAACAGAGTGAGAACAATAAGGAACCTTCTTCTCTAGCTTGGTAATAACAACGATGTTGAAGGAGATAGGTGACCTGCAGACTAGCTCCTCATCTCAGCAAGACATACACATTTTATTCAATACCTCTAAAAATGAAAAAGACATTTCATCTTCTTTTTCTTGAGGTGTATTCCTTCATTTTCCTCAGATTTTCACCAACAAAAGTACGTTGTTTTCTCACAAAACACTGATATTTTGAACTTAAACTGTAGGGTTTGAATGGGTGAGAAGCAAAATTAATGCAATTTTTTTTTCTATCTAATTTTTTATTTATCTTCTGGCATGCAGTTGGAGCAATGGATATTAATATGGAATTAATACAAAAATGAGAGAAAATGTTAGATGTCACTTCATCAAAATTGCAGCCACTTATGAAATTTGACAGGGAAAACACAGGAAAAATCTAAACCAGATAATAGCCAGTAGAAAACTTCACCTTTGTATTGAGATTCTTGGTGTAACCTCCTTAATCACCTGGCCAAAGAAATACTTGAGACTAAAGGCAATAAACAGGAGAAAAGGTAAATAAATAACCCAATACATGAAACTCACCAGCTCTGATGGGAAACTATGCTATCCATACTTGCAAGGTATTTTCTCAAGATCCTGGATATGGGCAATCTTCCCTGGTATGTTAGATATGATCAGAAAACCTATTTAAATATGGTAAAACACACATCTAAAACACCTATGTTGTTTCAGACCTTAGGCATATGTTCAACTGAGTGCTGTGAATTTGGAATGCAGATACTTAATGTGGGATTTATCTCACCTGGCCTGAGAGAACCAAGGCGAGGAAGACTACAACAGCAATAGGCACTTTTGGCTCTGACTTTTTGAAGAGAGCAGCAAGAATGTGTTCTAGGTGTCAGTTCGTGGGATCTTTGCTAAAGATCTTTATTTACTCACTTGAATCCCACTGGAAAAGATGGTGTATGTTTTCAGTAAGCTTTTTCAGTCTTTGCAATATTAATTGAAACCAAACCAAATCCTTATTCACCTTTAGCACTGCACGGTACTTTTGTATAGCAACTCTGAAGTTTTGCCTATTTATTTCATTTCTGTTGTGATTTCTTTTTTATTGTGAAGATTGGCCAATTTAGAGTAAATTGTCTAGCTAAAGCAATCAGGGAAAATGGATGTCAGAGATCAATTCATCCAATTGCATTTAATGAGAGACAAGATTTTCTTTACTCATTTGATTATACCAAATAACATCTGCAAGAATACCTACCCTTCAAAATGAAGAGACATGTATGGAGTACTGGGATTCATTCCAGGACTAGCATCAAACCTTGAGGAATTTCAATCAAAGTGAGAAAAGTTATAGTGCTGCTGTAAAATAGGATTGTGTGCAGATCTTCTGTGATTTCTTCCCTGGTAGATACAGGAAACAGCTCTTTTTCTTTCCAAATGGATTTCTAAAAGTGATTTTTAAAGCCAAAACAATTAAAAACACAGCATGTTGTCTGCTGAGGCTGTTTTGTGTACAGAAAAAAAAAAAAGAGATTAAGAGATATTGTAAAAAAGAAACTTTTAAAACTTCAGAAAGATCCATTTCTCTTTCTCAAGCTCTCCACAAGGCGAGGGACCTCATTTTCCTCCTACTCAACCCAAATAACAAATATATATCCTAAAAAATTATTTGGTATTTAAAATTCCTGCTTCAAGCCTTAAGCAGTTTCTCTAAGCCTACTTCCCTGGAGTCAAAAATATGTTTTTAATGGTGATTTTATGATGTTATTGGAGCAGGCATAATGAAATAAGAAAACTAACTTATTAGCTAGAGTTTGGGGATGAATTTTATGATCACTTTGTATTACAATTCTGAGTTCTGAGTAGATGCTAGAAGGATTAAATATTAGCAGTATATGATGCATTCAGTTATAAACACATCAAAAAAGAACTTTCATAAAAAGCAACCATTTTCTTATTCCCTATAGCTGATGTTTTTCAACAGTTGACCAATCATTCATATATATATATACGTATACATTCTAGTATATAATATGTGTATTTTTATGTATATACTCATTCTAAAGTAGCAGTTCAGGCAGTACCTAGTGGCACCTAGGTACAACATGCAGTCATTTTACCTAGCATACTTTGCTCTTAATTACAGAATATGCTGAGCTGTAAGGTCCCATCAGGATCATCAAGTCCAAAGCAACAGAAATGTGAAAGACCTATACAGTATGTATAAAATTGGTGTGGGTTATTATAAAGAAATGTGAGTAAAAAAATTTAAAACCCACAACCAACACTGCAATGCTTTTAAAATTTTTATTATGAGATGACAAAGATGCATCATTGTATATCCAATTAAAAGGAGACTTTGTGTTCCCCTAAGAACCCAAGCCTGTTCAATTACTTTCATTTTATATGGAAATGCACTGTGCAAAGAGCAGTTTATTGCCTTTCCCTAATATAGTAAGTCCATCAATGTCCTAATGGACCTATGCCTGCTTTTGAAAAAGAAGAGTGGATGTCATGAAGCTCCCTTCTAGAAAACCAAAACCCCAACTTCCATCCTCTAGCATCAGTGACCACCCTTCTACAATGCTTGCAGCTGTAGACACAATCCCAAACCTAATTTGAAATGGATTGCAGATGAAAAGGAAAGAAGTATTACCAAGCTAAAATCAATTATAAATCAGATTGTAAAAAGCTTCTGAGAGTACCAGTTTGATGGAAGACTTTACTTTCCGTAGCAGTATTGCCACAGCATGTCTTACACGCTACACTTTTTACTATGCTGGATTTCACTGATGTGAGTGATTTAATAAACTGCCCAAAACAGTAAGGCAGAGATGCTGCTTGCCACCACAGGGAGAAAAGTCGTGTGGCAAAAGATCACCTGAAGTTGCAGTTGGCCAGAGTTGTGGGGAACAATAAAATGAGATTTTCAAATATATTAATGGCAAAAGGCAGTGTAGAAATAACATCAGCCTGTCACTGGATGAGGGTGGTCACCTCAAAAACAGGGACATGGACAAGGCCAGAGGGCCAACTGTGTTCTGGGCGGGGGCGTTGGGTGCAGCATCGACAGCCGGGCAAGCGAGGGGATTGTGCTGCTCTGCTCTGCACTGGGGCAGCCTCACCTGGAATGTTGTGGGCAGTTTTGGGCACCACTAGACAACAAAGGCATTAAGCTACTAAAGAGTGTCCAAAGGAGGGCCATGAGGGTGGTGAAGGGCCTTGAGGGGAAGCCGTGTGAGGAGCAGCTGAGGTCCCTTGGTCTGTCCAGGCTGGAGGAGACTGAGGGGAGACCTCAGTGCAGGTACAACTCCCTCATGAGGGGAAGAGGAGGGGCAGGCACTGATCTCTGCTCTGTGGTGACAGTGCCAGGACCCAAGCAAACAGCCTGAAGTTGCGCCAGGCGATGTTTAAATTGAATATCAGAAAAAATTTCCGTACCCAAAGGGTGTTTGGGCACTGGAACAGGCTCACCAGGGAAGTGGTCAGAGCACCAAAACTGTCTGATTTCAAGAAGCATTCGGACAAAACTCTTGAGCACATGGTGAGACTCATGGATGGTCCTGTGCAGAGCCAGGAATTGGATTCAATTATCCTAATGGGTCACTTTCAACTCATAATCTGTGATTCTGTGATTCTGTGATTTCATGCGACTGAGTGGAGCAGTCTAACTGGGTAACAAAGTGCTCGTTATTCCACTCATTTCACTAAATGCCTACAAATTTGAGTCATTCCATAAAGTGTCTGCCTGTAAAAGTCATTTTGCAGGGACAGAAAATTTTAATCATTCAGTGAAGTGACTGGTTCCACAATGTAAAAGCAATGTAAACAAAACGCGAGACTATGACCACATTTAAGTAAAAGCATATTAGCAACAATTTCAAACATGTAAGAATACTATGCTCTGTATATGAATACTTATTTCATTTTAGGCATATATACTTGGGTGTATACATAATTAGAATCCACCTTACAGCTGTAAAAAAAATTAAGGAGGCATTTATACAGAACATATTAATGTCATACACTATGAAAGATTTTTAGACACTTAAACTCTTAGCCCGTAACTGGATAGTTGGCTTTCAGGGGAGGAAAAGTGACAATTTTTGTCACCTCCACTCCATATTTAAATGTGTGCTTTCCATGTGACCAAAACAAGATGGGGACATCAAGAGATGTGCTGTACCTTGCATGATGGGATAACACCCTCATCTTCCATGTTACAGCACTATTTGTGTTCCACCTTTCTAAACGCCAAATCACTGTAATGGAAATCCTAAGTCCAAGAATAACTCTTAGATACCTTTGCTAGAAAGGTCTTCTTGCTCTTTTCAAAATAACCATAGGACATTCCAAACTCAGATTAAAAAAAAGCGTTTATATAAAACAGAACATCCAGTACATATGAAATCATAATTTTGAAACTGCATATCTAATATTAAGTTTTTCAACTGGGAGAAAGGGAGACTATTAATTTTAAAAAGGCTTTAATTATTTGAACAAGTGGTATTAATCCTTCTGGAAGTATGATACATTAAGATCCCATGCCAGCAAAATACTTAAGCACAGTCTTCTCTTTAAAACCAAAAGTAGACCACAGAATTATATATCTGACTGCTTACAAATTATTAAATTAAGATAATGGTGTCAGTGAAAATTCAGAAATGTGTAGTTTAATACTGCCTATATAATAATGAACTGGGTCATTTCAGCGCATAAATGTAGGAAAGTGAAAAATTTTAATGGCACGTGGCAACCACTGCAGTACTGCTGCAGAGCCAATGACTCGAATGCAATAGCTCTTGTAGTCAAAATTAAATGGATTCTCAAGCTGTTTTATAAAGTCATTTCCTCACTATGCTGTGAGAACAACGTGCAGAGAAAATAAGACAATAAACCTCAAATCCTTCATTCAGCCTTGATCAAATCATGTGGGCAATGCTACCAGGGCTGATGTAAAAGGAGCTCACAGCCCATATTTGGAACTGTACTCTGAATTTAATTTTATCATTATACAGTCTGTGCAGGCATACAAGAGTTTTAAATGTTCATAAACTCATAGAAGATGTGCTGTACACAGTTTTAATTTTTTTATTCGTAATTACATTACAACTGACTTATATCCTTATTGTTCATATCCTGCCTACTCTGCAAAGAAAGAGGTGGGATTTCTGAACCAGTGCTATTCTGAGGCCGTGGAATTACCACTGCATAGTAACACATGCTTGAAAGATGTAAGTTAGGATTAGGAGAAAAGTGATTTTTCTAAGCAAAGAGAGTGTGATAGATACCCACTGTGAGGATTTTCAGTGAAGCATTTCATGATGTATTATAGAAAACTCTTGAAAAATCTGCAAAATGGTGGAAGTTCCTAAAGGAAATGTATTCTGAGTAAGAGACTGACAAAAATGAGGAATCCAACACAAGTGGGAGACAAAATGTCCTGCTCAAAAGGGATACCTAAGTTTTTCAGAAGCACTAAAGGAATCATTCTTGCTTGAAGTTTTATCCACAACCTTTTAATAAAATATAGGAATATGCCTAGGACATTTTTGGTGACATGAAACAGAAAGTTAATATCAACACAAAGAAAGATCAGGATATGATGCTGACAAAAATTTTTATCTTGGCTTACAAAGAAATGAGTGTATGAAGACGAGCAACACACCTAGCCTGGAAATTACAAGTTTTTCTGCCTCCAGAGCAGTGAGGCTCTGCAGCACAGAGCTGCTGCCTGGAGGCAAATTGTGCACCCTTGTGTGAGAGCTTAGTGTCCCACATATGATCACATAAACATCTCTTTCCACCCATGTGCAATAGTTTTGTATGACCAAAACCTCAAAAGACAGCAAATGTAAACAATTTTATGTGAAAGTTTGGTAAGGTCCTCAAAATGACTGTGTGGCAAAGTGCCTCTGATGAATATGATTGGGTTTTGTAACAGATCTAACTCAGCATTGCATTTTTTTATACTTCCTTACACATTTGATTCTTTTTCAGTTCATAAATTTAGCAGTCTTGGGCTGTATTTTATTTACATACATATAAATACATTTTAAACAGTATGATATACTTAGGTATAGTTTATGTTGTTAGCCAGCTTTATAATACTGCAGATACTTCATTATCCTGACTACACCATCAGGTAAAACTAAATAAAACTTTTTCTCCATTTCCAACTTACAATATAGGATCAAATACAATTAAATTCAAGCCAGAAAAGCGTTAAAACTATTAGCTCAGGCTGGGTTTATTTCACAAAGCTCAGTTCAGAAATTTATTTTGTGTTTTGTTGAATAGGTTTAATCAGTACTACAACTAGTAAGAAATTAATTGATTTTTAAGTCCTGTAAGCAGTTCAGATCTCATGCATAGGCATTATTCTTAATTATAAAAGGTTACAGTTGAATTCTTTCAATATATGTGACTATAACACAAAGTAGGCTTTAAAAAGTAGGTCAGCTCTTCACAACAAGTACAAAGCAATGTTCTTTGTATTTCAGCACAGTGTGAAAACCAGAATAATTTGTGGCGCAAAAGTTACATTCATGTAAACACAGCTTTTCTAACCAATGTGACTGTCATATCTCCAAACATCTTCCATACAACCACATCTAAGTATGTATCATTAATGGCTATTTTATAACAGTTATTTATATAGTCTTTCATCAGTAGATAAAGCAAGAGTACCTATGCCTGTACTGTTTTCCTCATAGACTCCTCTTGAAGAAACTCTGTTTTAAACTTAGTAAATTATTAAATACATCCTTACATCAAATCTGACTTGCATTTAGCTGAACTGATTTCCTCAAAAACATTATAGGTGGAATTACATAGTCCATTATAGACTCAGTAACTGGTTTCATAGGTTTCGTGCTTGCTTTATTTGATAACGGTTTTGAGCACTCTGTGGTTGATCTTGGTGGCAAGAACATTAATTTAAGTTTGTGTTTAAAAGAGTAAAGGTTCAAAAAAGCTGCCTGAAAAATATAAATCAAATTAGAGGAGTGGTTTTTCATATAAAATTTCCTTAAAAAATTATATTTTTTCCTTATCTTAAACATACTTCTTCAAGTTGACTTTACAAACACCTCCTGGAAAGCCCGCACACATTAAATTCCCCCCTTTCATCAGCTGGGATCTCATTCTTCCATTTTCTGCAGGAGATGGAGATCAGAGTTAATGCTGCTTTTATGGTTTTTATCCACCAGAGACATCAGGGATTGTTTTGCACCTTTTCCATGAAAGTCCTTTGAGGACGCAGTGTCTTACACTAGTCCCTCATAAGATGGGAAGCTCCCTTGCATGGAGCAAAATATTGGGGATCTTCCTGTATTTTAGCTGAGTCACAAAGGGATTTACCTGCAGTAATCTTCTTTTCCTAATATTTTTCCTTTTGTTTTTACACCTAATTTTTTAACTTTATATTGCTATTTATAAACCCTATGATTTATCAATTCTATAACAGCAAATTTCTTCAATATTCACTGCATTTCCTCTTTTATGCAGTGCATTCAGGGAGATTTGCCAAAGATCATACAGACAGAGCAACACAAATGAATTGAACTCAAGAGTTTACGCTCTCTCTTGACCTAAATCTCATCATTTTCTATTCATTGCAGATGCAGGTACTTACCAAAGCTCACACTGAAATCAGTAAATGCCAGCAGGCAATAGCATTCCACTAATTTTTAACTGCACTGGAAAAGAAATCAAAGGAAATAATCAGAAAGTAAAAGAAGCTGTATACAGTGAGAGGAAGCATAGGGCTCCATCAGCAAAGCTGTTAGGACAGCCTTGTATGGCACGTAAGCCAAAATAACATTGTGACATATTGCTTTGTGACTTGTGACTCATCTTTGTGACTCAGGAGAAGGATGACATTTCCTTCATTTTAGCTTTTTGGGTTGCTTTTGAAAACTAACCATTTAGCTGTACTTAAAAAACAAAACAACCAAAAAACATTAAAAAACCCAAAACAAAAACAAAAAGAAAAAAATGCAGAATGAGAAAATTAGAGCAAATGAAAAGGTGAGGTCATCTGTGAAGTGCAATGTGGTCAACCTGCAATAGCAGCTTCACCCTCACTAATACAAATAGCAGAATTATACAACATGTAAGAGCTGAAACTGGGCACCCTGAGAGTATAGGCAGGTTGTTCATTGTGAACAGATGAAGATCCTGTTGCTAAGCCAGAAGCCAGGAGCAGGAAAAAGTCAGTTCCTTCATGGAGCTCATCTACTGTGTGTTCACTGAATCACAGGATCACAGAATGGGTCAGGTTGGGAGTGACCACAGTGGGGTTTTCTGGTCCCACCTCCCTGCTCAAGCAGGGCCATCCCAGAGCACAGGGCACAGGATTGTGCCCAGGTGGTTTTTGAACACCCCCAGTGTTCACAGCCTGTCTGGACAATCTGTTCCAGTGACAGTCAACTGAACAGGACAGAAGTTCTTCCCCTGTTCAGGTGGAATTTCCTGTGCATCAGTTTCTGCCCGTTGTTGCTCAGCACCACCAAGAGGAACCTCCAAAAGGTGCCACCCTCTCAATACCCTCCCTTCAAATACTTATAGACATTGATGAGTTTATCTCCCAGTCATTCCTTCTCGGGGCTGAACAGGCCCAGCTCCTTCAGCCTTTCCTCGTAAGAGAGATGTTCCCAGCAGCCTGAGCAGCTGGGCAAATTATCTAAAGGGAAGTCAGAGAAAAAGGATAGCTGACAGACAACTACCTTTCACCTGTATGCAGTTTTAAGAAGAGTATTTGAGATGTTTTTGCATTTCATTTGAACCAGGTGTTCTTAGATTTCATTTTTAAACAATGCCTTACCCTTTCTGAGATTTTCCTAGAAAGACCATTCTCTTTTGTCATGTCTGATGACTAATTCAAACTGATAGCAATTTCAGGAAAGAGTTAACATGTTTTACAAAGATTTTAAGCACTGCATCTGTGACTATCATGAATTTATAAGTAATTTCCAAATCTGAGACTGGGTAATCAGTAATTCAAAGAGGAAAAACACTGAAATGCATGAAATTTAAAAAAAAAAAAAAAACTAAAAAAAAAAACAAAACCACCACTTTTATTTAGATAGTCTTTTCCCACATTTACTAATCTTGATTGTAATGCACAAAAGAAACTAGGTCTGCTCCCTCAAATTCTCAACAAAGAATCTTATTAAAACAGAGCCATAGAAAGAGTGCACAGGGAGGCAGAAGATCAAATCTGATCATAATCATTGCTTCCTGCCTGCTTAAGTGCATCCCAGCATAGTCATAAAAATACCTCCAAAATGTGGCAGATTTTTTTCACTGCAAACCTTTTCTGTGTTTTTTTTTCACTAATGAGGAACACACAAGGCACATATAACCTCAACAGACAAATGAAACTTAAATTGCAGAAAAGGCAAATTTTAAAACTTTAATGCATCATATTATCCCACAGGTACTTCTTCGTCAAATTTTCCTCAAGACCTGTGTATCAGAGGTTTGTCATCACAGCAGTCTCTATAGATAGTTATAATCTATTTTTTTCACCAGAGAAAGAAATGTTAAAAACAATAAACCAAAGATTTGTAGCTGTATTTTTTTTTCTCCATATCTACCAGGAAAAAAACCCAAACAACCTACCATCCTTAAGGAAAATAACAATATTACAAGAAAATATGTTATGTGAGGGAACAAGAAATTTGATCCACTTTCCAAAACTGGGCTATTATAAACTGAAGAATTATATATACCTTGTTTACACAGTCGTTTACAGGGATTCAGGTTATCAATCCACTAAATATTTACATACATGCAATGACACCAAGCTCCTACTTTGTTTGAAGACCTCCCNAATAAAATAAAATAAAATAAAAATGAAAATATAAAATCCCTAATGCATTATTCCATCAATTATCAATTTGGTGGGTTTCTCAAAGGAAATGAGCTTCAAGTTTGTGAAGACTGCCTGGTATGATATGTCTGATATGTTTATATGAAAGGAGAACCTGGGCAGCATTTAGCCTCCAAACTGTCTTCCCAGTCCATGGGTGCCTGCCATCTAACNACTTTCCAAAACTGGGCTATTATAAACTGAAGAATTATATATACCTTGTTTACACAGTCGTTTACAGGGATTCAGGTTATCAATCCACTAAATATTTACATACATGCAATGACACCAAGCTCCTACTTTGTTTGAAGACCTCCCTGTCAAAAGTGCTCAACATCCATCATCCTAGAACTAAGGAAAAGCTGAGCTAACCTGTACCAGTAAGATAATACAACTTTTAAAATAAAATAAAAATTAAGTAAAAAATAAAATAAAATAAAATAAAATAAAATAAAATAAAATAAAATAAAATAAAATAAAATAAAATAAAATAAAATAAAATAAAATAAAATAAAATAAAATAAAATAAAATAAAATAAAATAAAATAAAATAAAATAAAATAAAATAAAATAAAATAAAATAAAATAAAATAAAATAAAATAAAATAAAATAAAATAAAATAAAATAAAATAAAATAAAATAAAATAAAATAAAATAAAATAAAATAAAATAAAATAAAATAAAATAAAATAAAATAAAATAAAATAAAATAAAATAAAATAAAATAAAATAAAATAAAATAAAATAAAATAAAATAAAATAAAATAAAATAAAATAAAATAAAATAAAATAAAATAAAATAAAATAAAATAAAATAAAATAAAATAAAATAAAATAAAATAAAATAAAATAAAATAAAATAAAATAAAATAAAATAAAATAAAATAAAATAAAATAAAATAAAATAAAATAAAATAAAATAAAATAAAATAAAATAAAATAAAATAAAATAAAATAAAATAAAATAAAATAAAATAAAATAAAATAAAATAAAATAAAATAAAATAAAATAAAATAAAATAAAATAAAATAAAATAAAAATGAAAATATAAAATCCCTAATGCATTATTCCATCAATTATCAATTTGGTGGGTTTCTCAAAGGAAATGAGCTTCAAGTTTGTGAAGACTGCCTGGTATGATATGTCTGATATGTTTATATGAAAGGAGAACCTGGGCAGCATTTAGCCTCCAAACTGTCTTCCCAGTCCATGGGTGCCTGCCATCTAACACACCTGAGAGAGTCCTTGCCAGTACACTCTACACCAGCATCATATTTTTTCTGTCTTTGGTCTGAAAATATTGTAAAAAGCCCATTTCTTTAACTGTCTAATTAGTGGGAGCATTCTCCCATTCTCATTCCCCCATTATCATCATATACATAAAATAACATTTCCCTTCCCTGCCCAGCACTGGCAAGTCTAAGAAAAAAAACCTCAGAGAACAGAGATGAGGTGTGTCAGTACACAGGAAAAATGATCAGACACTGTCAGTGAGATGTTCATTCTACATTTCGTTTCTTTGATTCCTATTGACAAATTAACCTTGGGAAGATGTTGTAGGAAGGAGAACACAAAATATGAATGACAACAGAAAAAGGAAGAGAAAAGCAATTATGTAGTACTGTCACATTTGAAACAAGGCTGTATAACAGAGACAAAACAGATTAATTCATTTTGTGCACCTTGCAGTGCTTCTGTGCACTTCCTCCTCTGTCAAAAACCTGCATCCTCTCGGTTTACTCACCTTCATGCTACAGACACAGAGGTCCCAGCACGAGAGCAAGGAGGGAGCTGAGGCAGCACAAAAGAACCTCTCTCAGCTGCCAGGGCTCCTCAGCCACAGGGGCCAGGTCCCTGCTGCTGGAGGTTCCTGCTGCCTGGACACAAAGCCACGTCTGTGCTGAACGCTGCTGCTGTGAGGGCACATCCAGTAAGGTGACGAAACTATAGATGTATGATTAAGAAGGCGAGACAGTGAATATTTGAAGTATTTGCTTACTTAATAAATATAAGTCTTTGGATACTCAACTTTAGGAAGCCTACCTTGGTCCTTCCTGCTGGAGAGATGAGGTTTTACGATATTCTTTACAAGTTAATGACCTGAGATTTCAGGCACTTTTTAAATCCATTTCAATACACCTGTGTGTATACTACACTGTAATGTCAGTGGAGGTAATTATTTTCACTCTTCAATGTCAACATAATGACAAGATGTCATTTGTTATCTGTATAACTCTATATAACTCATTGTAGAATTTAATGATATACTATCCATTTGACTAAATTAATTACAATTCATTAGCAAAATATATAAACAAATGAAATCAGGCACAAAATCACGCCTATCTTACTTACAGCTCTCATTTTAATGTTGTGTTCTGCTTGTTGTGATTATCACTTGGTAGTTGGGCAATTAACCAGTTCTAGACTATTAGTATGAGTTACAATAATAACTTGCAGCACTATCTTAATTTACATCTTCTTTATCGTCTAGACACAAAAATAGTTTTGAATAGTTCCAAAGATGATCTTAAAATTCCCAAGGAAAAGTTAATAGCCTTCTGAGCACCCTTCTGATTTACTTGGTTTTCAAACACACAGATTTTAAGGACACCTTTTAATAGAGTAAGAAGATTCTTGCATGTAAGTACTTCAGACTATACTGTATAATATTATGTCATACAATGTAATCTTCCAGACTCTTTCTGAATTAATGAATTCAAATATTATGAAAAATATTCTTGAAATAGTTGGTTTGGTTTTGGCTTGTTGGTTTGGTTTTTTTGTTTGTTTTTGAGACAAACATCAGTCTAAAGATATATAAGTTATGCTATATGTACTATTAAATTTAGATATATGATATCACATATGCCATAACGTCTTTTACAACAGCAGCAATCAGAAGGGCACATACAAAGTCATGAATTCAGAATGAAAGGTAGATTAACAATACATTTAAAAATCAGGCATAAAAGATTTATCTTCTCTGCTGCAGTAGATGTTGAAAGCTGAGCAAAAAAGTCATATGATCTGAGTTCTCATTCTTAATAATGACTCAACAGAAATTTGGATGTCTTAAACTTTATACTCTTATTCTGAAAAAATAATAAATATATTATGCCACTCAATTAAAAATACATAAAAGCACACAGAAAAAATGTCCAGGGGAGTAGTAAAGTTAGTGTGATTAGGACAATAAAAGGTAAATACATAGTTCAAAGTCCCTGGCAAGAGAAAGAATGAAAATTATTATTATTTAATGAAAATATTTCTTATCCCACTCAGGAAAATTATAAAAGAACAAAGGGAAAAAGGCATGAGAGAACTGAGCTGAAGTATGGGTCAGTCCTGATCTGCATGTGTGTCAGAATTTCATTTGATCAGACTCTTCACTGAGCACAGTTTATCTAGCATGCTTTTTTCTCACAACCTATGCAAATCAAGCTATAAACAGTAGTAAAGGCATTATAAATTCCGCACTGTTCACAGTAAACATAAACTTCCTCTCCATCTCTTCACATTGTCTTCACAGATCTCTTGGTTTCCAAACTGGAAATGGTGCAGTTCCTTCAGGTGGCAATACAGATAGCCAAGTTGTTCCTCACTACTTTGTTGACCCTCCAGTTTAATCTTAATGTGGGTTTGCAAACCAGTGCACTTTATTAACACATGACAAGTAAAGCAGTCACCTGCATTTCCAGAGAACAAAGACACAAAGGTTTCTTAGATCTTATTTTCTGGGAGCATTTGGTGGTTTTGGTTTAAGAATGGAAAAAGACATAGATAGATTAGATAGATAGATAGATAGATAGATAGATAGATAGATAGATAGATAAATAGATAAATAGATAGATATGAACCTGATTATTTTTCTGTTCTATGAAAGGTGGAATTTGGGAAGAGGAATAACATCCATGTTAGACTTTTACATCTTAGGTCTCTGTCCTGGCTTAGCTTCAGCTGGCAACAAAGTGCCATTCAGCTGTTCACCCACGCCCCAGTGCGACGAGCATGAGCATCAGAAGAAAAAGATAAGAACATTTTAATAACTGAAATAAAATAAAATATAATAATAAACATAGAATCATATAATTATGTAGGTTGGAAACTACTTTAAAAATCATCTAGATGGAACCCCCTGTCATGGGCAGGGACATCTTCCACTAGATCAGATTGTTCAAAGTCCCATCTCACCTGGCCTTGAACACTTCCAGGGATGAGGCATCCACAGCTTCTTTAGGCAACCTGTGCCAGTGCCTTCGCACTCTCATCCACTCTTAGTGAATAAGAATTTTAAATAAAATGGTGTGCTAAATTTTCAGGGGAGACGGGTGTTTTCTGCCAAATTTCTATACCCATAACAACAAAAGGGAGAAAACAGAGAGATAAATAAAACACAAGAAAGATAAGTGATGCACAATGCAATTGATGACCACCCACTGACTGATGCTCAGCCAGCACCCGAATAACAATCAGCCCCTCCTGCCAAACTCTCCCCAGTTCACACACTGCCCATGACATTCCGTGGTGTGGAACATCCCTTTGGCAAATTTAGGTCAGCCATCCTGACTGTAATCCCTCACAGATTCTTGTGCACCTCTTTAATAGCAGAGCATGAGACACCGAAAAAGCCTTGACTTAGGAGAAACACTGCTTTGCAAAACTGAAATATCTGTGTGTTACCAGCATTATTCTCATACCAAATCAAAAAACACAGCACTGCAATAGCTACTAAGAAAAAAATTAACTCTATCCCATACAAAACCAGGACAATTTTAAAGTTCTCTGATCATCCAAATGTTCCAATGATCTAATCTGTTTAGCTTTCCATTGATAGCTACCCAGAATGACTTTGTACAGTCAAAGAAATTGACAGGCAGTTTGAGATGCTTCTATCACTCATCTTGTAGATAGCACTTGTCAACTGTAAGTGAAGAAAGATTTTTCAGTATTTCCTGTTTCTACTTCTCCAGATTGCATCTGGATTGGTTTATTCCTTCCTACTTATGCATCATGATGGTGTGTGTTCACTCTCAGATGTCTGAATTTGGTTCCTTTCCCTGGACTTGCAGTTTTGTTGAAATTCATCTTTGAGTCAAGTGTTCTTATTAGCATAACACACTGTCTAAATAAGGAATTTTAGGGCTATATCCAGCTATCTGTGTAGAAATATTCTAATTTTCAATTAAATCAGTGTAGGTATCTTTATATCTTCAGGGCCAGAGACTTCAGTGTTTCTGTTAGATGGGAAGACGTCTTTGGCTCAGACCACTGGGGTGAGGTGAAGTACTATTGGGCTGGGTGAAGCCCTAGAAATACACTGTAAAAGTGATCTAAACTTCTCTTTAAAAGCTCTGATGACCATCACTGAACAACATCCCTCAGGACATCAGGACAGGACATATTAGCTTGAGGCAGGATCCCATGTGAGGCAGCTCTGAAGGACAGTGGCACAGAACGGCTGATCAAGAGCAACCTCCTCAAAGCACACAGATGAACCACTACAATGTGCAGAAATCTAAGGAAGAGTGGTCAGAGGCCAGCATGGATGAACAACAGACTTAAGAATGAGCTCAAAAACAGAAGTATTCAGGAGCATGGGCAAGGACAGGACTCCTAGCAGAAGTATAGACATGTTTTAACTTAAGGAAAGGGTTTAGGAAAGTCATAGCTCAGCTGGAGCTGAAACTAGCAAGGGATGGGAAGGGCAACAACCAGGGCTTCGACACATGTGTCACTGACAGAATTAAATTACAGCAAGTATGGGACCACTGTTTAATGGGGCCAGAGACCAAATGGCAAAAGCCACAGAAAGGCTGATTTTCCATCTACGCATGATGTCATTGTTTTCCACAAAGAAATTACTGGCTTTGTGAACAAGAATACCACAGCTGAGATCATTTACCTGAAATGTAGCAAGGCTTTCAGTACACATTCCTGAAAGATCCTTATACCAAACTGGTGAAATACAACTTTGATGGGTGGACAGTGAGGCAAGCAGGAAATTATTGCCACATTGCTGAACTGAAAAGGCTGTAATCAGAGGTACAATGGCCAAGCAGTGGGCAATTTACAGTAATACTCAGGAGAAGGAATTATACTGAGGCCAACACTGGTTTTTGTTTTTATTAGTCCTAAGTGATAAGACACAATGCATCCTGAGGAAGTTTATGGATAATATATCAAACTGGAGGATGATACCAAACCAACAACAGGTTTTCTGTTCAGAAGGACCTTGTAAGTCAGGAGAAACGCATTTACAGGAAATTTATCAGGCTCAACCCTAGGAAATGTCAAGTTCTGTGCCTCAGAGGACTAACTCAAGAACTGGTAGAGGCTGGTGGGTGACTGGCTGTAAAGCAGCTTTGAAGGAAAAGGCTTGTGTGTCCCTGTGGATAACAAGCTGAGTGTGAGTCAGCAGGGTGCCCTGCTAGCACGGAAAGCAAACCACATCCTGAGCTGTGCTGTCAAAAGTACAGCTGGTGGATTGAGGGAGGTGACATTCCCGTCTTCTCAAGCCTGGTGAAGCACATCTGGAGTGCTTGGTCCAGCTGTGGCCTCCTCGGTTTAGGAGAGACATGAACACATTGGAATGAGTCCAGTGGCGTTCCAGTGGTAAGGGTGTGGAGTGCATGGCAGTCCAGGAGGTGGGAGAGCTGGGTTTGTTCACTCTGGAAGAGCAGAATAAGGAAGAAACTAAAGAGAGGGTACAAAGAATGTAAAGCCAGGTGCTTTGAAAGTGCACAGCAAAAGGACAGGAGGCAACTGACACGAATGGCCCCATAAACAGAAGTTCTGTAAGAGAAAAAAGAAAAAAGTTATGCATAGCAAGAGTGGCAGAACACTGAAACAAGTACACACAGAGGGGATTTAAATGACATCTTTGGATATACTCAAAGCTCAGGCCCTGTCTTGTGCGATGAGTTGAATTAGGCTTCCCTCTCAACATAAATTACTCCTGATTCTATCACTTATTTTTTATTATCGCATTGACAATATATTAGGCTTTACATTTTACAGTAAATAATACATATTACTTTGATATGAAGCAAAATATATTCTGACATAGCATATGATGGAAAAACATAGACTGAATTATTTATAGCTACAGTTTCATAGAGGAAAACAAGGATGAATTTCATGGGATTTGATCCCAACACTGGAACCACAAATTATTTTTGTTTTTTAATGTAAAAAGGATAACTATACACTTCATGTTCTAATTCCTAAAAGTTGAAAATTAACATCTAGTTATTTTTCATATAGCAGTTAGTAGGGTGAATAATTCATGAGGATTTTCATTTTCAGATTTAACAAATAACATTCTGGATTTCTTCTTATAGTCATAAAACCCCAGAGAAAAGTTCCCAGTGTAGCACATCTACACTTCCTTCTTTCTCAACAACAACAACTTGACACTTAGAATATCATCCAATGCAACTGAAACTGTCAAACTATTTCTTCTTCTCTTGCTATTTATGAGTGGGTTTTGGAGTGTTGACCGCAAAATTTCTCCATAAAAAGGCTTTCAGAATTTTTATGCAAACTTACCATGACTATACAATGACATAAAAGATTTTTTTAAAGGACATATTAGAAAACAGGTGTGCTAAAAATAATAAAATTCAAAAAATATACTGCAGGTTAATTCTGTGAATCACTTCATATTTATGTGCTGAGGAGTCTCCACGTGGATCTTGAGCTTAAATATGTACTCAGAAATTAAAGGAACAGTCAGGCAATGTGCTTTTTGCTTTGAAGCAGAACAACTTATTTTAAAAATAGTGAGTAACAAATTTGTTTAATGAGTTAATCACAAAGGAGCAGCAACCCCTGTCAACAACATATTTCAACAAATAAATCTGAATAATGAAAATGTATATGAGGAGATTGTGCTCCATTCATACACAGTTCATTAACAAACAAATTACATAGGGTAAACAAATTAAGTTTTGCTGACATATTTCCCAGGCATCAGTTATCACTGGCAGAACATTTACATTTGCAAATAGGTTTCTCTAAGAAAAGCAAGGAATATTGTTAGGTACCAAGGTACACTTCATGTCTGATCAATAATAAAACCTGTCTCTACAGACACCGAGGAACTTGTAGTTTTTAGGACATATTTATCTTTGTCTTTAAAACAGAATTGCATCTCAGCTCATTGGAAAAATACCATGATTCTGTAGTTAAGGCCCAACACATGTAAAATGAAAAGATTTCTCAAGCATATCTAAAAATCATCTAAATATTTACTCCCCAGGCTGCTGACAATAAATGATGAAAAAATTATGAGAAAATACACCAAATAATTTTGCAAACATAGAGATCCAAAAACTTTTGCTTTCATGGCATAATTAAGGACAACCATGAAAAACTGGTGTAGAACTACATCATCAACTGTATCGTTAGGATACCTGATAACCTATTACACATCATGAGTTTTAAGATGGATGTGTATTTGAAACAAGGTTAGACACACTGTGCCGACCTTTCAGAAATAATCAGTCTCATAAACTGACTTTCCCCAAAGGAAATATCCTTTATACATTTCCCAGAAGTCCAGGGTGGATTTCCTTAAAGCTCTGAGTCTGCAGTTAAGATGATACTGTTCTCACCATGGAAACTTGCTTACACATTTGGAACTATGCATTTTGCCTCCTTCAAGAAGAGAGATTGCACAGAGCCACACTTCATAAAGGTCACCAAGCTTCTCCAGTCTTTACAGTCCACAGCTTTGTCTCTTCTCACTCAGCACTTCTCCTACAGTCTCAACACTATTTTGCTCCAAAATTTATAGAAAGAGAAAAAAAGTACTGCCTTAGCTATGAAACTCCTATGGGATTCTATTTCTTTTAGATAGAAACATATATCCTTGATGCCATGAGTTTAATGTGCAAGTACTTCTCTGTATCCAGACAGATTTTCAAAACAGATGTTACACATAACATACGAACACAGCAGGCTCCATAAATCATTAGACGTCCATTGAAGGATTCTTAGATAGAGGGAGCTGAAATTATTCCAGAATTATTAACATGATTATTTATTAGAATACTATTTCTAAGCAAAAGTGATGGATATGCACCTTCTTCCTCTTTCTGGTATAGACATCATAGTATGTCCCTTAGCAGTAAACCCAAAAAAATTAATTCTATTTCTATACGGGGACGGAAGTATATAATAAGTGCTGTGAAACAAAGAATGCACCTATACTCAGTGTAATTGAAAATATAATTTGGATATGACAACAACCAGCTCTAATGTTTCTGTTTCTTGCATACATCTCAAAGGCAATGTAGATCTTGCTTTAATGTATTTGTCCTCCTCCATTAACAAAGTTCACCTGTGCCTTTTTTCTTCTGAGGCAGAGAAATCATTCAAGGGGCATGTATTTCTGAGCTTAATCACAGTCCTTGCTAAATCCTCTATATAGAAAGTCAACAGACTGTATTAATTGCACCAAACCTTTGTACCACACACATTTCTCTGAACTGATTAGCTGTGAACAAAGTATATTTATAGTTCCCAGTTGTGGTGTACATAACCACTCACCCAGGATCAGATCTCTCCTCTGCGGGCTAAAGGACTCCACAATGAACTGCTTTGGTCTCCAAAATCTAAGTCTAATAAAGCCTTTCCAGTCATTTCCATATTATTCAGGTTCTCATCACTGTTGATCTTGTTTCCAACTTTACCCCCTTGGAAATCATATAACAGGTAGAACAAGTGTCCAAGGAGAATTTGTTAAACACAGCTTTTTCTGCTGAATCTCCTAAAAAATACTGCTGAGCTACAAAACAATTAATTGCTGCCAATACCCCTCAGAGTTTTCACCTGTCTTTGGTTTGAATTAAGGTCTCCGTGGAAATTACCTTCAGTACCCATGTCTTCAGGTGTTAGTCCTGGTGTAGCTGGACTGATTCCCTTGCTGTGGAAGGGCTGCCCCCGGTGGGGAGAATTGCAAATAAAAAAGTAGAACTCACGGGTTGAAAAAAAACCAGTATAATAATAATAAATATACATATAAAATAGTAATGACAACGATGTGAATTATAAATTTTATAATAACAATAAATATAATGAAAAGGAAAAAGAGAGAAGAATAAAATCCAAGAGAAACGAGTGATGCATAGTACAATTGTTCAGCATCTGCTGACCGATGTCCGGTCAACCCATCCCTGAGCAGTGATTGGAGGCTGCTGATGTTTTCCCCCAGTTTATGTACTGGGCATGATGTTCTATGGTATGGAATAGTATTTGGGTCTTGACCACGCCCACATGGCTCTGGGCCCTGTCCCCTCACGGCCAATGTGAAAAATTAACCCAGGCCTTGGGCAAAACGAGGGCGTGCACACATGGTATAAAATCCAGAGTCCAGAGTCGGTAGCAGCCCCATCCTTTACAACCCTTTGCCACTCCATCTGCAAAGCAGACACCGTGTTTTCTCAATGAAAGTCAGCACTGTAAAGATGTGTGACAAGCATGAGAAGAATCCATAAAGTGACACTACACAGTTCTTAAAACAGTATCTGCCTCCTGGAAAAAGTGACTTACTGGGGGGGAACAAGGAGAATTATAGTTTGTTTGAGAAGTATACACAGTGTGTAGCAAGAAATAGGCTTAGAAGGACTAGGGAGTCAGAGAAAGAAGACAAAAGAAGCACTACAACCATCAATCAGCTGTTCAAAGAGAAGACACGAAAAATCAGCTTACTTATAAATATTTGAAGTAGACATTAAAGAAAGAAAAAATATAAAGTTTGCTTCTGCAAGACTTGTGAGACAGATACAAATAGCTCTGTGACAGGCAGGAATGTCAGCCTTTGGACAACTCTGTTGCAGAGAGTTAGGAGTAAAGCAATGCTGGCCACAGAAAAGACAGACACAAGAAGCTGCACTCCATGAGGCAGACGACCAGAGAAGCTTGTGCTTTAGCTTTTAGGACTGTAATAAGAGGCCATGCTGTCAGAGTTTTGTAGCTGAAAAGGCAGAGTTATGTGACAGCTCCAGTTCTCTACACCCACTGAACCATAAGGGTTGCATTCCAGGGACTACCTGGGTTGTAGAACCCAACAGGACATTCAAAAGGCTTTCTGTCCCAGGCAGAAATCAGTTTCTATCTTGGTCTTGCTAACACCTCTGATTGTCACAAAAGTCTTCAGGACCCAGGATACTGCAGCTTGTCTCTCAAAGAGCTCTCAAGGTGTATTTGAAGTTGGCTCTCCCACAAAGCTCAGTACCAGCTCAGCTAGGGCAGAGAGACACACAGAGCCACAGCCTCTCCTGACCCTCTCCTGAGAGTTTAGCAGCAAACACTCGCAAGGACACCAATTACATTCACCCAGTGACACTCCTCTAGGCATCTTAAATCTTCAGCAATGCAGTGCAATTAATTCTGAGGACACACAACACTGTAAAGACTGCTGACCTAGGAGAGATAAATGAAAGGCAGGAGTGTTTTAAGAGGTATTTGTTGATGCCTTAGCTAAAACCAGATAGAAGTCAGAGGATTTGCTTGACTAGACATACTTCAAGATAAAATGTCTGGCTCCTTGAACAATATATTGTTAAGGTCTTTTATTATTCTGTGACAATTCAGAAACTCTTAGTCAAGAAGTGACATGTGATATCAATAAATAACAAGAAGAAAAATGAATATGTGGGTACAGCATATTTTGATAACACCAACAGTTCAGACGAGGAAAACCCTGGCTATGGTGGGAGTAAAAGGAGATTGCACATCTGGTTTGACTATTCACACACAGGTGTGGGACAGAAAAGGCAATCTATATAATAATTTTTAATCCTGTTTTCTCATGAAAAGAAATCATATTATGTATGGAAGTGAAATAACTGCATGTGTCAGTCTAGAAGGAAAAAATAAAAACTATAAATAAGATACATCAAGAGACAAAAATTATAGCAAAATCTGTTTGCTCAGAAGAGTGGACATGATGTTTCTGGAAAAAACATGTAGAAATTAATTTTGCTTCAGCAAAAGGACAGTTATACAAGCATATACAAGGATATTGACAGTGGTGCTATCTGAAGGAAGGATGTCCTCCATCACAGCCCAGATGGATATTGTTGCTCCTTTGACAAAAATAATTGCAGTCCTCATGTCCAACAGCATGGATATGTAAATGGCAGTAAGGAACATGCCTATTGCTATAGGCCATTGCCTGTACCAGGATTTTGGAAATCATGGATTTCTAGTGCTATTGCTGGAAGGAGAAATGGTGACATATGGGGCAGCCACAGCAGAGCCAGTAGCATGATCTACCCAAGACTTTTTTCCCTAGCAGTGACCAGTGAATATTTCAGCGCTCCACATCCTTTCAAATAAGTAAGTTTTGCAAATACTAACTGTTTTATTATACTTCAATTCATTGCCACAGTCAGTAGCACAGATAATTCCTAATTTATAGGTGAGTATGTACCATAGCCACATAGAATTATCTTTTCCCAACACTGTTCTCTGCCAAGTCACTGGCTGTCCAGCTAGCTGTATTCGCCAGTGCCTGGCACCCGCCCGGACGGGAGAGGATGGCAGAGGCTGCTCGCGGGCGCGGGAGGGTCGGCGAAGTCCCAGTTCAGGTTCACCAGACCCACCGGTGGTACGGGCGCACTGGAAAGAAGGAGGGAAGGAGGCGGAGGGGCTTCTCGGGGTAGAAGGTTTATTCGGGCGCCAAGGTCGCGCAGGGAAGCCCCGAAGGGCCGTTACGCAGGAGTTTTATGCTTTACAGTGTGGAAGGGGAGAATACAAAACATCCAA
>VZRO01002813.1:328108-414225 GCA_013397915.1 Daphoenositta chrysoptera | reverse complement strand
AAAAAAAAACAAAACGAGGGAAGCCTAACATTTCTATTCATATATAGCTATATTTATATTTTAATTTCCAGGCTGCGTCAGCTACCCATCTGGCACTCTTGTTCATCACACCCTGGAATCAGCTCCTGTTTGGCAGGCACTGCTTGTGTTCTGCTGCAAGCCTTTGCATACCTGTGTGTTTGGGTAATTCAGTGAACCTGAGCGGCCCTGCAGGTACACCTGGGAGAACAGCAAAATGTAGCAAAGGGCTGGGCAATCTGTAACGCTGGAGGTTAATGCAGGGCTGAAGATGTAAAGAGCCTCCACAGGAAACACTGTTTTCTTACATGTTTCTTCAGAGTAAATGGCGGGGAGAAGACTTTGGCAGCTAAGGTTTTTCTCTGTAAACTATACATTTGTTCTTAAATGCCTCAGTGTTAGAAAAGAAAGGAAATGAGAGTCTAAGAGGTTCTGGGTTACTGGGAAGGTGCCCTTGACCAAGTCACTCCCTGTAGAACACCCAGGTATGACTTGGGTAACATCACTCAGTAAAGAAAAAAAGGTTCTCTTTACTAACCTGCTTTAATATAAACATTCCTGTCAAATCAGTTTCCAAAAGCATGTTTGGTTGTTTTCCTTTGCAAAATATTTTACATTCCAACCATGAAGCTTGATGGCATATCTTAAGCAGTATACCGCTCAAGAATCATCGTAGCTTCTACACATGTCACCTGCATCTCAGATAACGCTGTGTCTTTCAAATGCCTTTTTAGCTTTCAAAAGCAAATCTCTGCCTAACCTGCATCTTTAGATAGTGAAGGGCTGCTCCCTTCCCTGGGGATTCCAGGAAAAATTTTTTTGGCATTTGCAAAAGCCTGTAAGTTAATGCTCTTGAGACAGTAACCTGTATTTAAAAAAAAAAAAAAATTAAAATCTACCAGACACATTTAAATGCATAAGAAAGAACTGTAGCTTGGGATTGAACGTGTGTGCCTGGATTTCTGAATTGAGCCATCTGTGCTTTCTTTCCAAACCTTTTAATTTAGCATGTCTCTATATCATTTGGAAGCCAGGTACTGACAGGTTCCTTCTTTACTTTTTATTCTCTGCAATTACTAACAAATGAGCACCTTTACATGCCATTCACCTTCCACCAAAAGCATGCTTTCTTGAAAAATTAGTCAGGAAAAAAGAAATCCTGCTGTATTCATTGATCTACTAGCATAATCTGAATGTCTTTGAACTGCTCCTTAGAGTGTCATGTATACCTCCTTTAGATCATTTCTTACACTAGGCTTTATTTGGTTTTGAAACACAAGCCCAGCTTTAAGTGCTGTGGGAATCTGGAGATGTCTCTAATCTCATCACTGCCTAGGATTCACTATGAAACATGCTTTTACATTTTTTTATCCAGTAAACACACAAGTGAAAATGCACTCCTCAGAACAGTAACTTAAGAGAAACACCCCTCCCCACCAAAACTAAGAAACACAACAGCGAGAGAGAAAAATTGGAAGTGAGATCAACTTCTCTTTGAAGGGTCGGTACCTTTTCCTGGACAAAGCTGGCGTACCCCAAGGAGAGGGGAGAGAAGTCTCATTTGTCAGGCAAGGAGGGATCTGTTCTGCACGACTACAGACAAAACAGACAGGGGTAGGACAGAAAGGTTAGAGAAGAAACCAGAGGCCATAAGCTTGTTAGTTTTACAAAAGCACCAATAAAATCGTTACTCGGATCCATCCTTCAGAAACAACACGGATGACAAAGGACAAACTGAACGACAGCCTCAGGTGAACACATGGACATGCAAAGTGTGCACTGGTCTTGTGGTGTGACTCTGCACTGCTGGTTCATTGCTCTGCTGAGATTTACTAATACTAGCAAAGCAGAACGTCTTTCGATGTTCAACAGCAGAAATTCAGAGGAGAAAGTAACGCTTACGTAAATTAAGGATAACCAACAGAGGTAAGAAATAAAGTCAATGTAAATTCAGTAATGAATGATGAACAGAAAATTTAAAGACAGAAAAATCACTGAAAACAACAAGCAAAAGAAAAAGGAACTTAGTGAGGCATCTTAAGCAACGTCACCATGGGATTTACTTACCCCATTCCTTCCTCATTCTCTACTGTTAGCCAGTGTCAACTTCTACAGTACAAGTAACACATTCTTAATACAAATTGTCCTACTGCTACCTGAATGCTTTAATAATGCTTTAAGATGAGATCAAATAAACTGATTTCTGAAGTTGGCTTTTTGGGGAGTGTATGACAGTGTGTGAGAGTGTGTATGTGCATGTGTGTGCGCATGTGTGTTGGGGATTTGTTTGTTAGTTTTTAAAATTTTCTTTAAAGAAGAGAAAAGCATTAAGATTTGCTGCTTTGGGGGCAAGATGGCCCATCTTATTAGAACACAGTCACATGCATTCAGAGTCTGGGGTGCAAAACAGCTTCAAGGTCCCAGATATGAAGCTTAGGTCTGTGTTTCATGTTTTGTACCTTAAATTGTGGGCAAAAACTACTTTAGGACAAGCTAATCTTCAACACATATTTCATAAGTTTTGTTGTGATTTTGAACCAACTTTAGGACACATTTCTGTTCATTTTGAGTCTCATTATAATTTAAATTCTAGTTGTTTAACTCTGGGAGTGTCTCCAAGTTAAATTTAAAAACTGATTATTTACAGACTAGCTAGAACTTTAAAGAACAAGCAAAAATCCATCTAAAACAAGATGTCAGTCTTATGTGCTAGCAAGGAGAAAAGGAGGCACAGGGAAGACCTTATCAATCTCTACAAGTACTTGAGAGATGGTTGTAGCAGTGGAGTGTCCATCTCTTCTCCCAAATAACTAATGATAAGACACGAGGAAATGGCCTTAAGTTGAAGCAGGGGAGGTTTAGATTTGATATTTGGAAAAATTTCTTCACCAAAAGGGTTATCAAGCATTGGAACAGGCTGCTCAGGGAAATGGTTGAGGTCCTTGACACGTAGACAGACGTGACATTCAGGGACATGAGTTTAGTGGTTGACTTGGTAGGGCCAGATTTACAGTCAGACCTGATCTTAAGAGTATTTTCCAATCTGAAAGATTCTATGACTCTAAATTAAATATGGTATCATTTAATCATTTACTTTAAAGCTCCATATCAAAGGGAACATGAAGTTAAGACATGACATTCAACAACCAAATTTTCGTTTCACTTAATAAAAGCATAAAAATCTAGTCGTTCTAATGATGATAATGCAATCTGTCAGCCTATCAACCAACAGGTTGCTTCAACACATCAAATATAACCATGAACTGATATCTCTATCTTAACTGCTGCCATGAGAAAAACATCCAACATCAGACAAAACGCTGCATACCCTGGAGAATACCAGCAAGCTAAGTCATTATTTGGTCAGATGTTGACACCTTACATTCCTCTCAGTGGAGTGAAGGAAGAAAGAAGTAGATTAAAATGGAAATACGAAAGCTTGCAATGAAGGTATTTGAAGAAAATTGTTTTGGGGAACACTGGTGTGGGGCAGGCAGAGAAGGTGAAAGGAAGGAAAAAAAAAGCAAAGTTCATACCTGTCAAAAGAATCTGTTGCTACCTTGTAGAGGTAAATAAAAAGTTTGCTGCAGTGTCTTAGAGTAGGTGACACAGAATCCAGGGATATTAGGTCATCATCCAAAAGTCTTTGAAACACTTGTGTATTTGAAGGGAAGACATTCAAGGGACTTATTTTCCTCAAATCTGAGAAGCAGCCAAGTAATCGAACAGCATCTGCCAGTTTTTCATACTGGATCTCTGTCTTGAAGAAGTGAGAGTTGGCTGGCTCGTAGCGCATTGCTGCAGTCAATGTGCAGAACACCGTGTGAAGCAGTTCAAACACTTGGTTCTGGTTTACTTTCTCCCAGCCATTCTTAGGTGGTGAGCACAAAGATCTTTCCATGGCAACGAGCAAAGATGTGACGTACACAAATCCACCGACTTTCCTAAAAACAGTTCTTGTGCGGTGACTCTCTCTCAGCACCAAGAGTAGGGCCTGTGGACAAAACCAACCATCAAAACAGGGAAACAACCACAACAAGAAACAGCAGCATAACAAACAGCTTGAAAAAGGTAGGAACATTTTTGTTCACAAAACACTGTTGTGCTAGCGAAGTCCTCGTGTCATTTGTCAGAATTTGGTAATGCCTGAAGTCTCTGAAGATCAACTTTGTGGTACAAAAATTCTCATACTCAAAAGTTTGTACAAAATAAAGAGTAGGGGGAAAAAAAATAGAACATTGCACCTAATTTAGAAATAAGAAATTAAGAAATTACCTTCCAACAGAAAGGATCTGACCAAAGGATCTTGATTCTGATCAAGCCCAGAATGGAACCCAAAATTGCCAGGTAATTCTCTTAGTGACAAGGTGGAGAGTACCTCTGTTAGAAAGGAATTTTCTCTGCCATCACACTTCACAAACAACTTCAAACAAGAGCAGGCAAATGACTTCTTGCAGCAAAGAGGAATCTAAACCTTGGAGCATCCTAACAGTCTCCTAGCAATCAACACTGCAGAAGCACCTGGCAGCTATGAAGCCACAACAGCACTCAAACATAACAACTCAGATAGCAAATTCAGGCAGCAAAAATTAGCCAAATAAGCCCACTTATTTTTAGCTTTCCTCTGTAAATCTCTGAATTGAGACTGAGTGAGACTGTATTTTGAGAGTTTCTGTTCAAAAATAAGCCTGAGAGAGAAACTAAAGTGGATAAAACCTTACTTGCTGAAGAAGTAAATGCAAAGCCATGGTATAAACTGCAGAAACTACATGAACCTAGGTACTAGAGAGCAATACTCATTTATCTCTGAAGTCAGGGGGTAGAGAAGCCCCTCCACACAACCAAAAACAAACAAAAAGAACATGAGATGTCTGACCCACGTGTGAATATAGAAGTGAAAGTCTCCCTACAGAAAGCATCATAAACAAAAGAAAAACGTTATTGATACAGAAAAATAGGCTGGGGGGAATTTTCCATGACCAAAAGTTTACTTCTTCAGAATCAGGCTGCTTTTTTTAAGCACTCAGAAGATGGGCAGTGAAATAGCAAGACTGTCACTCCTCTGAAGGCAGTATCTCCTTTCCTGACAATCAAGAACAAACAGTAAGAGACATATCACCACACTGTTCTGGGCTGTCAGTTCCATAACTGAAACTTCTGAGAACAGCACCAATGGAAGACAAGTACAACAGGTCACAGGAAAGACAGAAATCCTGATTTTCTGTTAAATCCTCTGGGGAAGTGCAGTATCTTTTCTCTCCCCTTAAGTATGGTGAATAACACACGCTCAAAAATTACTGAATACCTTGATAGACAAAACACAGTAAATGAATAATTTTATTACTAGCTTTCCTTTCTATCCTTTGGTATAATTAGAAGCTGTTCAACTGCCAGAGAAATACTACAGCTCCTTTGAACAGAGATGAACCTAGATGCCCCTGAGTTCTCTCCAGTAAAAGTCATTTGCTTTCTACTATTTGCCTCAGCTTTTCTACCCTAAAATAATAGAGTATTTTGTAAATTTAAAAAAAAAATAACAGTAGCTACTCTGATAAGACATTGTGGGTCTAGATTAGCAAACAAAACACCTAATACAACAGGAAACAGTAAAGAATTTTCTTGCTTCTTCCTCTACTCCCAGCCTTACTTTCTTACTATTCCACTATTTTGCTTAACAAAGCAAGTTCTTCAGCTTTATCTTCTACTGTGATCAGTAAGTTTGCCTTTATATTAATTATTTCAGCATTCATAGATACAAATTGGTAAAATAAGATGCCACAGAAAAATGCAAGCCAGAACTGAAAATAAATGTATGTTACTTGCTTGCTTTTTTTTCCACTCGTATTCCTATTATTTTTAGCTGAATAAGACCCCACCAAGAAAAATTATCGTAACTGCAGAACCTCATTTTCCATCCATTGAGACTGGTTACAGGTGATGATGCTAAAAGCATACTCACTCACAAACCTCCATCTCTAATTCTGAAGCCTACTACGGATAGATGGAAGAAAATAAAAACCATGGATCGGATGTATGTATCTCAACTCCAGAGACAAGCTACACACAGCAGCTAAACACCATCCACCCAATCCAGCTCAATCCAGTGCTGTTCTCAGTGTTTTCTCTCGTGGAACCACACCTTAGGAGCAAGAGTGCTGCAGAAGAACCCCTCACCTACCCTCAGGATGTCGGTTTTCAGCTGCAGCTCCATGGGTGGGGCCGAGTGCATCAGCCCCAGCAGGGTGCCCATGTCGTCCTCCCCGCTGGGTGACAGCACCAGCTGCTGGATGATCATCAGGGCGTGCTGGCGGCACTGCGGGTACTTCACGATGTTGTGCACGCACCTGGCACCACCAAACTCCCTGAAAATGCCTGCTCGGAAAGAGGGAGGCAGGATAAGTTCTTTAAGAGTGAGGAAAATATAACCAGTGACAAATAACGACAACGGAACAACACCGAAAGTGTTTATTTTCATTTCTACAGATCGAAGGGCAGAGTTTTAGCTCTATGGATGTTTAATGATTTGCTACTATTTTTCCTCTCCTAACATAAATAAAAACAGAACTTCAACGTCTTCTGACAATTTTTTACTAAAGGCATTGAGTACAAAGATGGAGGTCAGTTCTAAGAATTTCCTCAATAATTCTGTTACTCCAACAGCAGTTACTCTTTTCAATGCTAGAGGTCAAAGGGTCTTGGGATGAAATAAAAAATCTACCAAACCCTCCATGTTTTGTGAAGACTATATACTGTTCTGGTTTAGGGGAGTGTTTATTTTACGTTTAGCAATGACCTAAATGCAATATGAAAATGTAACTGGGCTGTTTCTGGACAGGGAGCACTGGTTGATAAGCGGTTTGGTTTATCCACATGATTTATAAGATACTACAGAAGAATTTTTGTGGCAAGACCTGCCTCTGTAGAGATTAAGTTAAGTCAAAAAATGGTTTTCAAGCTAACTGGCTACTGCAATAGCCAAAAATGACAGGAAAATCAATTCTGAAAACATTACAAAATCCGAAGTAGAATATATATGGCATATATAATGTGTGTTTAGTACAGTGTCAGCACCTAGAGCATTGCCCTATGTTAATTACTGAAGATGAAAACTGACTGGGGAAATGGATCAATGCTGCATTACTGCATCAAAAGGGATCATTTTCCATGTGACTATAAACTCAAAGAGCAGTTTAAATGACCAAGTTCAGGATTAACAAGTTGATTCCCTCTAACATATACCAACATTAATCCCACTATCCATTTCCTGCCTCCTGCTTTCTCTGATGTCCTTTGGATGAGATATGGACTCAGCGCAAAAGGAGAGGTCTCAGACCCTGAGACAGGTGAGTTTGTTGCCCCTTCACAGGTAAAGCTCATCTCCTTGGTGGTCAGATCTCTTGTTTTCATAGAAACTGGGGCGGCATTTTATACTTCTCCCACTCTCAGTGTAGGTTTTCAACTATACAGTGAATCTTTGTGGGTCTGGACATCCAAATTTCCTGTTGAAAGTTAGCAGCAGTTTTGCAATACTCAGGAAAGCTTATCAGAGACACTGGTTTAAGATCAGAAACCAAGCACTGGGTGTGGTATGAATCACTGCAAGGCTGCATCATGCCTACTTATGCCTCTGTGATGCCCTATACCCTCTGCTGGCCTGTGGATACAGTGCCACTGGGCTCACATCCCAGTACAGACAGCAGCCACCCCTTCTCTGACGAGTGGTTTCTCAGCTCCTCCTGTATGCTCTGTCCTACTCTTGAACTGGGAGAGCTACTGATGAAACGAGGCCCTTGAACTCTCCAAGATTCCTCAGAAGCAACATCTGTGGCATCATCCCAAAGTGCTGATGTCTTTTACACTCCCCACTGTTGCTTCTCCAGTGCATACTCAGAGATTAACTCAGTCCTGGGAAGCAGCAAGGAGGTCCTGATGGCTGATTGATGCTTCCTGGATGAGATCAGGAATGTCATCTAACAGCAGCCAAGGATTTGTCACAAGGCAGGTGGATGCTACCACAGTTTCAAAATCACTAAGTCCTGGTTAATGAGGCATAATATAAAACTGCCTGATTTAGAAAAGGACAAATATAATAGAGCCCTAGTTGTACATACTGAGTAGGAATAACTCTTTAAAAATGAAAAGACATCTTTAACTAAAGATACAGGCATTACATTAAGTAGACATGACACTGTGAACACTAAACTGCATTTCTAATTATGTGCTTAATTTTTTTAATATCTAAACAGTGTTACAAGCACTACTACGAATTATTATTATAGAACTGTTGAAGAGTGATGGGGTCTGGTGGTTGCCTTCAAGTAAACAATAGCAAAGAAACTCAAGTTAAACACTATCTTGTTCTCCTTTATGTTTTGCACTCTAGGTTATGCTGTCTATTCCCTTTGCTGGGAAAACTTGGCAAGAGAGAAAGTGTATTTCAGAGTATTTAAATATTGGCCTGAAGATAGAAAGTCAAAACCTGATTTTCTGAGTTACTTTTTTATACCTAGTTTGACAAAAATCTCTCTAACTCACCTGCATTTGTGTTTGATCCTTGTAGTAGTACTGTCAGGGTCTCCATAACCAATAAAGCCAGCTGCTTTTGGTCCTCAAATGAACTGTTTCTTGAATCCACTAAAAAAATATTTTCAGACACTAAAGTCATAGAAAATAACACTAATTTCAAAGATGCTTCTTGGTACTTTGCACCAACACTTCTATTTTCTTTGCTTCCCCAGAGAACATGCAGCCCTACCATTTTCCAAAGCAAGTTGAGATTTAGTCTACACATGCATTCCTGGGAAAGCTTAACTATGAATCATTTGAAAAGTTAATTTAATAAAGACAAGAATTTAAACAGAAGTTTCTGAACACTGTGAGCTCCACAGTGCCTGACACCACAGCTATTATTTCTTCAAGCCACAAAACTATACCACAGTTGAAGAATTAACTGCATCTGTTCTTGTTCAGCTTTCAGTACTTGAAAAGAGAAATTCCACACAAACCCCACAAAACTACACTCACATAATTACAGCAAATGTGCTGATTACTCAACAGGTGTAACAGACCATTTTGTAAATTTGCATAGTACACTATGAGAAATACACACAGAGAAACACCAGAAAAAACAGTGAGGTTTTGTTTTTTTGAAAATTACTCTGATAAAAAGTAAACCCCACCACAAGGATGTGTGCACCCAGGTAGCACTCTAATCAGATGACAGCTTCATCCTTTTGTTTACGGGAGTATGAGAACTGACGTGTTTTTCAATGGAGTTGCTGGCAACAAAGCTTTCTAACTCTAACCTACAGCTACCACTCACTAATGAAGCTTCACACAATTAAACCCAGGTGAAACATCCAGCAGCTATGGTTAAAGTGTCAGTGATGCACACAAGCTTGATTGCAGTTTGAATAAAGAATGTAAGAAAAAAATTCTCTGTGTATGCATGTATGTTCCTATGGCATGTGGCAGACTGCAGGCCTAGCAGCTGTGCAGCTTATCTAGGATGCTCAAGTCTGGAGATAACTGATCTTAATTTATTTTTTTTCATGCTTAGAAAAATGTAGACCCAGCTTATAAAAAAGTCTCCTATTAAGAGCTCAGATACGCACTCTATAGTACTTTTTCAAGGCAGGGGCAAAACACAAAGGTACAAAGTACCTTTTGTTAGGAAGAATATTGATGCTATGTATTGCTCCTTTACTTTTCTCATGTTAAGTAACAAATATTGAACCAGTACATCAAAAAAAAAACATTTAAAAAGGGAAATATGAGCTCCTACTACTTTGCATTCATACAGCATCATTCATTAAAGTTAGCCTCGAGCTTCTCTCAAGAAACTGAGAGAAGCAATTCCAATGAGCTTGTAAGATGGCACAGCAGTCCTCAGCAGAATTCAGCCCGCGAGGTGCATGTTCAGACTCTCTCGTTTCTCCTAAATGCTAGACTCCACTATTTCCAGCCAAAAAAAAACAAGTATTAGAAAAATGGAAAAGGACACGCTACCTTGATCATTCAGTGCCTGAGTGGGATCTTTCAAAAGGGCTGCATATTTATGAAGAAGATTTACCATCACCTCCAGAAGCCCCACTTCCCTGAAGACATCCTTAAAGATGTAGTCATGACGGGTGAATTTCAGGAGTGTCTTCATGGCAATGATGCTACACTGAAAAGAAGTGCTGGATTTTAAAAGGATGCTCACACTGATCAGTTCTTTACAGGGTATGTAATTCAAACTGAAGACAACCAATTCCAGCATCTCAAAGTATTTGGTCTGCACTTCTGGAAGTTTAGGAATTTTCTCTGCAAACTGAGACAATGTGTGCTGTGATTCCAAAATGAAGTAGTTGGCATTGTCCGCCATATAAATATTCGTGATGGCATCAAGGATGATTTGTGCTAGATAGTTGGTTTTTGCTCTCAAAAATGCATTCTGGAGGACAGAAAATGCTTGAATATTCCTCACACTATGACCTAAAGCAGGAAACAAAGTGGGATGGGAGGAAAAAGGAGAGAAAGTTCTTAATCATAGTAAACAATGAATATACTTATTAATAATGATCTATACATTTCAATAAGTGGGAATAAAATAACAGTGCATGATGTCACATTTAATAAAACAATCATTAAAACTGACTTCAGAAAAGCCTCTGCACAACCACTTACACTGCCATTTCAACAACCTACTATTCTTTAAGATGGCATCTTCCTCTTTTGATGGTAAGAGTTTATGCAAGCAGCTAAAGATGCTGATCAAAGATAATTTCTTTAAAACAGATAAGTACATTAATTTAGTGTTAAAATGTACACAGGATGCAGTCCTAGAAACAAAACAAAGCCTGCCCCTCATGTACCCAGGCCGTAGGAGAACTCATTATAGCAACAGTGACATGTTCTGTATTCCATAATGCAGCACACAACCCTTGCAGCTCAGAATAAAAAAGCTTTGGCAGGGTCCAGTACTATTAACAATTAAGGAATTAAAACACGGGGAAAGAGTTGTAAAGCATAAGGTAGCTGTAATATTAGCACACAAAGATCTCACATCTTTAAAGCTCAGTCACATTTCTTCTCGTAAGTACCTTCAAGTTGATTAAAATCTCATTCGTTCATCATTTATGAGTGCTCCCCAAAATTTTCTATCGGCAGATATTATTCTTATTCTACTCAAAAGATGCCTTAAACTCAACTTTTTTAACTTCTGTAGGAATAGTACAAGCCACAGTGGACAGATTCCATGATACAGAAAACAACTGATGGTAAAAAATAGGTTTAACAAAATAAACAATCAGGAGTGAGAACTTTAAGGACACTCTAAACAAAGCATTTAGGATGTTTTAACAATAAAATTTTATTTTTTCAAATAAAGGTATATGCAAACTGTTAACCTGATTTGAAAACTCTTTCACAAACAAAAAATCCTTATTTATTACATAATCTCTGTGGAACAACACTCTGTTCATTTTTGTAGAGTTGTCCAATTGAACAGTAAATTCAATTATCTCCATGCCTAGACTCCACCTTCCATGACCTTCCATGTCAGTATTTCTCCAGAAGGCAAGAGAAAACTCCCTTGTAAATGAACATGGAACATTTTCAAATGTGGAAGAATATTAGTTACATTATAAGTCACACTCGGTTGTTCCTAAAGGAACTTCTTGACATGCTTTCTTTACTATGAAAAATGTTGAAATGAGGGGATTTAGAGCTTATTAAGTGTGATAGGAACATAGTAGTGTCAAATAGAACTATTTAAATTCTAGCTTAGTATCAACAGTTGTTCCGGGCAATAAAGCAGATTAATAAATTATTTTTGACTATTAGAAGGACCCCTGAAGAAACCAAATTCTAACCAGCTCTTCAGAGTTCAAGAACTAAAAGGATTTAAACAGAAGTAACTGAGAAAGTGAGAACACAGCCTTCATAAAAAGACAATCTGCCAAGGCTATGAAAAGCAGGTAAAAGGAACAAAGATGTCCTGACAAATACCACAAAGTTAAAAAATTCTTTTGCAAATTGCAACAGGCCATGGTTCTCTCATAATATTTTATCAGAAAAGATGATTAGCCTAAATAAAAATTAATATTATTGTCAAAACATAGAAAAATGAAACTCTGAGTGTTCACCTTCTTTCTCTATTTAGTGCAAAAGAAAAACAATTCCTATGAACAATGAACTCTCTCCATACCAGAGAGAAAGGAAGTCACTGTCCAAGGAACCTAGAATGTGCATTCATTAGTCTATAAATCTATAAATGCAATCCTATAACAAACTTTCCTTGTGCCTTTTCTTTTGTGGTATAGCTCATAAAAGGTTCAAGTAACAAACTAGCTCCACAGTCACTATTTAAATTCCAAACTCCTTTGTTACATACAAGACGAACCTGAATTTTAAGTTTATGCACAGGACATGAAACCTAAGTTTATTTTTATAAAACTATTTCTCCCTCAAGACTTCTTTATCCTTATCTCTGAATCGTAATTGACAGTGGTTTCAAGCACACCACAGATTTTATCACTCTGATCACACTGGTGATAAAGTAACAGATTTCAGTTCACAAGTTACATTTGCCTATGTTGACAAAAGCTAACAGAAAGCAAGCTGGGGTGGGGGAAGGATTAAAAAAATAAAAAAAATCAAGCCAGCACATCAGCCTTTCATATCAGTTTAGTAAGAGCAGCTTAAAACACCATAAATCAAATCAGTGCATCTCTCCAGTAAGATAATCTTTTCAAATCTCCATGTGGAAAACTGTCAGCTTTGCAGTGAAAGGCTGGACCTGTCCTCAAAGACACAAGCCCTAAGCTTTCTTCTTTGGGTACCAACCCCAAAATAAAATCTTTGAGACCAAAATAACTGAGTATTTGATACACAGTCTTAGATAAAGAACCTAGACTTGGTTGCAAAGGGTTTGTGCATTACACAGCTGCTCTGTATCTTGTAATTTGCATTTAAAACAACAAAAAAGCAAACAGAGAGAGAAAAAAGCAGACTCACCTTTGCCTGCAGGCTGTGGGACTGCAAATCCAGGTAGGAGGAAAGGTACTCCAGTGGTAACACCAGCTGGCTTTAATTCATTGACACCGTATGTTGTTAAGGAAGTTATCAAATTAACTAAGTCCTTCAAAGCATCCTTAGATTCAGCTTCTTTTGCCTGTTCTAATCTAAAGAAAATACAAAAGGATCAAGTTAGCAGCACTAGTTTATTTGAACTCAAATCACTTCAGTAAGATCTGTTTTACTTTATTAATTTAGAGACCAGCTTTACTGCCTTATTCCTGCAGTATCTCCCAGGTTCCTATGTCATACCACTAAGTCAGTCAAATACTAGACTTACAAGAGCAAACAGCTATTTGCCATAGGAATTTACCTCATAAATCATTCTTTGAACTAAACAGTCTACTAAAAACCAAGAGACATGAAAATTGCATTAAAAATCCTCTCACAGACATGAAGATACTGTATAGTAAAGTACATGGATAGTCTGTAATTAAATAGATCCATAATTAACTTGCTAGATTACATCTGCCACTTTTGAGAGTGAGTATTTTGTGCTAATGAAACAGTATCTTGGTAAAGGCTTAGCAGCTAGAAGCATGGGATGAAGCACCCTGAAACTCTTACCTTTGAACACAAGAGAATAGAAACATTAATATCTCATTCCAACCATTGTTTACTGACAAGAACACACCATCAGACCAAACCCTAAAAACTGACTCTGAATCATAAAACCATCCTCATTTTCCTGCTTCATCACCTCAAATTAAACCACGTTTAATTATTTACTAACTCTACGGATCTCAGGAGGAAACTGGGAAACACATTCATCTATTCAGTTAAGCAGTGCAAGCTCTGTTTTTGCTTGTTCCTGAAAAGTGATTGTGGGAGCCCTTTACAAGCAGCTCATTCTGCATCCTCCATCTTCTCACATGGCTGAGGAAGGAATCTCCTTCAGTCACGACAAAAGCACTGAGCTCACCTACTGCCACTCTACCAATCCTCCACATGCCCTGCCCTTTCTCATCACCCAGGTGAAATTACCAAAGTGCTCCCCTGGCCCTCACAGACTTTCTGCAATTTCTTACTAAGCCACCTTCTTCACACATCCTTCTGCCTTTCCTCTTTGCAGCCTGAGGCCCAGTGTCCAGATTTCGTACCCTCACGTGACAGTCATCTTCACAAAAGTGCCCCAGAGCTGAACAAGTCTCTTCTCTGTGGGTTGGTTTGAGCCAAAACATGTCCAGGGAGAATACATTACTGTGGTCCCTCACGGACCAATACATGGGCTTATCCAAGATAACTTTTTTTTTTGAAAGGAAGTGTTTTCTTCTAGAAAACCACCTCAGGAAGAAGTGAGGATAACACATTCCTTCACCATTAACTTACTGATGTCACCTGATGATCCCAGGTGTCCCCTCCTTCTTCAATGAGACATGCAAATCCCTAGCATTCCCATGCATCTGGCAGGGATCCCCCATTCTTTGATTTAAGGATGAGCAAGCTCAGGAGAGATTTTGTTTAAAACACTTGATCTACAGACAATCACTTTTGTACCTCAACATGAAACATGACAGCATGTTCCCCTCATATTTCACCTAAACTCTGGCTGACAGTTTCTGCAAAACAACTGCATTTGAATTACACTGCTTTGAATTAATGCATTAGTAAATACATCATACTCCAAAACTACACCTTCAGAACAAGAAAAATAACAATTCCTTAACAGCTGCTTTAGCTTTTGTGGCACCAAAGGTAACTGAAGAGTAATTTTAAGTGTGATTAAAATTTTCAAGTGCCATGTCTATATCTGGTATCCATTTAAAACAAACAAAACCCCCCTCAGAAGTATACAATATAGTGGAAATTTTAGTTCAAATACTTGGGTGCCAAAACTCAGCATACTAACACCAAAAATAGGGAGACTACAACATTAACATTTCTTATTAATAATGTTTGACCAAAATATACTTCATAAGGTGTACGCTTATAGTTTCCCAGTATGTGCCTTGGGTTTGTAAGCATCCTTCTTCAGAACTTCATATCTTAACATAGCAACATAAACTGCCCATAGATTTTAAACAAATAATTCAACAGACACTCTTCTTTCTCAGTCAGAAAATTAAAGAAGTTTCTTTCCTGGAAAGAAATAAAATCATGGATACATCATACACCCAAATTTTTTTTGGTCAGGCATTTTCATTACCATATTTTTTAATGCATTAGCAGCTTAGAAATACCTTTAATAAAAAATACCAAAAAATATATGCACACACACACACATGCTGATTCCCTTGTAACATACACCACATTTACATATGTATTTTTCATTATGATAGCATGATAAAACAAGACAATAACATAATTACAGAACTATTTAGGTTGGAAAAGACTTTTAAGATCATTGAGTCCAGCTGTTAACCCAACAATGCCAAGCCCACCACTAAACCATACCCTTAGACAAAACAAACTCCAACCAAACTCAAAAATCTCTAGTTGCAGCCAAAATTTTATGTTCTGGATTCTGTCTAAATATTTAGTACCAGTTATTTTTAAGCAACTGTTTTCTTTACACAGCAAGAAGCATTTAGTAATAAATCAGTACTAAGGAACAAAAAGATAAACAATGTAGTTTCATAACTGGAGAGCAGCATAAAATTCAATGTTTTGGTTCTAATATCTTCATTCCATAATGATCTATAATCACTTCTTTGTTTAAACCTATTAATCTACTCTTTATTAAGAAAACCTTTTTGAAAAAAGGTCAGTGATCTCTCTGCATTTATTCAAGCACTTTTGCCTACCTGAGGAGGAGGTCACAGAGGAAGTTGTATCCTTGCCATATCCTAAAATCATCCAACAACGTTTGGGATACATCACTGGAGTCTTTGAGAAAACAAGAAAGTCCAGCAAACATCTCAACTATTTCTAGGGGAGAAAGGTCATCAGACTGCTGCATGTTCTGGACACACGTGGACAAACATTCCTTTTCTGAAAAGAATTGCAGTTAAGAAATTCAGAATTTTACTGACATTAATGACAGCAAGAACCATAACTAACACATGAAACACAGCAATAAAGTAACTTATTCAAGTATCTCTTGTCACAGAACATTTAATACCACTTGAGGATGAGAAGGATTCTCAAGAGGCTTTAGATCAGACCCCTAACCTCTTTTTGCCAATCCCTTCCTCCCTTTTATAACTTTCACTCTTATAAAGAGGAAACTGTGTAGATAAATACTGATTTTTACATAAAAAGTCTGACCAGATAACTCAACAAAATAAAAAGACAAATATGGCAACTGTAGGTAATTCTAAACCATGTTTTTTTCTTTTAAATCACAAAGGTATACAAAGCACTGATTTGATGTGTTATTAAAACCCTACATATAAACCTTTACACCATGTCATCTTATTCCTATTCTGGTTAGCATTTCATTGGCTGGCATCAAAGACAGACAGCTTGCCTTGCCCTGCATAATTCTCACATTCCATCAGTTCATTAGGTCAGTAACAAAAAGTTTTCTCAAATCTATAGTGAGATTTTAAGTTGCACTCTGTTTTAAAGATGCTCCCTTCAATTATTTGCTATTTTAACTTCGTAGCATGAACAACATAAGCACAAATCTTTCTAGCTACACTGATAACAAAATTTCCCAGAGATTAAATCAGAGCACGAGATGGTGAAAGGATGCTCCTTTGCATATGATGAAATATCTTAAATTTTTCCTGAATGTAAGATGAGCCTTGTGACAGATGTTGTTATCTCTTAAATCAGGTTCACTTTTTAAATCAAAAAGCAAGAGGGAATGCCAACTGGTTTTCTTTTTAAGACTTCACTTTTTAAAGAGCCTAGAGTATCTTTCACATGCCAGCTCCATTGCTCTGTGGATCAAGGCCCTAGAGAAGCAATAATGGTAGCAGCTGTAATATCCTAAATCACAGTCAAAACTCTAGTTATTTTCTTTGTTGCACTTCATAACATTTTCAGACATATACATACACCTTCTACACTCATCAAAAGCCCACTAGAAGCCCATCACCTTGTAAGCCCTATCTGAAAACACTCAGTTGCTGACTATGCTGTGCTTTCAAGTGATACTGTACATTCACATCTTTTTGACTGGAACTGGAAACACACTGCTAGCAAAAGAAAAAACACAGGCTGAAATTTTCTGTGAAGTATGTGGGAGCTGGATGATATGTTTAATATACCATCAAAATGGTTCTGCAGAGCCTTGTAACTAACTACTTGCTTCTCAGGGTGTGAGCAACCCAAAATTGTGGGTTTCTTTTTTTCCAGTAGGTGTACGCTGCTAAAATGTATAAGGATGTTAGTTCACTCCAACAGTCAGTCCAATTTAAAAACTACAAATGCTTCCCATGGGGTCCTACAGTCTAAAAGCCTCAAATATAATATTAGAAGCATACTTTATCAGATTGCTTACCTTAAGTCCTACATACCTAAACACTCATACAGTTATCAATTAATGCAAAAAGAGTAATTTGTATGCAAAGCTGCCTCTAGGCAGCTAATATCCTCTCCAACACTGGTTTTCATCTGCAAGTTGTTGTGAACCAGCTTGGCAGCTGCCTCTTTACCAGTTCCTTGCAAAGATGGATGATGAGTAAACTACTACTTTTATTAGCTACCAAAATCTTTAACCAGCTACAGAAATGACCCTGTACACTACAGTTTCTTGCCAGCAACAGTCAGGATCTACTTGTCTTAAAAAATGGACAGGAGACAAACTGGAATGATTCTGGATGCTTCATTCATTTGGTGACTTGCAGTCTGGATTAAGCCCATGAGATAATTTTCATTTGGCCACACAAAACCTGCAATCTGTAAGCTGTATGGAAGAGTGGGGAAGACAAGGGCCTGGCAGAGGAAATGCAGGCTGGCTGAAGTGTCAGCAACCCAGTCAGTGAGAGAACAGGGAAAACATAGGGGCTGCAAAGCCATCCAGTACAGGTGTGGTTCTCAGCCAAGCAAAGAGCCTCCATGGGCCAGGCCCTAAGAACATCCTTAGGCTGGGGGAGCTAGGCTGGACCACAGGGGAGGAAGACAGCTGGCTGTTAAGAATTAATGCATCTTCACAGCAAATAGTTTTCAATACAAGCAGTTACTGAAGTTACTGAAAGCCTTTCCTTTTGCTCATCATGAACTCTACACCAAAACATGAGAGGAAACTATCCTCCCAGGTTAAACTGAAATGTGATTGAGACAGACTCAGCTTAAATCACCTCTCTCACTACACAAATGTTACCTATATGTAAATATGCATGTGTCCAAATGAAAAGCCTAGTAGCTTCCCTATTATTTTCATGCCTATTTCCCAAATAAGAAAACTATGAAAGAAGAGCAGAAAAAAATCCCAATAAATAATACTGAAGGGAGACACATACCATGAATGTATTTCACTACATTGACACTAAGGCCATGACGAGATATGGTCATTAGTACTTCTCCTGCACTCTTCCTCCAAGGCAGATTATAGGGAGGGCACCATGAGGTTATTGCACTGAATAGAAGCTGGAGATCATCCTTCTGAGCCAATTCTTCAGCCGGGGACACAAAACTGCACAATTTTACAAGGATCTGAAATAGGAAGTCATTAAGCAACTAGCATTAATACTTTTATCCTTGCTAATTTTGCCTAGACTTAGTAAAAGGTGAAACATTCTTCCTTTAAGCAAACACATTAAAAAAAGGTAACATGCTGTTTTCCCTTTGTGTGTTTCTGTACTTTGAACAAAAGACAAGGATATTCGACACATGGTTATTTCAAGTCCCAGTTCAGTTTAAAATGCTTACCAGAAGACTGGAAGCACAGTTTAAATCTCTCAGGCTGACACAGCATATTTGCACAGACACCAGGATATTCCATTCTTGGAGAATCTGCCAGTTGCCTAATTTACAGGTCTAAATTCTGCAGTGGGGGAGAAGCTCTGTGAGGCAAACTGCTGTATCCCTTCCTAATGCAGGAAGAAGGCTATTGATGGGTTGTTGGCAGAGCAGCAACCATAATATCTCAGTCAAATTAAGTTTGTCAGGAAAGGCTACAGCAAAACTGCAGACCTACCTGAATAACTAGCACCTGGATCTGAATTTCCTAATTACCATAACCAAGACAAAATGCAGCCACACAAGTGAAGCTACTACATCTCACTCCCTTTTCTGCATGTTTTGAGGACATCTGATCTCCATTTTGGATCTTGGGCAGGAAAAACTCAGGCTCCCTCTCACAAATCTGGAGGGAGGCTGTCTGCAACTGGAGGGGGAGGTCTGAAACCTCACCCATTCCAGTCAGTTCATTTGAGAGCACCACTTTATTATCAATACTAATGTTTTTTACTATGTCTATTTCAATCAGTAACAGGCAAAGATACCAAGTACTGTGACCAATAGGTGAAGTTTTGTAAAGGGAAGGCCTGGTAAAATCACGGCTCCAGCCTGTTACTTAGGCTCGGTAACAGGCCGGAGCCGTGATTTTACCAGGCCTTCCCTTTACAAGGCTTTACCTATCAGTCACAAAGTACTAGGATCAGTTTGATGAAAACAGAATAACAGGCCACATGTTGCTCCTTTTAAGTATCTGTGCAGAAGAGCTGCATACATTTCTGTGCAGGAGGTATTTGTCAAAGACAAAACTACAGGAGGAGCAGAAATTTAACCTCAACTGTGCTTGCAGGAAAATCCACCTATCTCTTAGCCATCAGTTTTTAAAGAATCACGGAAGAGTAAAACCTGTGAAAAGTTTCTTGACTTTGCTCACATGAAGTATTTATATCCCTCTTCCAAATTCCACGACCTATTTTACCTTTCTTACCTGTACAAAGACTTTCTGTAGTAGTGCTCGACGCTCTGCGAGAGGTAGTTCATTCTGTGCTCCTCCAACTACCTCAGGCACGTGTGGAAGGTCAAAAAACAGATATAGACATTTAACAAGTGTGGAAGGCACTGACATTGTAGTCATGCAGTCCACAGTTTTCTGAGGAAGAAGAAAACACAGTGAAAAATACCAGTTCAGCATGTTAAATATTCAAAACACAATAATAATGCAGTTGATTGAAATGCTGGTTTTTCTTTCTCACACCTTTGGTGAGGTGTTCACACAGCAGTACACTCACCATCTATTCACCATCTATTCTTGAGAGCCTACCCAAACAGTAATTTTAAAAACAGGATGATTTATTTACATGACATCAGCATCTCACAGCCACAGTTCAGAGCAGTCATTGCACAGGACAGAAACAAAACCTGTCAGTCTCTGCCAACAGAAGTTAACAAGTTAATTACAACACCTTCAGCCAAGCCCTCATCAGCTAACAATTCTTTGTAGCAGTAGAAATGGGAGTGGGAGGAGGACTATTCAATTTATGCTCTCACTTGGCAAGAAGGTGTAAGCAGCCATAAGAAGCAAGGCAGTAGAAAATCTGAGAGCATCAGTGGGAAGAAAAGACAAATTGGCGTGGAGGCTGGTGACGTACTAAAACAGAGATAAAATGATGTGCTGAATTACAAAGGCAGATTAGAGCAGATAACAAACCACACAGCTGCCCAGTGCACTGCCAGAGATGGCTCTCTGATGGAGGGCAGCACCAGAAGCAGAGGCAGGAATGATTCACTACCACCCCCTCATCACTGCTGCTGGCCTTGCCTTTTGCAGCTGCTGTAGCCCTCCTCCAGTGAGGTGTGCAAAGTTCAAAGTCTGAACTATTTAGGTGCTGTGTGTGCTATGCATCTCATGGGGCACTAAGCAGCAGTATGCAAGAGAAGCCTTTGGGCAGCAATAAAAGTTGCATGCATAATTCAAAAGAACATTATAAATTGAAGTCTCAAAACGACTATTTTTTTTCAGGCAACTGAAACCACAAGGAGCTAAAGCAGAAGTCCTGTGGCAGTATAAGAGAAAGAGGATCTTAACACAGAAAAGCAGAATATAGTTTTATATCTTTTAGTGAGTGTTCATGCAGCTCATTTTATTATTGCTTTTGTCTCTTCCATCCCATAATTTACTTTTAGCTTTGCTGTTTCAGACTAACCTGTCCTGATGAAGCTAGTAAATTGATTGTGGTGAGCAGCATCCAGCCTCTACTTGCTTCTTCACTTTGATTGACCTCCAGAAACTGGACTATGGCACGACTTGCAGCTTCTGTAGGGGGCAGTAAAAAGAAAAATGCACTAAGAATTCAGTCTGGTAGTCTGCAGAAGGGGACACATCCTCTCAGCAGCCCCAAGCACTGAGCACAAATTCACCTTTACAGCACTACTTGAAAAAAGGACTAGGCTTAGGCCTACACTTTCCAGACACACATTCCAGTCTTACACACACACTTGTCTTCGACACTGGCAAGGCTGCAAAAAGTACATTCTTTGGTCACACATCATCCTTTGAGCAGCAGACAGATTTCAGTAACTTGCAGCGAATTTTGTTTGAGTGGTTTTGCTTTATCAAACACACTGTACTTTTTCCAAAGACATGAATTCACCATCATTTCATGGCCTCTGTGGAAATAACTGCAATTTCTGAGAAACAGCACTGCACTGAATCAACAGTATGGAGGGTAATGGGGATTGTAGGGAAGGAGAGGTAAGGAAGGAATAAAAATCCAAAAAAAAAGTAACATTAAGACTAAGATCAGCAATTACCACAACCCCATCCGACATTTTTTGAGAATGAAAACAGTAACAGCTTATGGATAATTCTTACGATCGAGACCCACTTCTGGATGCTATTCCATATCAGTCAGAGACAAAGACAAATACTCTGCCTAGTGAACAAGTCATCAGCCTCAATAAATAAATCAAGATAAAATGCAATCCTATTTCACTCTGCCTGAATACACACTTACATAAGAAGTCTATAATGCCAGTTATGATGTCTGCCCATTACCTTCAAGAGAAATCTAAACCCATTTTTAATTAATAACTGTGTATCAATCATCTCCTGTGCTTTTAGTGTCAGCTAGGACAGAAAAGGAAGGTGAATAATATCACATAAAAAAGAAATTACAAAGGAATTACTAATGGAGGAATAAATCTCCAACTGAAAAAAATTCTATTTTAATATTGGCTTGTTTGCTTCACCTCCTCTTAAGATTCCCCAGCACATAGCTAGGAGGGAGTTTATTCAAAAGGCAGCACATTTCATATGGCAAAGTACTTCTCAAACTTGTAGCATCAACTACACTGAGAAGATCATTTCCTGAAGCATCACGCTGTCAGCTGGGCAGATTTGGTTCATTTACACAATGGCTCCTCTCTTGTGTTTTTGTCTGGCAGACTTATTCCCATAACAGACTTCTGTACAAACCACTGGCTTTTCCAACTCTGGTGCTAAAGTAAGGAGAGGCCTCTACCACTTCCCTCCATCAGACTGAGATAAAACAAAGGCTGGGATACCACGGTGAAAGGTAAGGCAATTTATAAAACTCACAAACAAGGACAAGTAGCCATTTCCCAGCATGCTGACCTGAAGTACCTGATGAGCACTTTGTTTTCCAAAACCATCAATGCAAAACACTGGTCAGGTGGTTGGGTATATGAACAGGCCAACTTAGAAACCACAGCAGCCATGACACAGTTGCATTTCCTACACTAAAGGAATAGGCAAAATGCCAGAATTCCTGACAAAAGGCATTTTTCCTCAATTCTGAGAGCCAAGCATGTCTAAAGCATGCACTGCTTTGACAGTGCCCCACCAGACCAGCATGAGGTGTGATTTTGTAGGCCAGTTCTCTTTCTATCCCACCACAGACAGAGTTGGGCAATCAGTCTTTGATTTGGTACCAAACTGGGTATGCACAGCCTCCTTTGGGCAGTCTCTTCCAAAGCCACCTGTGGAACAGGGACTCATTTAGTCATCCTTGAAAGTGAGACTCAGGGGTTAAGCCCATGCTTCTGAAAAAGTTGTCACGCTGCTGGCATCCTGGCATTGCAGTTGAACACTATAAATAGCAGTTTCAAAACTGTCACTCTTAATTAAGCACTACCTAAAACACAGCATTTTAAGTGCTGGAAGATGCTCTCTTGTCATCTGCTCTGAGCAAATTTGATAGTGCTATCATTTAAGATTAACTTCTATCATCAGCACTAGTCTTAATTTATTCCTTGCACCTTTCCCCCAGTTTTGAAGTGCCCAAGTCATCATTTAATATAATATCCTTTATGTGCCCCACTCAGATGTCCTCAGCCCTTCAACTTCTGCAGAAGAAAGACAATACAGGAGTGGGATATGCTAACCAGTAAAAACAGCAAAAAAGCAAGAGAAAAACCTGTAAAATAATATGTAAACATACCTATTGTGACAACTCTGCAAGCATGTACACAGGAGTATGACAATGATTATGTGGTTACATGGTTAATACACGGGAATCAGATTTTCCAGCATGGACTCAGTATATATGAGACAGAGTCTTGGTAGAATCAAACAACAAAATTTGTTTCACGTGTAAGATGTGCATTATATCCTGGACTTCAGGAAACCAGCAGGTAGCAAGCAATGGCATGAGATTCATTCAGATGGGTAGCAAAAATCAGTGCACTACAAGCAATGTTGTTGCCTATAGCAATAGCACTAAGGGCAAATTCAGTACAAGAAGCTTAAGTTAGATGGTCTAGAACCATAAACAGCATATAATAGTGTCATCAGACTTTTGTATAGCTTATTCTGGAGGGGAATATTAGTGAAAAAAATATTTGTGCATGTGCTAAGGGTGGGAGGGGAGGCAGAGTACAAAGCATGGGTGGGTGTGTCAGGGGGAGCTGAAGCTGAAGTCAGGGATCCCTTCTCTAATGGAGCCTTCTAGAAGTCTCTGCTACTTCTTGTGGGAAATGCCTGAAGACACAGTCAGGTAGCTAGAGTTACAAAGTACAAATAATTCCAACTAGCTGGATAGTAAGAGAGAAGTATCAACCCAAATAAAAACGTGATGGCACAAAGTCTGCCTTCCATCACCAGGAGCAGTGTTGGGCTGTCATCACAAGAGGCAGATATGAAATGGCTGATGCCTTTGCAGTGTGCAGAAATGGAGGGCTGCTCATCCAAAGATAAAACAACTCAACTGTGCCAGCTTTGAGCCTCACTAACTCAGATGATAAAAGAACCCAACAATTAGGATCTCTTGGAAAGGCTCTATATTGCACTACATTTGCCTTGCGTAAGATCTGGTAGAAAGCACCAAATGTAAAGAGAAAGTTGACCAAAAGTAGTAAGATATAGCAACTGTTGATGAGAACTGGCTCCTGATGAATAGTAGCTGATAGGACACTTCTGTTTTCCCTTCCAGAATAATTTCAATAAACACAAACCAGAATCACCTTGTAAAGCAAAGTCACCCACAGAACAGGAAAACCGTACATATATAATGAAAAAAACAACATGTGTAATCACAGCATGTGAAATAATTTCCAACAGAGTCTCTTCTCAGCAGAAGAAAAGTTAACATACCAAAAAAAGTCTGAAAGCAGCCCCCAGGTACACTTATTTTATTGACTACAATCCTCACTATCAGGAAAACTTCAGACTTCACTTTGGGAGGAGCCCAAAAGGTAGCTCAGTAGCAGAACATAAGATTCCTTCAACTATCATCTGCAATCCACCCAAATGCAAGATGCACTTAAACAAATTATACTAACTTTTGTGGATTTAGGACAAACATAAAATTAGTTATGCTGATGTGACAGAGATAAACTAAAAATGAACAATAAAAACAGAGTTTGCAGATCACTGGAACTTTAAGAAGAATAAAGGTAGGCATTGTCAGAGGCCAAATACAAACCACTGATGTGGTTTTCTGCAACGATGATGAATGTTTATCGACTTGATCTCCCAAAATGGTTTGAAGATGAGATAATGAGAGTCTTTCAGCAGATCGGCTAGAAAAATGCCTGAAGAGGTTCAAAGCATTTTCAGTGACGAAACAGTTTGAGCAAATCCGTGAAATTAAGAGGAAAAGAAAGAAATCAGGGGGTAGAACCACTCCCTGCACAACAAACCCACAAACTAAAAAAACTAAAAAAAAAAAACCAAAGGAAAAAACCCCTAAAAACTAAAAAGAAGGGTGAAAAAAAAACCAAACTGAAAACAAACCAACCACCTCCCCCCCAAAAAAATCCCTTTAAAAAAGACCAAATCACTACAACATTCAGTGGGTATAAACAATAACTGAAAATGTAGTTTCTGGAGGTAGGAAGGATTAGCTGAACAGTCTAGTAGTATAGTAAAAATAAATTTAGCACTAAATAGTAAATACTGAAGCAAATACATACAGAAAATGTAAATATAAAATGGAAAATTGACTGAAATTAACAGAGACACAACTAAATTGAACTCTAAAAGTGCACAAAACAGTGATGTACATAGACTAGCACATTAAAAAATCCTAAAAAAATCCAACCAACCAAACTTTCGAAGTTGACCTTGAAAGAAGGCTACAAAGTTCCAGCTCTGTGATGTACCACTTTGCTTTCTCATTGTTCAATTTTCTACCCTTCTTCACAGTTTCACCTGTCCTCACAACCACTTACCCATAATCTGACCAGGGTATGACTTTCCAGGTTGCAGGACTGCCCATCACTTAGGGAATAATTCTGAATCTCCCTGGGATAAATGTTAATGCCTTAAATAATGAGCCCTGACTGGATGTCATTTGGTGTGCTCGGGATGCAGACAATGGAGGACTGAGTTAGGAACCCATTTTAGTAAAAATGGAATAACCACTACCAGGTACCAAATCACAGGTTTGCACACCCTCAACTGATGAAATATGAGAAGCTGTTCAGAGTGAAAGAGTGGTGTGGGTTAGAGCCTGGTGCTACTAACACCGAGGTTGTGGGTTCAGTCCACGTATGGGCCACTGACTTAAAAGCTGGACTCAATGATCCTTGTGGCTGGCTCCCTTCCAACTCAGAATATTCTCTGACTCCTTTCCCAGCAACTTTAGTTTAAAGACATGCTGCTGGAATATCTGCAAAATCACAGAACCACCAACTGCATCCAAGGTACATCTTTAGAAAAATACATTGAATGAAAATGTTGCTTTCCTTCCAGCCAAAGTAGCCATTGGTAGCCACATTGGTTCTACCAAGATTCCAGCTGTCCCTGCCCCTTTTTTCAAAAGTCTTTTTCAGCTCTGAGCCAGATGCACTTGCTCCCAAAAGAAAAGTTAATTTCAGAACTGAGACTACACTAGAAAATGACATTTGAACATATATTTTACATATATAGTACTACTACAACTTTTTGATCAATTCAGACATAAAATTGGACTTACTTGTGGAAAATGTGGCAGCTAAAAACCTCACGTATATAGAGCTATCTCACCTATGACCTCACCATCTTCTAAACAGACTAGATACTCCATGGCAAGGGAAACTATTCATTAATCCTCATGAACAGTTATTGCTGTCACCTGAAAATCAACACTGTTGTACAGCAAAGAGTGGAACCTGCAAGATAATTTAACTCAGATTTGACTGGTTCATTTTCCTTACTCCAAGATTACATCCCTTCCAGAGAAATAAGACAGCTGAAACTGTAGCTGAACACACAACTGCAATGGCAATGTTCAGAGACCACTTTAGACAGGGTGCTGGCACAGTTACTACTGAATCACAAAACACTGTTCTGAGAAAACTACTACCATCTGCCAAGAATAACTGAGATATGCCTCCACCATGGCAGGCATTACTCACATAGCTATTAGCATAAATATTCAAAGGCCTGATGAAAATAATTGTCCTGTGTTCCATTATCAGATGGAGTAGGGAAAAAAAAAAGAAAAAGCAAAGCAAAAAAAAAAAACAAAAAAAACCCAGAAAAAAAACCAAAACACTAACAACAACATACTGACAGGCAAGATTTAACCATACCACATTCCCCACTGTAAAATACTGCCAACACATTTATAGAAATCAAGTTCTTGCAAAATTTCTTCACTGTCATTATCTATCAAAAGTTGACTTTTGATTGTATGGAAAGCTTGTCTCTAAAACAGGCTCAGCTATTTTCTTGATTTACATGGAGCATTTCACACCATCAGGAATTCCCACTTGTATATTACCAGAGACATTTCCTGCATGTTGTCATTACTGAAGTTTATACTTTTAAAAACATGCTAGGAGATATAATTACCTGTCAACAACTACTAAGATATAACGTATCTTTTTGTTTGAGACACAGAAAGAATGGAAGTTTAAAAAAAATAATGCAAGAGTCTTCACAATCCACAGTCATAATATTTAACATAACATAATAACATAATATTAAACACAGACACAATCTTTAACATAAAACATATTCTAAGAAACCAATAATTTATATTTTTTATAATCTGCATCACAGGAAATATGTATCTAGCTCTAGTCATTTTAACACAAGAGTCTACAAACTGAGTTTTAACAGCTTGTTAATTGGTTATTTCTAGAGGAAACTTCAACTCACTGGTCCCACCAAGAGTCACAATGCAATTGCAGACCATGGACCCAGGAGGCTTTCTGGAGGTCTAAAAAGGGTTTATTGACCCTGCAACAGCAACCCTGATAACAGAGGAAAAATGAATGCTTTCTGTTTTAACAGAAACACTGGTATTCATTACATTAAGGCTTAGAAGAGCATCAAACTGTCTTTTTAGTCATTGTGGTCAAGTTTCTAAGTGGGGTGGAAAACACAAAAAAACCCCCAAACCACCACCATCAAAAAAAACAATCTACCTTTGACTTGTGAGGTTTTAAGAACTGGATTATCTTGGAGCAACAAGCAGAGGTATGGCTAAAGTAATAAACACACGAAAATGGTTATTCCCAGCAGAATCCAACTGACTAGCAGGCATAACAGATGTTCCCTAGAAAAAAAGGTCAAGCAAACACCACCGTTCTGCCAGCACGGCTGTTGGACATTTATTTCCCCCTAATACTCAAAGAAAAGACATTTTGCGCCTGTTTACCCATAGAGAACAGGTTTTGTCTATGATATCTGTTTAGCCATCTGGAATCTTTCACTGTTTCACTGTTAGTCACTCTACTTAAAATGGAAATATATTGTAATTGGCACAGTTTGTGACTCCTGACTTCCTGCATAATAATTTTCACAGCCTTTTCCAGTCCTCATTTACCACCAAATCCAAACTGAGAACACAGCACAGATCTTAAAATTATCTAGTAGGCAATGACTTGATACTTCTTGGAAGCACTTCTCTTCAGAAAAGGAAGTCTAAGAGGAAAGCTAATGAAAATGCCCTGTTGGTGCATTGTCCTCAGTTATGCAACTGCCAATACGAGATCAGGTTCTGACACATTCAGGGTGCAACAGAATCAAATCTCACCCTGACATTTAATGATCAGGAGTCCACTGACATTTTTCTAGGGCTGGCAGTGTTGGTTCTAATGTGGGACTTGCTGTACTTTCACATCTTATTAGCTTCCAGGCCAGCATCTAATTTAAAATGCACAGTTTTGGAATGTTAACATATCCAAGTGACACAACACACCACCAAGAGACACCTCAGGCAAGATACAGCAGCTGTCCACATGCATGTTCTTGGCCTCCTTCTCCTAGTAGGTCATGCAACTCAGTTCACTCCTCTCTCTCTCATCAGCTGCAAGTTTGTGGAACTCAGCTTTCTCCGTAACTCAGGGAGGAAACCTCTAACTACTTCTTCCTCCTCTCTCTCTCAGTCCAAAGAAACAAAAGACAACACATTTTTCATTGCTAAGAATTCATTTTCTGAGCCTGCACAGTTGCTGTGAATGGCAGCTCATAGTATTCTGACTGATCTGAAAATCCTGATGCACAGATGTGGAAAAGCCCACCCTTGTGCCCCACGCAATACCTGTGGACTTATTCGATGCTCTCCGTCGAATTTCAGTCACCATCAATCGTGACACTTGAGTAGTAAACTGCAGGAGGTCAGAAAACTTCTCTGTCATTGTACTTGGAGGAGCATTTCCAAACACCTAAACCAAGAGAAAAATGGATGCATTAAAATCATTCTGTTTACAAGGACCACTACAAACGACCATGTTCCTTTGTGAAGAAATATTCCTATGGATATGACAAGTTTTTCTTTTCATGCTGCAGCATTCATCACTGCACTGGTTTGCACAGTGCATGCTCTAAGATATGTTCAGAGTTGGAATTCAGACCTCATTCGGGGAGGTAAAATCTGATGAAGGGAGGGGAAAAGAGAGTTGTAAGTTTTCTTGCAAGATGAAAACCCTGCAGAGCCCCAAAAGACTGAGATTGCACTTAATGGGGTAAAGATCAGGTACCAGACCAAATTCTCCAACAGGACTTCTGTTTTTAAGATCAACTCCTTTACTATCTACTGCACCTAAATGGAATGACATACGGAATATGTTTTAAAAGGACTAAGAATTGGAACTGCCCTGTTACATCCTTCCTCAATAAACTGACAGTACCAGGAAGCCTCCCATGTTGCTGATATCCCAAGGACTTAATCTCCTCTTTTGAGATCCTCCTGAACATAACAGCAGGCTTTTTTTTTATAAATTGCCACTTCATTCTAGTAACTTATTCTTCATGATTAAGCATTGATTTTGTTGTTAAATAATGTATTAGATCACATATAACAGGGAGAAATGTGTTAACTCTGTGGTATTGCACTAAGCTGTGGAACGCATTATCTCAAAATGGATTAGCTAGTTGCTGCAGTAATTTACTCTTCATTCAAGACTGCACACAAAAAGGAGTCTTTATCCACACTTCCAATGTAAAACTTGCACCAAAATGGTCACAATAAACCCACGATATTCGTTATCAAGCAAAGCATCCAACCCAAATGATGGTATCACCACTTGTGTTAGTGCTGAAAACAGAATAGCCTGAGCAACACCTGAACAGTCTCTGCTTTGTTTCCATTTTTCTCCCATATAGACATTTATGTAACCTTCAGAAGTGTCCCTGACGAGCATAAAAGATGACAGCATTTTTCCAGCAAGACTTAAGTTCAACAGGTTATACTGGCCTCTCAGAAGGAGGATGTGTTCTACAACAGTACAATTGATTTGGACTCAACAGCTGCTTCACCCCTGTCTCCTTTCTCTGGGTGACCCAGTTATCCTGTTACAGCTGAGCCGCTGACATACTTGGCTGAGGTCATTCTTAAGTCCAGGGACATCCAGTGAAATCCATGATTACAGCCAACAGGGATGCAAGGTAATTGTGGTGCCAACTTACCTTGGAAACCCTAAGTCACTGAAGAAAACTTCAAAGACAGAAGAAAGAATAACCTTCGTGTAAGTTTGACTTCTTTACCTCCCTTAGATTCAGTTGCTCTGGCACATCACAAAACAGCCAAAAATATTTTTCCTGTCTACTTGCATTGCAAAGTCATGATGAAATGGAGCCAGAAATACAGCATTGAAATTGAACACTCAGTTTCCTCAAAATAAAAATAGTTTTCACCAAAGGCATAAGTATTCCTCATACTGGAAATTTCAACCACCATTATCATTAAAACAAGCAAATGGGAGACCAGACATTACAGGCAGACAACTGTTTTCTGCAAACTAAGAAACACACCCCTCATTTGGTTTACAGACTACACAACATTCCTGGTACAGACAATCTACATTTCCCTAAATATTTCACAAGACCTCCTTTTGCAGTTGTCTGCATCAGCTCCCAATTCATCCAAGAGCCCCTAACTTCCACAAGGCTGTAAGAAGAGGGCCTTGGGGCTTGCATGCTCACTGATACAACATAAGCAATATTATCTAGACCAGAATGCACATTAGCATCTTGTCATCACTAATTGTTTAAAGCTCTTTCACCCAGACCAAGTGAAGAGGAAAAACCAGGGGCCCTGTTACCTGTCCTGAGCTTGCTCAGATTTGTCAGCAGTTCCCAGGAAATGCAGAGAATTCAAAGTTACAGTAGAAGGTTAACTGAGGTCAAGTGGATTTTAATTAGTTGCCCCATAACCAAGTTTGCACTAGGTAGAATAAGCATCTCCACTGGACATTTCCATACCCTCTGACTAAAAGTGGTAGTAAAAACCAAGAACAGAATGTTACACATTTTACCAGTAAATCATCTTTTTAATAAGGAAAAGCAAGGCTCTTTCAAGATAATGTGACAATGTACTACTTATTCAAAACCAGCCTCTTCATCATTCCATCCACTTTTCTCACATACTTCACATGCATTACTACCACGTTGGTAGAGCAGTGCTTCCACAAACTCACTGAACTCTGAAAGGAGCCTTTTGAGTACTCTTCCAAGGGGCCAATCTTTTGTTAATTATGCACCAATTTAGCTTTTCATTACTATGTGATTCATCATTTCATAAGCCTCCCTGAACAATGAAGAAAAAGAAATGGTCTGTAAACCCACTTGCTGCCAAAACTAGCAAGATGGTTTTATCCACAGCATGTTTGAGACATGATCTATCTATAAACCAAACTTAAGGATGCTTCAGCTCTGCTGAATTAACTGATTAATATTCCTCAAAATAAAAAAATAAAAAGGAAGTGTACCTGCATTTCACACAAAACTTGAGATACCTCTGATGAGAGGAAAAAATTCAACCACATGGCTAAGCAAGAAAGCCTCAAAAGAGCTCCTGCATACCCTGGTTATTTAACTGGCTGCCTGCTGCTGGCCACTTGGATGCCTCTGGGAAACAGAGTTACCTTCTTCACTCTACATCTCTGCACTCAGCTGAAATAATGCTTCTCCCAGAACTCCTTACTGCATTTTGGGCACACACACACTGATTCCAGCCAAACACATGCAGCTCCCACTTCCAACAGCTCACCACTCTGGTATAAGAGACATTCTGGAGTACCCATTAGGGAATGGCACAGAAGTTTTCATCTGAGCTCCACAATTTGTTTGGAGCTTCTCCTCCTAACACAGATCATCCCAATCTTGTAACAGATAATGCTTTTATGATACACCATCGTAATCTCTGCTTAAGGCAATAACAGAAAAAGTACTCAACCACACTTAAAAATCTTCAAAAGAATAAAGATAACCATGCAAGGTAACTATGGATTTAGAGTCTGAATTTGAATGAAGTTAGTAACTGATCACTTAAAACATCTGCAGCTAAGGATTATGTCTGAGAAACAAAAAAAATTTTAGAAAGGAACTTCTAATAATGTTTTCGTGTTTCCTGACAGCAAAAGTATCCCTTCTCAGAGAAAACTCATGTCAGAATTTTAGAGTGAACCAAGACTTACCACATCTGCCACTGAAAATCTCTTCCAAGACTCTCTAGAAAATGAGATTTTTTTCTTGTACTATTTTTGAATTCCAATCAGCTTTTGTCTTGCTGTGACCTGCAGAGTTACTAAGGTAGCAAGATTGTTCCAAAACAAGCTGTACCATCAGGAGTTGACACTCCAGAAGAAATAAAACTATATAAGCTGAGGAAGCCACAGCAGACTCTATATGTAAACATCAAAAGAAGAAGGTGGCTTTAACCCGGAATCTGAAAAGGTGAACTGTGAAAGTAGAAATAGATGGCATCACAACTGCTCAGCCTCTTGAACACAGGAAAACCAGAATGCATTTACATGAAATGCAAAGAAAAAATCCCTCTATAACAGTGACAGGATGAGACCTGACTGATCAACAAAAATCAGGTTTTTTTGGGTTACACTATCCCAGTTCATCAACGACTGATTATAGTTATCAAGGTCTGCAAGAAAAGAAGTGAAAGCAGAAACAACACCTGCTTTCCTCAGTATGCCAAGCTATGATCCAGATTAGAGACTGAAAACTGAAGCAACAGTATCTGGCAACAGCCTGTATTTGTGGCATGAAGGACAGCTCCAAGCAGCTCACAGGCTCAAAGCAGGTAGAGCTTGAGGACAGGGATGTTAAAACTAAACAGGGAAACTGAGGGGGAGGGGGAAAAGAGGAGAGAGGAAGAAAACGACCAGAAGTATGACTGAACAACAAAACATCTGGCAAACAGATAAGAATGTGCCTTCAGCATCAAGTTTACTTCAGTAAAGAAGGGTACAAAAGAGGCTCTAGCACTCAGAGAAAAAAGCCCATAAACAAAACTAGATGGATTCTGTAAAGAACAGAAAAGAGACATGGGGAACCTGGAGAAGGAAAAGCTACTCTAAACAAGAGGAAAACTGAGGAAAAGAGTAGCTAAAATGCATTCACACAAATAGAAATCACAGAAACCATCAATCTCTTCAAGAATGTAAATGGCACCTGAGATTACTTAGACAAGAGCTCATTTTGATGAAGTAAAAAGAAAACTTGAGGCTACTGATTTGGTTTTCATAATGCTTCAACACAGCCTGAATGAAGGACAGTGAGAACACGTGGTGCAAAGACATGAAGTAACTTCAGCTGGGCTTCAACAGAGTCCAGAGAAGGGGCTGAGAATTAGGACAAAGCCAGCAAGTGGCATAAAGGAGAGGGGGGAAAGTGTATTAAGAAAGAAAACAGGATGAGAGAAAGGTGGAAACAGAGAAATTAAAACTTAACTGCTCTTTTTCATCTCAGAAGTATAATCAAAGTCCTTCCTTAGACTACTGTACATGCATTGCCACACTAGTTTTACTTAAACCCAGTAATATCACCAACTGCAATTTCTATAGATATAATGCTTCTGCCAGTAGTTACCACAAAAGCTAAGAAAAAATTCCTTTCTACCTGCAGATCAGAGTTAAGTGCTGAAGAAGCTCAAGTGGGGGCATTCTATTTTCCAGAAGCATCAGCCTCATGTAACCACCAGAGGGAGATTTCTAAGCATAACTGCATCAAAATAACCTTCATGAGCTCAAGGCAAGATTAAGATTCCACTGTGCTAATTTGTAAAAACAAATCAAGAAAGTCCATAACTAAAAGGCATATAATCCAAGCAGATAAATTAAAGAGGAGGCATATGAAATGAGCTTACTTCTCCCAAACTCACACAACAGGTTACCAGTAGAAATAAGACCTAAGGCAACAGAATAGTATTCAAGCGATCCATCCACTAAAGCACACTACCTAGACGACTGAAAATCCTAGTAATACTATGTCTTGACTAGGATTAATTTTTCTACACAGCATTGTTGTAGTTTAACCTCAACTGGCAGCTAAGCACCACACTTGCTCATTGCCCTCAGGTGGAATAGGGCAGAGAAACAGCAGGGTAAAAGGCAGAAAACTCATGAGTTGAGATAAAGATGGTTTAATAGGGAAAGCAAAAGCAAGCAAGCAAAGCAAAACAAGGAATTCATTCAACCACTTTCCATGGGTAGGCAGATGCTCAGCCTTCTCCAGGAGAGCAGGGCCCCATCACAAACAACACCGACTTGGGAAGACAAATCACTTTGAACATCCCCTCACCTCCTTCTCCTTCTTCCCCCTGTTTTATACACTGAGCCTGACACCATATGTATGGGATATCCACTGGGTCAGCTGGGGTCACTGTGTCCCCTCTCAGTTCCATGTGCACTCCCAGCCTCTTCGCTGGTGGGGCGGGGTGAGGAGCAGAAAGGCTTTGGCTCTGTGTAAAGCATTGCTCAGCAATAAATAAAACATCCCCATATTATCAGCATTATTTCCAGCACAAATCCAAAACACAGCCCACACTAGCTACTATAATGAAAATTAACTCTATCCCAGCCAAAACCAGCACAAGCATGAAAGCAGCTCAGTGTCTGACACCTTCATAAACCATACTTTCAACAAAACATCACTTTAGTTTTTGCATTATTCCAGTTCTCTATTGCAGCATATACAAGCACAAATTTATCACCCAAGAAGAACTTCAGGGATAAGAGTTTAGGTCACAGCAGGGGGAAAAAAAAAAGGAAGCTAGATATGTACCTACTGGTCTTTCAAGACCCTAAAACTACCACCAAAATTACTATTCACAATAACCTGGCAGTGTAACTGACTGATATAAGACATTACAAGGATTTAGTTCCTATTAATTCCAGTGACAGTTGCCATAGTACTGCCTCCAAACAAAATCTCAGTGCCTGAGTACAAGGGAGGAGTGAAATACGAATGCCACTGTAAAAGTGACTATTATCTCTTCCCTACAGATTGCATGTTTAAAATCTTCCTTTTCCATAAAGGGGGATTCAGACTCAGTACATAGAAAAAGGCCTATAAGGGTGATGAGAATATAGAGAATATATCACATGAGGAGATTAAAAGTGTTCAGCTCATGCAGCCTACCAAAACCAAGTCGACAGGACACATTATGATTTTTATCTCTAAACATGCATCAGTACAACAAATGCAAAGAAGGGAGAAGAGCTATTTAGACTCAAGGACAGTGCTATCACACAAAAAACATGGGTATAAACTTGCTAACAAAGTTTAGATTGGAAATCAGATGACTGTAATAAGAATGAGCACTGCAGAAAAGCTGTCAGCCTACATGCACCTGTGGATTGCACTTGAGAAAAAGTGATAAGAAAAGGGAATCTCCAAAGGTAAGTTTATCCCCTAACACAACACTGTGTGAGAAGAAGGGGAAAATTGAAGGGATACCAACAGGAGAAAACCTGTTGTGCTAGAACCAAAAGGTCTTGGGAACACAAAACATGAGCAGACAATTCAAATAAAGAAAAAACCTCTTGCAAATCGCCTGGCTTACCCTGTTGAAGACCGGTAACATCATGTAAAGTTTTTCTTCCTGCTCTTTCTGGGTCATGTGCCGTGGAGGATGACAGAGCTCGGTGAAGAGGCGCCGCAGGTGCATCAGGCCCAGCGCGTTGTCCTGGGGGCTGCACTCCTCCTGCCGGGGCCGGCCCATGATCCTCTTCACCATATTCATCTTGGCTGACTTCTGGAAGCTCCCTTCTATCCTGTTCAGAAAGGAAAATGAACTTGCTGAGTACAAGAGATTGAGGCATTATTCCATCAAAGCCTTTAAATACATAGCACCCTCTCTCACAGTAAGTACCACGCTGCAGTTAAGAGCATTAGCTAATTTTATATGCTAGGCATTGATTAGGACGTGCCTGGAGGATTTAAAGCCAACAACTTGAAAGAGAAAAGCATCCAATATTCTCCAGCAGAAAGCACGGCTGGCCAGGCTTTGAACACTGCAAAATGCTTTGGTACTTTTTACTGGACGAGTTTTACAATCCTTTGGTGCACATCCCACAGCATTTACAACAGTGTTATCTACATAATGCAAATTATTCTCAAATTAATTCTAGAATAAAACCAGTACTTTAAAATCTAATCACACAAGACCTTCAAACTCTCTCAGACACTGGCTTTATCATACAGAGACAAGCATAGATTTTCTCCTGACTTTCCTATGGCAAAGAGACGAAGCTATTCAATGGAGCTATCATTCATCTCACATCTCAGAGCTATTGGCTCTGCAGAATCACACCTCGGTCTTCAAAACAACATGGACCAGTCTTCCAGCCGTGGGACTGAAGTCTATGAGGCAGGACCTTGCACAAGAGGTGTGAGGGTCAGAGCAGATAAATCCCTGAAATAGATGTACCTATTGGACACTGCAGCAAAAGGGACTAATCTCAAAACCGTGTTCAAGTTAGGGAAGGAGTAAAGGGGAATAGAAGGGAAACAGTTTCAGCTGTGATACAAAGTAAAGACCACCAATAATGAAATATTCCACAGAATTGTAATGCCTACATCTCACTGCCTAAATGCAGTTGAAAAACCAAAGGTCAGTAACAGCTATAAAAATTATTCAAGTAGAAAATGCCTTGCAGCAAGAACCTTAAAGAACTTAATTATTTAAATTATCAAAAAGAGAGGTTGCCATGAAGGGTCAATTAATAAAAGGAGAAGTGACGATTCCAAAGGTGCTGTAATTAGAGCAAGGAAAGGAAAGTAGACATCACTGAAGAACTCCAACCCAAAGATTAAGTTGTGATGAAAGACAGTAGCTGGATCGTAAAGCCAGGAAAATAACATCAATAACAAACTGGAGCTATACTTGTAAAAGTGAAGGCAATTAACTGCTAATAAGAAACATTAATAAATAAAAATATTCTCTCTCTAACCCAAGAAAGAGATACCTTTCTGAAACATGTTCATAAAACATGTTCATGAAGTAGTTTACTAACACATAGTAAAACATTAGGAACTAATGCTAATGAAAATTTTGGTACCATGCAAAAAATAATTAATGAAATGAGAAGTCATCAAGAAAGCTAAGTTACAAGCCAGCAACTGTCAGTCCATGCTGGAAATGTGCACTGGCTTTTCACAACTGAAGAAAAATTAGAATTGGATGCTGTCTTTTAGTGTATCATCCCTAAGAAATAACACAGGTAAGTCTTCGAATCAGCATTAATCAGGCAGCTAAAAATAAAACAACACAGTTTCCTCCAGAAACCTACAGCTTTTCCCAAACTCTTCAGTTTGGGAAAGCTTCTCTTGCTGTAACAGGTAAACTAACAGAATACCACGTCTGAGCTCAAAGACCCAAACCTTCACTGCCTAAGAAGCAGGAAAAAAGTCTACACCTTCTGTTTTATAAAATCTTTTAAGGACAGTATTTTAAATTTCTTTTTATGATTCACAAAATGCTGAGAACTTTATATTTCCACCCAAAATGCGTATTGTCATCAAATCCATGACTGCTGTGGACTTTTGCTAGTGTGGCAAATTTTTCTTTTAAATCCTATTGCTTTATTCAGCCAAAGCACAAGCCTAAACCAGAAATTTACATTGGTTCAGCCACACACTTGTAGTTATAGATCTGACAATTTCTGTATAGTCAGAGAAGTCCAAATAAATGTTATACACGATTTTCCTAGTGTACAGGAGCCTACTGGGATGCCATTTCACAGCTGTGATCTGTTTACCTCCACTGTTAACCCAAAGGGATGCCAAATGCAGAGAACAATTCAAATAGTCCACACTTCCCCAGCAGCCATGGTCTCTCCTGTCTATTGCCCACTACAAGCAGGTATTCAACCTCAATGTAAAGACTGGGCAGAGAAGAGAGGAGAAAGGATATAACACACTATAAATAACATCCCAATTGATTACTTTTTTTTTTCCAGAAGTAACCAAATTCCAAAGTAGATACAACTTCTGGAATTATTCCAGAGTTGTCTCCTACTGTGTTTCTTCCCTATTAGAAAAAATGCTATGTGTGGGCTCCATGCAATGTCATCTGAAATACATTGTACATGAAAGCTGAAAGAATTTCTGTGATTTATTTTTGTTTGTCCAAATCCAGTGATATTTTCTCTGATTATCACAGCACAGATTATCTATGAGAAGAGAGCTGTGGGCTCTGGAACCTCCAGCATTAGGCCCAAATCTTAGATATGTGAAAGTGAACAGTGAAATAACAGTGTTATATTGCTACTTTGTCCTGTATAAATAGTTTGACTGAGGTTTTCTTTGTTGAGGCTTAGTCCTGCAAAAGAGAAAGCAGTACATCTAAACCTTTTACTATAAAAAAGAAGTATCTAGAAGAAAGGATCTTCCTATTCTAATAAATGAAAGCATCTGCACAATCCTCAGTCAGTTGCAACCATGACACGTGACTTGAACTCATTGTTAAAACGTGGCAGACTCCTTAATGCCAAAAATGAAAAGATTCCACTATTTTCAGTAACAGCCACTTCACCTATTCACAACTGCTTTTTTATGGCACATGACAATCAAGAACCCTGCTCAGCAATTAAGAGAAGCAAACCCAAAAGTTAGGGAACACCTGTCTTGTAATTGATTGTAGAGCTTGAATTTGGCCTGGCTCTGCACATGCATTGCAGTAGAGTCTTAAATTGTACACTTACTTCCTACAGTCCCCAAAGAGCCTCCTGCCTCTCTCAGCAGATGCTTCATGAGCAGCTGCTCAGTATTTTGTTACTTCATTGCTCTGAGCATGATGCTACACCTTGGGTCCTGCAACCTCGACTGAAAGGCTGCTCTGCACACCCAGCAGTGCCTTTCCTCAGGGATTCTTCTGTCCCACTCAGCCCTGTCAGATCAGAATGCATCACAACAAATAAACCAACTTTCACAGATCCTTTCACAGATCTGCCCCACAGCACAGGCATGGCAACAGCCTCATTATACACACAATCAACACACAAACACCCTCCCTTATGCTAAAATTGATGATGTCTAATAATGTGGTATCTATTTGAGAATACTTTGGAGAGTAATAATCCTACAATCTTGTAATGCTTGAATCTTTCTGCTTGCTTGCATTGTGTCCCTTAGAGACCAGCTGATGTCCTTCTCCTCTCAGCTTGTGATCTCAGAGCTAAACAGCCCAGTACACAAAGGATGCAATTAGAGGACAGCTCCAAAAACCTCAAGAGGAGTTTTGTGGAAGTGGCAAGGACAGAAACCTGTACACAGCACAGGAGGCTCTTCCCTGCCTCGCCTTCCCTCTTCTGGCATGTACACCCCACTGCTGCCCCACATCTTTTACTACACAGCCCTGATGAGTTTCTTCCTCCCGCAGGTCCAAGCAGGTACACTCTTCATAGGGAACCTGTGAGCTGGACATTTCAGGTGTTGGGTGTTTGGCTTTTTGAAGCTGAGGAAGAAGTTAGAAGTTATTCTGAAAAACCAAACTAAGCAAGTGGAACTTCTATGACACAGCCTTGCTGTGACAGGCACGTGGTTTATCAGGAGGGTTGAAGCAGTTCAACCTATTGTACCCACTTTCTGCTATTAGAGCTAAAAATGTGAATTAATGGCAGTTGCAGAGCATTGTGCTCTGTGTATGGACCAAAACTAAAACAAGACACTTGATGAGTAGATTACAAACATGCACAATAGAATTGCTGCTCTTGTAACAAATATTACGGTTTTCTCTTAGTGGTAGAAGCAGAAGAATCTCCATGTGAGGAGAAATGAAGCAAGCAGTGAAAGCACAGCATAAGCATTCTCACTTTAAAAACAGCCCTTTGTTTTTTTCCACATGCTGTCAGATGGCTGCACATTTCCCCATGAGCATAAGTGAGGCTGACCCATTTGAGCAGCTCTGATAGAAAGCCATTCACCAAAGTCCTTCACTGTTCTGTTAAATTTATATGAGAATCCCACAAGAAGAACCCATGAGATACTCAGAAGTTTCACTGGAGTTAGTGTAAGAGGTAACTTCCACGCTTCAAAATATTTTGAAGTGTTTTCTACTGTGAGTGGAAGCTGTTGGAAAAGTGATCATAAACTATGTTACAGAAAATACCAAAAACTTACAAAGCTCAGAGACAGACACTGCAAGAAAAACAAAACACACACAAATAATCATTAACACGAGTAAGAGTATGATAATGTATGGGTAATACTGCTGGAGCTATCAAAACATTTGTGAAGAAAAAAAAACTAGACAGACAGAAGCAGCATGAGACACACTCATTTTCACAATAGCTATTACAGGTCCGAGCTGTGCATCTAGTTCCAAAAGGATGTTATTTAAATAAGCAGCTAGGTAATTATCTGCTTAGTAATTACAGTCACAAGTGTTTCTCCAGGCACTATATTGGTATTACATCAGCAGCTTAGCAGTGAAACAGAATCAACTTCTTCCTTTGCAGATTATATTGGGACACCAATACACACCTCTACCCCAACTATCTCAGGAAAATGAAATTTAAGCCTTCTTGCTATAATGAATCACAGAAGTCCATCGGTATCAGTAAATGCCACACCTGTTAGTTCCCTCCCCACTAGCTCTGTTATTTCTCTCCTGAATTTCAGATTCCCTACCCATGTAGTTAATACTAACATTCCAAAGATGATCACCAATATGCACTATTCAAAAGGACATTGTCTGCCCTTCAAAGGAAACAATAAAGAGCTGTTACTGGCTAGATACACATCCATTTGTGCTTAGAACTGAGCAGGAATAAAAAATTCTCTTTGTAGACAAAAACATCAGCAGGAGGGGAAGCGAGGAACACAACTACTTCCTCCCATTCCCTTCCCCCCCACCAGTCCTGCCACCAAACACAAAACAACTACTCACACACAAAGAAAATGATGCACAAGCAAGCTGTGCTGCTGAAAAGGATGCCATGAGCTCTCCCTGACAGACTGAACTGGCACACACGCCTTTGGGGAATGTTGCCTGGTCCCTGTAAGACAGGGCCTGAAGCAAATCCCATGTTCTGCCCTGGTAATAAAAGTGCCTATTCCCACACTATGATTTCCCCTTGTTAAACATCCAGTCATCTAGCTGAAACAGGAACTATTTCACTGAGAAATCCCCCCAACAAGAAAACACCATCAACTCCCACTCCACCTTTTCTATTGATAAATATCATTAAGAAAGCTAAGGAAGGTGTGCAGGCAAGGATTTGCAAGGCCCACACTATTATTTCAAGGTCATGACTTTTGTGTGGATGGTTGGGTTTTTTTGTTCTTTGCGCTGAAGTAATCCAAAACTTATCTCGAGGAACCTTGTGTTACCACCTAGAAACTAAATTTTGACTTTTTTAGATCAACAGAAGAGTGCAGAGGCCAACCTAATACTGGTCTGTTTCTACAGGCTGAAAAGCTGCTTACAGAGATGTCTCAGCTCACAGGGTAGGACCCAAACCTGAGAATTCGACACAGCTATTTTTTGCTTTAACACCTCTAAGAAAGAAAAAAAAAAGCTTTGCTATCCTGATTCAGGAAATGTTTTTCCTGTTCTCTGAACTCCAGTCAGATGACAGTTAAATATACAATTCCTCATTATTTGCAGTATTAGAAATGTTATTCTTATGCTTAATCTGACCTTAATGCCTTGAAATCTCTGCAAACAAAAATTCCTAATGCTTCAACAAATATGAAGAACTTTAGTAACTGTTTATTGAAAAAGATAAAGATATAAAACATGGACTATCAGTCTTCTTCTTCTTCCACTTCCCACAAATTATTCATGATAATGACACATAATAGCAAGTGCTGATAGAGTAGATTTCCTGTGGTTTGTACCCTCCTGAAGGTTAATGTTTTATATTCAGTGCAAAAGGACAACAATTAAATAACAGTGATACTTTTGACCTATGCTGCAGGGATGGAGGAGAGTTGTCTCGTCAAAGACTAATAATGCACATATTCTTACTTAGTAATAACTTAAATGAAAATGACCTTTAGTTATATCAACTTTTTGCACTTCATTTTGTTCAAATAAGAAAATAAAGTACTGCTTTTGACTTCTGCAAATAGCCTATTCTTTTCCTGGCTTACTATGTAGAGCTTGTATCTAGAAGATAACTCTGTCACTGCTTTTTTTAATGCTTTAATTAATAACCACATTTCCCAAAATTACTTGCAATACTATACCAAAATATTTCCAGGCTACAAACCCTTCTTCTACCACCTCCAAAAGATAAAGCCTGTAAACCAAAGTATTAAATCCTACCCCAGCTGAAAATAGTGTGTAGTACTTCTCCAAACCACAGCTCAAGTTGCATCACTTTTCTTTGTTTCTATTTCCGTGCAAGAAGAGCACAGACAATCCCAATACCTCAAGGTGCAGTCCCACCAACCAGAGTGCCCCTGGGCCTGGAGAGCCTGCTTCAACATCCCTGTTTGGAGCAAAAGCACAGAACAAGAGTTACCCTGCATGAAGGACTGACTACCCATGCACACATGGAGGCAAAGGATGTGACTGCAATCGTTGCCCACAGACATCTGGGGATGGTGTACAAAACTCACACCTTGATGGAACAGAAAGGAGCTACAAGTTACTTTTACAGAGAGTAAAGATGAGACGGTGCACAAGGAAGCAAATGTGTGCCTCCTTTTCCTACAAGGAACAGATCTGTCCACACTGCATCTACAATGTGATTTTTGGATGGAGGATAGATGATAATTCCACTTCCTACATCTTTATTTAGCACTCATCATGATGTGTCACCACCATGAACCCAATTCTCAGTACTGTTTTTCTTTAAGGAAGTCTTTAACAAGATTTAAGAACTTCTATTTTCTCAGCTCAGTAATAAACTAATAACCAAGCTAAAGAATTGGAAAGGCCAAAAAAGCAAACTGCCAGAAAGCTCAGATACAGGCTATTTAGACTGGCCAAACATTCATTTAAGGTGTCTGCCTTTCTACACTTTACATCTTTTTCAACTAAAATGAAAAGATGAATTCTTACTTTGTCTTGAACTGTCACACACAATCCTGAGAACCAAAAGGTAAATCTGCTGTTGTAAGCATTTGAATAGGTACATCCACTACTTGTTTAAAACCAGCTTTTGAAAAAGGTCAGGAGAACTGAATGAGTAATTTAGACTTTTCAGAAGCCAAATGACATGTAATAAACATTGCATCAACATCCAACTAGGAGGAGCAGAAAACCTCATCTTTGAGGTATCTGTACCAGTCAGTCCTGCATCTCTTCACAAAACAAGACAAAGAAATACCATCCAACCCTAAGGCTACCTGAAATCCATATTTGACTGCTGGGCTCTACACACCTTCATCTCTGAATTTCAATGCAAACTCTTAAACCACCCCATCTGCATATACACACAGATTTGATCTCCAAAAACCAGTTTGGGTTTGCCAGCCATCAAAGAAGTTGGAAATTCTATACCTCAAACTGTTCTTGCTCCATGGTATCTGGTTAGGTTGGAGAAAAAAGGCAATTATTTATACCGGAAAAAGGTTTTCAGTAATTTGTGTGAGGCAGAAATATATTGCCATTGCAGGGCTGAGGACCAAACAAAACTCTTCATGTGTAAAAGAAGCCTTTCTGCTTTATGAGATGAGGAATGGTCATTCCAGGAAATAAATCAATCTTGCCATGTTTCATTACCCCTAATCATTGGTTACAGTGAAGATCAAAGTACTGGGCTCTATACAGGTATTATGTTAGAAAGGAGACACCTGCATTAGCACCTTCAGGTGGTTCATTCATAGACATCCAGGCTCCAAGAAACCATTTGGCCATGCTTGTGCAATCGTACCACTAAGGCATTTTTTCCACTCCTCTGACCTGTTCCAGTGTGGTCTCAAAGCCAGCAATCCAGCTCTGACTGCCACAAAGTCTGGACATACAATTCCTCCTCTACTCAAGGAATGCAAAGGACATTTTTTTACCAGAGAAATATGCTAACTGAGGAGACAAAAATATGTGTAACACAAAAATCCTGACAGGCAGGAGCAAAGTCCAACTTGGCTGGAGCAGACACAAAACACAACAAAAATAGAGACATTTCTCCACCAACATGTATTTTTGAAACACTTATTTATAGAAAAATGATGCCTAGTAAGTTAACAGGTTTTGGACTGAGGGAACAGAAATTCTGTTCTTCAGTGTAACCAGTATGAATACATTATAAACACTGCAGATTACTTTGGAACCTAAAATTTGTCAGATTAGTGTTAATCTGGAACTCTGTAACTGGGCATTTGAGGTGGGAATGATCCCCATTCACACCTGCTGGTTGGCAAGACTGCAGATAAACAAACTCCTATTATCCCACAAACCTCAATACTGCTATAAACACTGAAAAACACATGGAGGAAATGTAAGCACACATTGAGGAAAAGTAAGCACTGAAACATCACTTTGGTTTTGAACATATGTTGGAAGATTTGAAACATCTCAGAAACATTTGCACCTCAGCAAAATCATCTGAAATGGAGGAATCGATCAGAACATCTTATCAGAAGCTTATAAACCAACTAACCTATGCGGCATCAGGAAAAATATGCAAGATGAAGATAGCTAACAACTGGTTGAAAAACTCACACCAAAACAGAACAGACTGTCTGCTTCCTCAATATTCTTGGAGAGCAACTTCTAATTGAATTCTTGATGTGTTCCATGATAAAATATCTTGAACATCTCTGAATGCTGGTTTTCTTGTTTTGCTCTTGTTTTCAAAAGGCTTAAATAAACTGATTTGCATTAATTGGACAAACAGAATACTAGTAACAGCCCACTGGGAATAGAGCAGAACTGAAATTTTAGCTTGATGACCTGAACTGCATGGCAATGAATAAACCATGCAATTCAGGAGAGAAAATTCTGCTAAGAAGCCCCGAAAAAACAGAAAAGGGATGAGAGGATGAGAGAGGAGGGGACACACACAGAAAAAAACAAACAAAAAAGCAAAATAATCTGGGATCTGGAGAGACAAGTGGGTGCTTGGTTGGAATCCAGACATCAACAAATGCATAGGAATAAAAACACTGCTCAGGAGAGTGGCTCTTGCATTCTCAGTAAACAAGCAAAGCAAAAAAGCCTTCCTAGGAAAGTTATTGCATACGAATCAATAATGAAACACTGAGCCACCATCATGAATGGGGAAAAGTGCTTTGGTCTATTCACCTTTCCAAGTAACAGAGAGTGGGAGGGTGTGGTGGGGAAGATGGGGAAGGAAAGAAGCAGAACTGTAACGGGAGAGAGCCTGTACATCCTCATAGTAAAGCCATGCAGGAAGCAAAGTAGCCCCAAACAGGACACGTTCAGTAATGACAGCAGTGACTCTAGGCACAGTTCTCATATTTAGCTAAAAAAGCCACCGAGGTTTTTTTAACAGGACCACAGTGTTACGCAAAGCAGGACCCCATTTGTGGTCCTGGTGGTAGTGGGTTTTCTTCTCAACAGCAATCTAAAGCCTGAACTTCCTCCAGCCATGTAAACCAGCCATTTATGCACCCAAAAGAAAACATTTCTTCTGCCTTTAGGTAATTTGCATATGAAGGAGCAGTAAGTAGAAGCCCATTACCTGTAAAATTTGTCTCCATAGAGCCGCCCTTGTTTCTAACAACACAGATAAGAAAAACAACAAAATGATCCTACCAGCACATGTTTGGCTGATGTAATAAAATTCATCTCTCTGCTACCATCGAAGCAGAAATATTGCAACAAAACCAGCAGCGTATCTGCATTTAAATCAGCATTAAACCCTCGGCACAAATGCTTGTTTATTTTCAAAGCAATAGGAAGTAAATAAGGGTGAATAATCCCAGTGTTTTAAGCTGCATGTTCATAGTATTCCTAAGTGCAAAACAACATAAAACAGCCCAAGACCTTATACTTAGCAGTTCAGTCCACAGATGAATGGAAAAGCTGCAGAAATACTTGCACACACACCTCTACTGCCTGAAATTAGGATGGTCCACACATCCACTGAGCTCCACTGGAATCAAGTTCTGCACACCATGCAGCACAGAACCAAAGGACCATTTAGGTTGCAAAAGACCCTTAAGATCATAAAGTCCAACCTCTAACCCAGCACTGCTACGTCTACCACTAAACCATGTTCCCAATTGCCTTATCTGCACATCTTTTAAATATCTCCAGGGATAGTGACTAGAGCAGCCTCCTCTCTGGGCAGCCTCTTCCAATGCTTGATAATCCCTTCTGTGAAGAACTTTTTTCCTAATATCCAATGCCTTCCCTGGCACAACTTGAGGCCATTTGATGGCTGGGACCAATGGGATCCTGGGGTGCATCCAGCAGATTGGGGGAGGTGATCCTGCCCCTCTACTCAGCCCTAGTGAGGGCACATCTGGAGTGCTGTGTTCAATTCTGGGCTCCTTAGGTCAAGAAAGACAAGGAGCTACTGGAGAGTCCTGAGTAGGAACACAAAAATGATGAAGGGTCTGGATCACCTCTCATATGAGGAGGGACTGCGGAAGCTGGGCCTGTTTGGTCTGGAAAAGAGAAGAGTGAGGGGGGTCTCATTAATGCACATAAATATCACAAAGGTGAGTGCCCAGAGGATGGTGCCAGACTCTCTCTGGCAGTGCTCAGTGACAGAACAGGAGTAATGGCCATAAACTGAAACACAAGAAGTTCCACCTCAATATGGAGCAAGAACTTTACACTGAGGGTGGCAGAGCCCTGGAGCAGGCTGCCCAGGGAGGTAACGGGCTCTCCCTGTCTGGAGACATTCCAAACCCACCTGGACGTGTTCCTGTGCCACCTGCTCTTGGCCACCCTGCTTTGGCAGGGCGTTGGACTGGATGGTCTCCAGAGGTGCCTTTCAACCCCAACAATTCTGTGATTTCCTCTCATCCTGTTACTTGTTACCTGGGACAAGAGACTGACCCACACCTCGCTAGCACCTCCTTCCAGGTGGTTGCAGAGAGCAATAAGGTCCTCATCAAGCCTCTTTTTCCCCAGGCTAAACAACCCCACTTCCCTCAATTGCTCCTTCTAAGAGGTACCACCACTGGGAAAACCAGTAAAGATTCCTATGCTTTGTGTAACTAAACAAGTATTGTAACAATAGGAGAAAAGCACTGTCTTTTCTCCTTGCCTTCCCTCTCTTCCGCTTCTCTTTCTCCCTCCCCCGACCCCTCTCTGTTGGTTGGCAGAAGATCCTCAGGGTATGACAGTCACAAATTTCAGATAAAAGCGATTCAACCCCACTCAGTCTCATCTTCAGTCTTCAAACTCCTGCGGATTGCAGGTAGAGCTAGATTACATCCTGGGCTCCCAGCCTGGTTTTGGATACAGTTCCACCAGGCTGCACATGGAAACACTTCTCAGGAGCCTCAGATGGAGCAAAGAGTAAAGACAAAATAGCTGATTGTGAATCTTTCCTTACAGAAAACAGCTCTAGCTCCCCAGTAACACAAGAGACTGCAGCTCCCAGAACACTGGGCAGAGTCTGTCCTGCAGAGAAAGCCCGTGACAGATCCAAGGCAGGGCAGAGCTGTTTGGATTTAGAAGTAGCCCATCAGAGCAGCAAGGTTTCCATCCCCAGAAGTTAACGTGTCAGATAAAGGATTAAACAGGGAAAAATAAAAGAGGGGAAAGAAAAGACAAAACATCCCCCACAAAATAAACACTTAACAAAACCCCCACAAACCTAAAAAGCAGACTAGAACTGCAGACTTTCAAGCAATATTAATTACTCAAGTGAATGCATTCTTCCAGTTCTCCAGTGAATTTTTTTTCCAATGGCACACTTACTAAATGGCCAAAGTGGGTGTAGATATTCTTGTATATTAAAGTTGGTGTCTCTCAGAAAGGGACAAAGCTGCAACATTTTAGAAAGTCCATCCTTATTTTGCTTATTTTTCATTGCCAATGAAGAAGTTGGTATATTTACTATTTACCATAACTACTTTCCAAACTATTTTTGTTTTTCTCTTCATTACTCATGTTCTAGGCCTGCTTGGCAATAGTGCCAAAATAAAAGCTGTATTTCACAGTGAATAAATGATTTCTCAACACCAGTTTGCAGTGTACTACAAGATTAAATAGGACAGCTAGAATTCCCCCCCAAAAGTGACTTTCTCTTATTCAAAGGGAGAAAATTAAGCCTGTGGCACTCAAGAGACAGGGAAAATACTATCTTAATACTATTTTCTCCAACTTTGTTGGATTTCTAAGAACATGTGTAACATAACTCAATAACAAGCTTGCTTCACAGCACAACTACTGCACTCAAGGCTCATATTAGCTGTATTTTGAAAACTACCCATGTGACAAACCAAAATCAATTTTCTTCCTTAGCTGGAATGATAAATGTAAACTACCTACTTCTGATTTATTTCTCTAGAGCCAACGTCCTAAACACAGAAAGTTATGCACTGGTACATTATTCATATTATTCAAAAATATCACTAGATTTTGACCAGATCTCTGATCAATCTCAGCTTTGCTTCAGTTTCTCCTATAACAGCAAGTCTGACAACAAGAGGTACAACATCACATGCGCTAGTCATGGAATTAAATGTTAGTGTATGGGGGGGAAAAGTACCGTGAAAAGAAATAAGAGTAACTGGGATTCATTCAGGTCTCATCCTACCTTGAATTCTTGAAGTTCAGTGCAAGCATCTTAGTTTCCAAGTCCTCCCCTTGCAAGATGCTAGCGACAGGAGAGAAGCTGCCGTGCCCCCAAGGCCCTGCCAGCCCGGGTTAGTAACCATCCCCGCGGCAGCAGCCAGGCGGCTCTGCCGGGCCCTGCGCCGCCAGCACCAGTGCCCGGGCGGGAGGGACCGGGAGCCGGGAGCAGCTGCTCCCTCCCGGCGGGCTGGGACACCGAGGGAAGGCAGGCATCCCTCCTCCCTGCAACGCACAGGCCACAGAAACTGATGCAGCTGGTTCACAAAGAATCAGTCAACATCACGCAAGCGCCAGATCAAGATGAAAAACTGTGTGCTCGAGCAAAGAGACATCTGGTCGGCAGCACAGTCACTGCAAAGGGGAATGATGTATCGTGGCTTACAAATTAATTTGCAAGATGACATTTTCCTGCTTCTCTTATCTCACAGGAAAGTAAATATGTTTCAATTTTGGTTACAGTAGAACTAATTATTCTGGGGGAAAAAATAAACGCAGGACAGGAGACATTCCTTACTAGAATCTAGATCAGATGCAATGTGGATTTTCTTTTTAACTTTTCTGCTTTTTGGGGGTTTGTTGTTTTGTTGTGGTTTTTTTAACACTGTTGACTATTCTAGCTTGTAGTGCTATTTTCATGCACAGCACCATACAATCTAGAACTACCAGGTGTTTTGTTTCAATAACAACAACTATTCAGAAGTGGTAGTATTTCCCAAGGAAATCCATAATGTTATCCAAACTCACATGTTATGTCTCACCACTATACTTGCCCCTTTCCCTAGTAACAACCAAGGGTCCAGAAATAAATTAGGATTAAAGCTGCATTTATGAATTCTCTGAAAAGAATTCTCCCAGAATGATGCTCAAATGACTACAGTGAACACTGCTTTTTTAACTAAATTTATCCCAGAAAAGAGCTTGAACAACCACTTAGTAAAAGCACAACTACTGCCATGGAGTTTATTCACATTCTTCCCTTGGATTCACCTACACATACACACACAATACTCACACTAAGGAAATAAGACTTCCTTACTGGAGGCAAAAACATCAAGAAGAAAACAAAAAAAAGGACTGTAATTGTCTATCAAATGCACTGTAATGTCATTTACAGCTACAGAAATCACTGAGTGGTTATTTAATGCAAGTGCTGGCTTCTGTAGTGCATCTGTGAAAGTGCGTGGGCTCCCACTGTGCTTGGCTGTTTCTGGATGCAAAGAACCCGGGGACACAACTCGCTCCCCACAAGGGAGAAAACAAAGACTTTGTCAGTGCCACCCCTTTTCTCTGGTTTTGTGTCCCTTTTAAGCTTTGACAGTAAGCAGTGCACAGAATGAGGATAACTACTCTTGTTTATTTTTAAGACAAACACAATGCAATAAACAGAGTGAAACCCCACAATATGTTGACAAACAAAGGCACATGAAAGAATTAGGTAAATAAATGCTTAGGATTTAATTGCAACAATAGTATCATAGCAAAGGCTTCTTCTCTTATACATCCATATGTTCCTTCACAATTTTATCATACATTTCTTTCTTTATGATTTTACTTCTCTGTCTTCTCCTAAGGTGACCTTTTAGCAACACCGAAGAGTAAACAGTACTTCTAATATACTCTCACTGCAACCCAGGCAGGTGGTAGCCCACTTCTGCACTATTATTTGCTCACTTATAAAAACTGCTGCACATCACTTTTATCTCCCAGCACTTTGAACAGTTATTCCTGCATCTACAGGAATGTGCCTTTGAGATTTCTCCCAGGCAGCTTCTTGAAATTAAAATCAAACAAGGGAAAGCTCTAAAACTAGGTTTACTGTGCCTCCAGTTTGTTTCAATTCATGGGACTTAAAAATCTTTCCAAGGGACTGCCTAAGGCTTGCCTTTCACAGGCTATCACTTATCAGCAGTGGCTCTTCCAATAACCCCCCTCTCTTTGGGACAGAAGAAGGGGCATGAAACTTTCACAGCATTCTTGTTATTTCAATTACACCACTGGTGCACCACTCTCTGCTGCTAAGGTGCACCTTCTTAATTTCTAGTTTTGCTAGAAAAACATTTGCTAGGATACCAAGGAGAAAGAGGCATACCCCAAGAAGTCAGGAAAACAGCAGCAGGCATCACAGAAACAGAGAGCAGCATCCCCACAGAGATAACCTAAATAGAGATTTTTTTTTTTGCCTCACTATGCTTCACATCTGTAAGAAACTATGGCATCACCAACAGATGGGAACATTTCAAAGGGAGTTTCAGGCATTAATCTATTGCTAGCAAAAATTACTGACCCAGTGTGAAATATTGGTGTTTACCTCTAAGGGAGCCATGAAATGAATCTTTCATGATAACCTGACAACTATGAGAAGAGCATTGTGTATACAAAAGCATGGCACACAAACACCCCTTTCTATCACAGGGAATTTAAAACAAAGCAGTATGTCAGACTTCTCCAACACCATCCCAAGATGACAATTATTTCCATATTTCATATCTTATTCTACAAAAGGTCTTAAAAAATATGGTCACTCCTCCCTACTCATACATTTTTTTCCTGTGGCAGAATAAAAAAACTGCTACAAATAAACAAACGCTTCCTTCCAAGTTGTACGTTCCAGTGCTGCAGTCTTCTAAAGGATAGAAAAGTACCACAAGCTGTGCTGTGAGTGTTGGACGAGGCCATCCAACCCAGTAAACTCAGCATAATTAGGTTATATACACTGACTGAGCTCCTGTGGTATAACAAATAAACACGGGGTGAGTCAGGTCAAGCCAACACACACACTTAGCTTACCCCAGTGACAAACAGCTTCGTATCAACACACTGGGCTGCCCATTCTGTCTGCTCCCAAACTGCAAACTCTACTCCATGTACTAAAATCTAAATCATGGGTGTTGTTGACAAATCCAGCCATGACAAGCTAGTATGGAAGCCTACTTCAAATGCCTTTCCAAGTGATCCTGAATCCCTATTAAGTGCTCCACAGAACCATTTTTAATAAATTTTGCTCCTGCAATACAGTAATTTAAGGAAGATCCCATTAAAAAAAATCAAAAAACTGCACATACTACACTCAAAAGAACATCCTTCAAAACCTTATAGACTTGTATTTGTATCACTTCTATGCCTTGCCTCCCTTATGCACTAATCTAATTCATCTGTCAAGGAAGCAAACTAATCAGTTTGACACAATTTTCTCCCTGGCAAATTCATGTTGGTTGGCTGTCTTCCCTTATCTCATTATCTCCTATGTGCTCATAAACTGCATCACAGTTTTTACTATTATCCATGTAGCTGCAGGTAAGTCATGCCACAGCTGGAGAGAAACTCAACGTGGCCCCACAGAGAGCTCAACCAAATCAAATATAGCAGGCTCGGGTCTGAAAGGAACATAACCACAACCCTAAAGCCAAGCTGCTGAGCTCTGCCAGTTCTTGCATGTCCTCAGAACTGGAAGAACAGGATGCATGAAGTGCCAAGGAGCTATTTTCTACGTAAGTATCTGAATGGCAGATCATGATTCTAACAAGACAGTCTTCACAGATTCACAAAATAGTCTGCATTCAACAGGCTGCTTGAAACCAACTGCTTTTACTAAGTCAAGAGGGAGACTAACATGAGAGTAGATCAACCTTTCATCTTCTTTCATTCTCCATAAAGTAGTGTATATACTATATATATATATGTGTGTGTGTGTGTCTCAAAAACATCTTAACACAATAGGTTGAAGGGAGCTAGGTGTTAAAGTAAAAAAAGGGATTTTTCTGTCAGACCCCCTTGTGGACAAGTTTGTGTTTTCTGTTAAAGAATAAAACATTGGAAACAAAAGCAGCAGCACAGAGCTAGAATGAAAGCATTGATGTTGGAGTGCAGGATTTCACATAGAAGGACGTGCTTTGGGGTTTTTGTCTTCTGTATGCTTTTGTTAAATTAGAAGTGATGCCTCCCCTTGAACACTTTACACCTTTCAGTTTTATATGAAACAAGATGAAGATGGTGAGAATACATCAGTGACTAAGGCTCCTGATAAGAAGTGGCAGCACTTGCAGTTGTTGAGCTCTCCATGCCTCAAAGAGTGATGCCAACTAACATTTCCTTGTACTAACGAGTCTTTTCCCACTGGGTCACCTCTTCACTTTCTGTATCTGTGACATGCAGCCTTTTTTCTACTGTGTTGTTTTTCTTTTTGCTCCAAAAGGTTCTATATGTTAAAGGGTGTCCTAGCAAAGCTTGGACATTACTCTTCAGTAGCCACACCACACACACCTATGCTTGCTATGTAAGCTAACAAAGATTAGAATCCTTTACAGTAAACCATACAGATTTAATAGATTTTAACTCAACTGCTCCTATGGAAATTCACCTCTTTGCTTTAGGAGCATTTTAACAGGTCTACCTCTTCCCTCTCCCCCTCCCACTACTTAATAAAATTTTACTTGCTACATTCATTTTTCATCAGCAAAATCAAGCCTTGCTGAATTTAATAGTTATACCAGCTTTTTTTTACTTCACTAGTTAAAAAGAAATCCATTAGGTGATAAATCTATATAATCCTTGTTGTCTTTCAAAAAAACATTGAACTAAACTAGACTGACTGTTGTTCTAGTTGCAAAAGGAAGCCTCTTGTAGGCCATAATATTTCTAGCAGGACTATAGAGCTCAAGGGAAAACCATTCACAGCAAGCAGTCTATACAGTTTGTACAAACCCAAATAAACTAAGACATAACACTGAAATACAAGTCATTTGAGGCACAAGTAGAGATGACACTACCTCTGCATGGATACAGAATGGACCCTTCCTAGCCTGTCAATTCTACTGAAGATCAGGAGTATTCTTCTCTCAAAGTAAAAATGAGAGACCTGAGAAACTCAAAGAAGAATCAGGCACTACAGTCTCATGTATTATGATCATTCTTACCCTTTTTTTTAACCTATTGATTAAAACCTCCAAGTTTAATGCAGCTTGTCTACAAACATGCATCACACCCACACAACTTTCTGTGATCACCCAGCAATGTATTTCCACAGCATCCACACAGATAAACAGAATACTAAACTTTGTTTGGGTAGAGCAATTTTAAGCTGACTGTGTTCTGACAGTGCCTGAATTAACTCCATTTCTGTGACAGGCAAATGAACTGCTTCACACAGAATTTATTGAAGAGTGTGCCAATTACAAATCAAAAGGCAATTTCCACAAAAGCTCTTCAGCATTCACGTCACTAACCTCTACAGCATTCCTGGGATCAGGGCAAACAGCTTCAAGAGAACAGGGCCCATTCCTTTCCGAGGTTTCTCTTCAACACCAAAGCTGCTCTCTCACTAGGTAAAAGAGAAAAAGGTTAGAATATAAATGTGACAATAAAGTCACAGAGCTCTGCTGTTCTGAAATGAAAGAGGAGTCATCCCTATGACAACTGGACTTTCACAAACTAAGAAATCTTTTAAATAGCTCTGGGAAAAGGAACTGTAGCAAACTAGAAACTGACACACAGCAGTATTTCTGTGATTAAATGATACTCACTGAGAGCACATGAACTGCTAAAAGAGTTAATACAAAGTGCAAGCCCAGTAATTAATGCACTGACAGCCCGTGATCAGCAAGAGCATCCCTCTGAGGAACCAAGTGATTTCTCATCATTACAGCAGGGGAATAAGAACTAAGCTACATTGACACTAACCCAGCTGAGCCACTGTGAAGCTACTGAACATGCAGTATTCCCTGGCCTCTCCCCTGGTTTGTCTGCCTCTTGTTTTCAGAGTTATAAAATATTCATCTTAGAATTTGCAAGCGGACGCACACAAGCCAACAAGGGGCATGAAGTCTGAGCTCACTTCAGCATGACTCCATGAATCCATCACAACAAGGTTCTCCAGCTAACCCAAGGCAGGTGGTAGAGGCAGTAAACCCAGCAATGGCCACTGTGGGACCTGGCAAATAACTAGGTGAAATGCTGAACCTTGGTTAATTAGCCATGAGATGGCAGACCTCTGATTATTTTACCTCTGATTCCCAGTCAGCCCCATTTGGCACCTGGTGCTCCTACACTCTGGAGCACTACACAGTACAGGCACACCTAAAGCAACTAGAAAAACTTAATCATAAAATGTATATAATTTATTGGTTTATTATTTTGTACATAAAAAGGAGCAGAAAATATTGTAGTGGGGAGAAACTGACTTGGGTAAAAAAAGCAGTACAGCATCAGGTACCATTGAAAGGCTTTGTAAGAGAAGATGGATGTAATGTGAAAATCTTGCTCACAGAGGTGTTGCAGTTTAGAACAATACAACATTTTATTACAATGTTGTTCTATGCACTAAAATCTCAAGTAACTTTCTGGCAAGAGCAAGAGTTCAGCATTAACTAAAGGAGAATTTCTCTCCTAACTCCATCCTCCATGACCATGAAACCTTCTCCATCTACTTTCATCTGTTCATGGGGAAAAAAAGGAGCCCCCAGCCAGAACCAAATACCACCTGTGTGCACAGCACGTAAAACTGTAGAAATTGGACCATGGAACTCAGAAATACAAGAAGTAGGGGGAGCACTTTGATTTTATCTCTACAGAAGCAAGTAAATATTTAAACTAAGGCAATAAACAAATGGTCCTTTTGTCATAGTAATAGTTACTGGACAAACCCTAAAACAAATAGGGAACTGCAGTTTCAGCTATCTTCAACTGCATTTCACTCTATTAAGAACTTTATTATATAACCAACCACCTCTCAGGTTCAAAATGATAGATTTTTATTTTTAAATACAGACAGTGGAGGTCTCAGGCTCCAAATCAGATCAGACTGTGATTGCACTAAACTTAATTAGCACTTACTATATTTGCAAAGCTCAAATGACCAGTTACACTACAAGTAGTCAAAATGCACAAGCTTCCTTGAGCAGAAGTTAAAGGGTAGTATCAGCATCTTTTCCAGTTAAAACTGTAAAAAAGGTCACGAGGAAGTACCACCCAGAAGACAGCTTGCAACCCTCTTTCATATGTGTTATTTACTTGGTCCTGAACCAAAAGTTTATCTATAGTTTATCTTTCCACAGTACATTTGGAATGCCTTGTCTCTAAGTCCTGATTCCCTTACATTTATCCTACTTCCATATTTTGTCAGGGTCACAATAGCTTGAGAAAGATTTTATCAAAAGCATCTGCAAAAAGTGAATTGTTTTGACTTGCAGTCTCAAAACTAATAAACACAGGGGAGCAAGAGGTCCTGTTAAAATACAGTTAACAAGAACTAAATGCCTTCTGTGGTGCCAAAAAAATAAAGCACTCCTGCTTTAATTCCATCAACCAATCTTCAGTACTGCCCAAGCTTTAATTCTCCCTGTGGTCACCAGTTACCAAAAGTGACTGCAAAATCAAATAGCACACACCATCTATACTGCAGCAATGAGAAAAAGGAAGATGTTTTCAACCTTGAATATCCCAAAACACCAATATCCTCCAAAGAAGTGTAAGCAAACTAAGTAACAAAATAGGTTCGTTTTGAACCCACCAGTCACAAAGAGCAAAACTCTGGCAGCACCAAAGACAGTTCAAAAAGACAGTTCAAGGCAGTTCAAAAGTCTCCAGTCTCCTCACATCCCCCAGCCTAGTGAAGGCACAAAAGCCCTCAAGCAGAAATGGCAGCTCCTCTGACAAAAACCCTGCTGCAAGTTCTGAGAAAGGAGAACCAGTTCTGGTCAGTGCCAAGGGGACAGCATAGCTTAGTCACCCTCCTGCTAAATCAAATCTCCAGTGGAAAGGAGAAATATCTCTGGGAAATATACTGACTGGCATGTTAAACAAAACCTTTCCTGGAGGAAAGGATCTATGTTTTAAGAACAAGATTCAGATTTAGCTTTCCTAAATGATTTCTTAGGGCATTCACCATCTCTCCATCTGAACTAGGTTCCTGACTTTCCACAGGGACAATGGATCTCCTGGTGGCACGCAGGCAGTATGGTACTCCATGGCTGTGCTGCCTACAGCCTTCCTTGCCCATCCTTGTCCACTGAAAGGAATGCAAGTTCACCCTGAACCTCTCCAGACAGGCAGCACCTTGCTCTCTGGCTAATGGCTTTCCCATTTGCAGATTACACACTACGCAGAGGCTGCTCAAACCCGCAATGGAAAAGCAGCACAGTGAAGAACCAAACTGCCCACTCCGTATCCGGTGTCTGATCCTGACCACTTCAAAAGCGTCTCAAGTGGCAATTACCTCATGAAAAAGTACACCATAAGTAACAAATGCAACAGGGAGTTACGGCGGTTCCATTTGCAGTGCAAAACAAACAGGGTGGTGATTTCTCCTCCCCAGAACGCTGCATGCACAGGCGGTGTCTGATTCAGCCCTGAGCTCTGCGTCTCCTCGTTTTCATGACCCACCACTGAACCCTGGCAGCAGACACGTCTATTATTTTCCAGAATCCAAGTGTCATTCAGAAAACAAGTCTCAGCCACCATAAACACCCCCACCCACGGCTTACATAAAGCTCCCTGCTGCACTGAAGGGCTTTCCTTTGGTTCAAAGAGTTGGAACATGTCATTTGCAACTATTTTCTCAAAACATAATATTAGGGTGGCCAGCTTGAGCATGACAAATAAAAACCGAAGTGACACTTCACAGCAGTTACCATCAATTTTAACAGACATTTTCTTTTTCACTCAAGTCCCAATCTACCGGCATTTCTTGAAGAGTTTATTTAGGTAATACACATAATTACATAAGATAATTAAATATTTTTTCCATCATATGAATAAAAGTTTTTTTGCTTTTTTAAATGCAAAGTCCATTGGGTCAACACATATTTTATAACAAACGCACTCTTGCATTATAAGGGTGTTTTTTATAAACATGTTTTTGTTTCAGTGTCAACTGAACTTGAACTATTTCTTATCCACCCTTACTTCTTCAGAACTGGCACTATAAAGTTTAAATCAAGTTCCAATAATACATATTTATGACTTGAATAACTTCTCTTAACTGCCATTACTCCTTTGTCCTTGTCATTTAAATAATTTGCATGCTGTAACAAACATTTCCAGACCTGCATCCCACTAGGTATTCAACAAGGTGTTTTAGGTCGCTTTTTATATTGCCTCAATATCTCAGTACTCACTGTTTCTAGAGCTTAACAAATCAAATCGAATTTGATTGCTACCCTCACAAGACAGCATAGAAAAAGTGCTGAGTAACAAAACCTTAGCAATCACAAACCACTTGGTTCCTGCAAAGAAGAAAACTGATCAAGTAACACCATAAAAATTTGCTTTTATGTACATCTTATTTCCGAAAAAGAAATACAAACGTTATGCAGACTTCCACCTTAGCTACTTTCCCCTTATTTATTTTCCAAGTATTCCTCCGTGGATAAACTAAGTTTATCAACTTTATGCATACCATACTGGTGCCATCAGAATATTAAAAAATGAAAGCCCTACAAGAGCATAAGGTTTCTTCTGTGCCTACATACACCACAGGTATTCAACAGAAACCTATTCAGACCTAACCAGCCATTTTCCTCCCTGCTTCCATGTTTTGCAAAGTTACAAAACTCACATGTTCCACCAAAGAGAAGTCAAGGAAGACAATACATATAAACTGTTGTTGAAAGGAATTACAGTAGCTGAGTGCTAGCACTTACTCTACATCCGACAGAGATAAAATCCTGCCTCTGCCGGAAAGAAACCAAAGGGATCATAAACATTCTGTGATCCAAGTACATTTTCTGCCTTTTCTAGCAGAGATGTGTGCTTAGCATGCATTCTCTACCTCACTGGTTCACTTTCAGACACACGGCAAGGGATGTGATGTCAAAGCCTGTCTTTAACCAGATGAGGTGAGAGGTCAGGACCATAGACCAGCAGGAGCCTGGATTTGAATCCACACTGCCTACTATGATGAGAAATAACTTTGGCAACAAACTATCTCTGCTGTACATAAAATCTGAGAGAAGGAATACAAATGTGGGCAATATGTTGTCTAAGTACTTCCAGCTGTTTTAACAGTAGAATCAGGATGAAAGAGCCAGATGTTTCCCTCCGACAAAGAGAAGACCTTAAAAGCCAACATAAGGGTCAACCCCATTTGTAAAAAACAAACAAAGAAAAACTTCAAACAGGTAAAAACCTTCCGTTTCTGGCTCCCTCCAAAACACTCTTTCTATTACTGTTTCTTATTCACTACTTCAGCTAAAACAAACTCTAGTATTGCAGAACTGCATGCAGGAAGAAGTAAAGAATGGTACCGCATCTGTTTCCAGTAAAGTTCACAACTCCAGCACCTGGGTACTTTCTTCTCCTCACCAGCATTCCTGGATTCTTTTGCTTTTTGTTTATAAATCCAACTCTCAGCATTCTCATCATACTTCCAAATGAATGCATACTTCCTAGTGAAAACTCCATTAACCTCCTCCTGCTCAAGAAGGATGAAATAAATGCATTAAGGTCAGGCATGCACTTCACCTTCTCAGAGATCAACCCCAGAGGTCCACAGTAGAAAACAGCAAAAATGACACACCTAAGTCTACAGACATTAGTCACCACAGACTGCTGAAAAATTTTCACCAACTATTATTCCATCCATCTTCAACTTAGAATACAGTTAAACACCCATAACTTGGTGTTCTTGCTGTCCCCAAGACTGAGTGTAACAGCTTGGAAACACCAGAAAGATGATACCAGTGGCAGGCACAGAGAAAACACCACCACAGATTAAACACAACTTTCTGGAGGAGGAGGGGGAATATATAATCCCAAAAACTAATCATGTTTAGACAGATAAAAATAAATTGGGGGGGAAAAAAATGAAGATACCCCACTCTGTGTAACAACATGCCAAGTTCCATGCCAACCCTCAAAACACCTTCACACTCAAGAGCAAATGGAAGAACCCTCACAAAAGGGGTCTTAATGACAGACTATTACAGCCACCCTACTACATACAACTCTTAAATGTTGCTCCTCTTCACTGAAGTCATCCAAGAGCTAAACACAAACAACAGAAACCCGTGATAGATCTCTTGGGGACCATGCACTCTATGCCTTTCAAAGAGCTCCTCCTTACCCTAAAAAATTCTAGTCTTGCCTTTCAGCCAGGTTTTTCTCAATACAACAAAGCCTCAGAAGATGTAGATGCAAACAGCCAACCAGATATAATACATGGAGACATCAACCTAGAAAAACTTCTTGAACTGCAGCTGCATTCACATCTCCTCCAGAAGCCTCCTCTACCCAGAGAGGCAGAACGCAAAACAAGAACTTCAACAATCGGGCACTGGGTACAATTTAAAAGCAAGGAAAGTTTAACACCAACAACTTCACCTTTTTTAAAGTAACACAATGAAAGTCAAGGAAATAAATCCAGTCTCATTTACTGCAGGCAAGCTCTGTTGGACAGCCCAAATCTTGTTTCAGTGTAACTGCAGTCATTTGGAAGTCAGGAAGACTTAATGCAACACCTGATTTCTAAGCCACTGGAAAGAAGAAATGGTCCATAAACTGCACTTGTGTTAAGTCAAAGCCAAAATTAGTCTGAAAAAGGAAAAAGAAAATTGTCATACACGCTTCATGTTACTTCACCTTTTAATTACAACCTAATTAAATTTGCATGCTTTGATAATATCCACTATTTTAAGTTGATCCTCCAAATGGAAATAAATGCTAATTCCCTCTCCAAATGAACCATCAAAACCATGTACATTTAAATAGATTAGTAAAATTTATTTCAAGTTGTCTTCAGAATGCTCTCACCGACCCTACTCAATCCTCAATTTACAAAAGTCTTTGCCAAGGATGCATTAATTCGGTCACCCATAAACAGTCTTCTGTTCTTAACTGCAAAGAAAAGTGCTTCTTGTAGAAATAAATCACAATGTGTCAGTGCTAAACTCCAGATGCTCCCTACATAGACATGCTGAAGTGATTTGCAGGTCACCTGTGACACAAAATTTCATTAATTATATTGCTTGATAAGAAGCACTCTCTTTTTTACATACAGGTTTTCAAATTAAGCAACTGGGTCTTAATACTACAGCACTATGATTTCTGTCACTGAAATACTGGATGTTGTTTGCATGTAAGTACAGAATGATATAGGATGGAAGAGTTCTGTGAGGCTCAGTGTGGCCCAACCTCTGCTCAGCCCAGGGGCAGCTTAGATGAGTTGCTCAGGTGAGCTCTGAGCATCTCTGAAGGTGGAAATCCCATTGTCCCTTTGAGAAACCAACTGCCCCGTTAACCTTCATGGTATAAATTTCTACCCTACTTGTAACTGGCCTTGTGCTGCTTGTGTCCAGTACCTCTCATATTATCCCTGTGCATCTTCAAGAAGATGAAGATAGCCAAAATTTCTACATCATCTCTTCTGAAATATAGATTAGTGACCATAGAAATACTTTATAAACTGATCAGATATCTGAGGACAGGGCCCTTAACCAGATCAGTCAAGTACACACTGAAATAGTGAGAGTATTTTTTATTCAAGCTATTATTTTATTTATGAACAAAATAAAATAAACCTACATGAACACACATAACATTTTGCTTCATCAATGGGAAACAGACCAGAATAGAGAGGGATTCTCTCCTTATTTCAGGAAGGTAATGCCAGGCTAGCTCTTTAGTTTTCCCCAGGATGAATAATACCCTCTGGATACAGAGACAAACCCTGATTATCTGAATCACTGGTATCTAAAATTCTGAAATCCAGAAGTCAAATACCTGCCTGGAGGACAGATACTCTGGCATTCCTAAGAACAGATCAGCTACCTTGGTATTTGGAGGCTTGCAACACAATTTTAAATACTATGTTCAATTCCCTCACTGATGGGGGTATGGTTACTCGTTTCTTTTACAAAGAGAAGTGCATAAGTTGTTGCAAACAGTAGACTCAAAAGTAAATAAAGATTTTTCCCACTCAATTAGTGTCTACATGCCAGCTTGCTCAATATAGCTACACTCATTGATGTTATATTGCATAATGTAATCAATATATCACTACGTTATTCCTGCCGTTACTTCCAAGCTCATATTCATTTTTATTTACTTTAATTAGTCACAAAGTTACAATTTCCTAACAAGGACTGAAGGCTGACCTATATTAAAACGTGCCACAGGCTACTGGCAAACCAAAGATGAAGCCAGGCTTTTCACAACACTGCATGGTAGGAGGACAAGGGACAACAGCCATAAACTGATACAAAAGAGGTTCAGACTGCACATAAAGAGAAGCTTTATTCCCCCTTGAGGACAGAGAGGCACCAGAATGGGGCCCAGATAAGCTGTGCTGTCTCCAGACTTGGAGGTTTTCAAGACACGACAGGATAAAGCCCAGTACAACTTGGTCCTTTCTCAGAGCTGGTCCAGCTGTGAGCAGGAGGTTGGACTCCAGCTCTGCCAAGGGTTCTCCCAACCTGAGAGACCTTGAGAGGTTCTCTTCCCCGCTGTCATGTACAGAGCGAGTCTTAACCCCAGTGTTCCATTCTAACATTTAACCTGCAAAGTCAGCTGACTTGCTGTCCTGCGTTCCCAAACCTCCCAAATGCATGGATTCTACTCACTCTGCAGCCTTCAGCTTCCTGCCTATCCTGACACTTTACAAACGGGAAGGTAACCTTTCACCAGTGGACATAATTTTTCTCTCCAGGCATCTACTTGAAGGCCAGAAAACCAGTCATTAAGTCTGCAGTACATGAAAAACAGGAGGAAAAGAACAGAAAGCAAGCAGACTATAGAAGAATGCTGGGCAGAGGACAGGCCCTCCCCAAGCATACAGACCTCCTGACTAGCAGTGTCTTTTGTATTTGACTCACATCCAGCCCTACAACTTCCAAGCAGGTTCCTCCAGAGCTCTACCAGTCACCCAGTCCAGCACACGAGTCCTGTGACAAGTTTTTCTCCAGCACCTGCAGTGGAGGGCCAACATTTTGGCCTGTGCTAACAAGCCTTCTTTAACAAGGATCACAGTGAATCTTGGCATGGCAGCATTTTGGTGGTCCTACCTGGAGTTTACAATAGGGTACTACCCAAAAGCAGCTATCCTGGTGAGCTGGCACAACTATTTGCACGGTGCTGTACTTCAGGTAACATTTTCATCAAGGCAAGATGTCTTGCATCAAGTTAATTCTTGCATCTGTGAATCTCTGCTTTTGTCCATCTGCGACTTGGAGAAATTGTCCCAGAGTAATGGAGATGTAGCTGTGCTTCCAGAGAGCAGCTTTAGCCTACATGCACCTCCTCAACAGTGTCCTCACCTTCAAACACAGCGCTGAGCCACTCACAGCGTGCACAGCACTGGGCCACTTGCTCAGTGTGTGGAGAAAAAGGAAAATGAGGGCAGCTGGCCAAGAGGAAGCCGACTTCCAGGTAACTGGCCAGCCAGGCTGCACACACTTCCCTTCCCAGCAGTGCTCCTGCCCTGGGCTCAGCACACAGCTCCCAGGCTGCGTGCTGCACAGCTGGCGTCCAGCTATATCCAGGGATCAGAAGAAACACATTTGCAGCGGAGCTTCCATTTCTGGGTTTCCAGGCAGCTATTTCTGTTCTACAAGAACTCTTTTCTGGTCACTGACCTTCAACTCCAAGCCTTGAAGGGCATGTATTTCAATAAATTGTTTCCTTGCTGTTAAAATTATATGTTACCGTTCCGAGAAGGTCTGTGGGTCATGTCTCTTTTTGACAGAGAATTTTGCCAGCTCAGATAGAGTTAAGGCAGTAAGTAGCCTGTCCACCAAAAGAACACATCAGTATGTATTTAAATGCTTATGAATAGCCTAAAGATTCTGTTCAACACTGCAACTGAACAAATCAGAGTTGATGATATACATAAATCCTAATAATAAAGATTTATTTATTCTATCACACACTACACCGTGAATCTTAAGCTCCCAGATTCTGTTTCCAAGGCCCATGCACAGCTATAAAATGTTTTGTAGCTATTGTGGTGCTAGTCGTGTCACCACAATTTGCCAGCCTCCATTTTTAACTAGAGTGCTGTAGAACTCTGGTTCTCATCTCACAGAAGAGTCTTTTTACTCAGCTCCTTGAACTCCCACCCATAACCAGTTATTCATACTCTGCAAGTTTGCAAGCCTGGTATATATTTGGACAGCTCTCTCCAGGTCCCATTTCTAACTTAAATGAATTAACAAGGCATGTTAGAAAAGGAACATTAGGACAACAATTTCCACAAATGCTGATTTTACTGCACAGTTTACCAGCATCTGACACTAAATGAGATTATGCCTTATTCTAGTAACTGCATAGGAACAAAGAAATCCACTGAACTACGGCCCCCCTCCTGAGAGAAGACAGATATTCTGAATATTGTCCAAGATCATTTACTGTGTTCCTGGGAGAGCTTGTTCTGCAGACTGCCTGCAAAGTCCTCACATCTTTGGATTCTGCCTTCTTGGCAGCTGCCAGGGATCTCATTTTGAATCAAACTTTTCCTGTCCTGCCCAGATAACACAAGTGCTAGAAATAAAATTTTTAAAAATACCAACAAACATCAGCAGACTAAAACAATACCGAATATCCCAGTAACTGCTTCAGTCTGCAATGTGAAATCAAAGAGTATCCAAAGTAAAAAGTCACGTTTTCATTTAGTGACCCCCAAGTTGAACAGGCACCTCTGCACAAATGGGGGTCAGACCTCCCCATGCAGCTCATCACTGGCATTTAATAAACTAAGCTAATGGACTTTTCTTTTTCCTTGAACCAAAAGTAAACCAAGGTACTGCAGAACAAATCCTGCAAGAAAAAAGAAGTGTCTAAATGGAGTCACTCTTAAAATCACCTGCAAAAATTACGATCATGTATTTCTTCCTCTTCTTTCAGAAAGCAGCACTCACTACTTGAAACATGCCAGTTTCTCGAAAGTGTCTCCCTAGACCATCCCTTCATTCCTCAACTCATTCATTCATTTTTTCCTTTTTTTCTGAGATGTCATATCTGAGGGAAATCACAGACCAATAAAGATCTCGTAATACTCACTCCTGATCATTATTAACTTAAATTAGATGAGTAAGTAGATTAGACGAGTAAGTAATACCCATTTTTATCCTCCAATTAACAGCATAATGTGATGTATTGCCTAGCAATCCTAAGAAGCTGAAAGTGTAAGAATGCAGATAACATTTAGTTTTCCATGTTTTCTTTTTGTCCAAGCATGTATTCCACACAAAAAGCTTCCTGCCAAGACTTCAGACATGATGTCTTTACATAAAAAACCACAGATGAATGTTCAGAGCAAAATCTGTAAAAACACATGGATGCAAATTTCAGATCCAGACCATTTTCAAAGACTAAGTCTTAATACACACAGGAAAAAAAAAATGTTTAAGACACAGAATGACTTAAGGAAGTGTCACTTGCCAATATGAAATTACAATGTCTCTTCAGTCATCCAGTAACCTCAATATTTGCGTGATCTGCATGATCAATCATGAAGAAACCTCTTAAGAGAAAAGATCAACAGACCAGAAATTTAACTCGTTTTCCACAGCTGTCCAGCTCTCCCTGTTACACAGGCACAGAATCCTATCTTCATAAGTAAATATTTCTAACCAATTTGTAGTTACTGAGTTTGTGTATGCATGAAGTTTTTGTTTCCATCTGGATTTTTGTCTTATTCTTTCTTGAGGGCAGGTGGTTTGGCTTGATTTTGGGTTTTTTGCTGAGGAAGGGAAAGTGGACAACATTTAGGAAAAGGAATCTAACAGCTACTTGATGATCCATCTTGATCCTTCCTTGCTCTTAACACATTCCTACTCAACTTGCTGCAAATATACCTTGAAGAAATTATTCTTCCTCTGCCTGTGAACTACCAACAATATCATTCTTCTGCAATTTTTTCCTCTACTACCTGTCTGGAGTATTTCCCAAATGAAGAAATCCTACTACTCATACTAAATGCAATCTAAGTTGGTCATAATTATTTTTCCTATTGAAAAGTTAAAACTATTGAAAATTCTGCACTAGAATTATCAAAGTAAACCAGAAAAGCATGATTCTGGCTAAAACTGCGTGTGCCATAACAAAGTGCACAAAAAAATATGTCCACAATGGAGAAAAAGAGAAACAAACCCACAAGCCAATAATAAACTTTCATTACCAATCTGCTACATGATAAATAAGTGAATATGAAGCAAAAAAAAGCTAAGAACTGATGAGGTATAAAAGCTACCTGTTCACACTATTTAAACTGCTGTTTATTTGTGTTCGGATATATTTTTCCAGGGGAAAAGAAGTGCCTTTACAGTTACACTGTATGGTTATTAATATTATTAATGGTGAAAAATACCATTAATGACACCAGGTGACCATAATTTGATGACTCTAGATTCCTACCTATTCTGTAAAGAAATGTCATGTTTGGATTGCTGTCCATGTAATTGAAAAACAAACCAAAGTTCACGTGGTGTTATCTTGAAGGAAGTGAGCTTTTCATGACATAATCAGAAATATTTAGGTTTGCTCTGACAAAATGAGAAGCAATTCTGAACACTGTAAGATGCGAAAATAAACACATTCAAAAACTGAGATTTGGTGAAATAGAGCTGAAGAAAGGTATCACAGAACCAGGAAATGCCATATATACTTCTCTTGTATGAGACAAGTCATTAAGCTTATTCATGTCATCACCTTTCCAGTTCATAAGGGCTTCACTTCTTTAAAGAAAAAGTTTAACCAAGATAAGATACTAGACTTTCATGCTTTTCAATGTCCAAACAAGACCAATTTTCATATTGCAACCAAAGTCTTTCAGGAGATGTCAAGTTGGAGTTAGCTTCTTTAGAGAGACCAATTCAGGCAATAATATTTTGCTATATTTGCAGTGAAAAGTTACCACCTCAGTTCTCTTCTTGATCTAGATTTGAAGTGCAAACCGTCTTTAAATAGCGTGATCAAGTACCTCTCTTGATCAAAATTCTTCTCATGTCTCTCCTTACCAGGAAACACAATTGAGATTTTCCTCTTGTAAGAGGAAAGGTACAATGGAGAGATTAGTTTAAAATATCTTCTAAGAGAATTAACATTTCATGAATATGTCCTTAAGTAGTTAATTAGAAAATCCAAACAGCGCTTAATAGGAAAGACAGTACAGACTGAAAAAGAAATTCTTCAAGAATATTACTGAACTTGAGCTGCTGTTCATTTCCAGTGTGCTCCTAACACCACTGTAAATTGGTACCAACCCTCACCTGCAATTCAATAGAAGCATGGGTAGAATTATCATTTCCCATTGCCTTCAACAGAACAGAAACTCTCCAGTAACCAAACTCAACACTGCACTAAGGGGAGATTTAGGCAATGGCAACTTGGAAAAGAAACCACCATAATCTAAAAACAAAAAAAAAAATACCAACTAAACAAAAAAATCTTTTCTCCAAACGAGCAGAGAAACAGAAATATCTTCCTCCTAAATGGTTAAATTCCTATGATTTCTAACTCAACTGCTGACTATTTTTAAAACAATAGTAAGAAAAAGGAAGTCTTTTAAGTTACCAGTCTACACCAGACCTTGTCATCCAGTCACACACTAATTTATGCACATATTCATTAATACAGCTGAACAGTGATTAAATGCTTCTCAAGGATCCTATCACTTAAACCCTTGATGAATAAATCAGAAAAACTACATCTATAAAGCAGAGACATGGAGGCAAACAATAAATACTCCAGGAATACACTGCTATTAGGACCACAGAATATTTCACTAAGATATGAAAAGCAATTTCAAAATTCCCAGTCAAGTTTTCTACCTTACAAAAGCACTGTTTTTGTGAACTCTGCATTAGACCAGAGCATTCCCACCACCATGATGACAAAGAATTAGCCATGATATCAAGTTCGGTATTTGGTTTTATGTATTTTTCCAGAAAAATCTTTACAACCCTTCCCTTCTCATCATTACTTTCTAGGTTTCTCCAGTACCAGGTGCTCTGATAAAGTACAACATTCTGGAATCCACAGTGCCAGAACTGCAGGGCTGAGGTAAGAATTCTAGCAGAACCTTCACTAACAATGGAAATAATCAAGTAACCCTATGATAAATGTGGCTACAGCACACAGTTTCTTCCAAGCCAGAACTCAATGTCCCTGTCATGAGAAATTGGAGGGGCAAGGTATGAGTAGACAAGATTGAAGTATATATGCTATACATCCAGTCTTTTGGTTGCAAAAGAGAGTATCTTCTGTGTGCCTGGTCTGTCAAAAGGAGACAGGGCAGACTGCTGCTGAAAGTGAAGAAATTCCAACAAAAATAGCCCAGAAGAAAGGACCACAATTTCCTACAAATGACAGCACCTTGCCACCTCTCCAAATACCCAATCTACAGTACAGACAATGTGAGCAAGAAAACACAACCTCTGCACTCCCTGTGACTTCTTTAGCATAAGACTTACAAACTAAATAAGGACCTTAAACCTTTAACCCCAATTTCTTTCCTGATATAGGACACTAAGCACTAGAGCCTATTTATGACTGATGCAGATCACATTTCACACGGCAACAAAGAATGCAGCAAACAGTGTGGCATCACAGATCAACTATTATTTCTCCTCTGCTGGGACTTGTAGATGGTATACTCAGTTCACCTGTAAGCAGGAAACAGCACTGTAGAACACAAGTCTACCATCTCTTCTCCTATCTCCAAATGTTTTATCAAGGATCAAAACAGCCTGCCTTGGTCACTTATAGGAAGCCATGTAACATGAAATGGAAATAACATGACATAAAACTGGGAACTGAAAATGAAGTGCGAATAGGGCAAGCATTTTTACAGTATATTAACTGCCTTTATTATAGTGCAGTGAGATCACTTGGCTGTAAAAGCATGAGATTTACAACTACCTCATCTTATACACAGGAGTACTATATTTTATTTGGTGATCCCAGGGCAGGGCCAGGGGGGACAATTAAAATTTCTCTCAGGCCCACCCTTTGAAGAAAGGGGAAAAAAACCAACAATCTAAACAAACACCAGTTATTTACATGTTTCTAAAATCATGAGAACATGAACTTGTAACTTTTGACCTTAACTCCAACAAAGGCCATCTGCAATATTTCATTAAGATCCAAGCAAATGCCTTTTCTTATATACCCATAAAGTATCAAGCTGTTTTATTTCTCTATACATCTCATACTTCCCATGATGTACAAGGGCAGTTTGATTTTGCAGTGAATTGAATATTGAACCCAAACAAATCACTGTCTCAATGGCATTGGAAAGAAAAAGAAACAGCAACATGGGAAAAAAAAATAACTTGTTCACAAACAAATCGGACTGGGGGGGGGAAGGGGGTAGGAGGGAAGAAAGAAAAAGCAGCAACCAGAACACAAGCAGCTGGTGCTCAGGGACTAGGAAGGACTTTGGCTCCACGATAACAGGATCAGTTGCATAATCGCTGCTGCCTGAGAAGTTATACAATGTCTGCGCCTCTCATCATTAAGAAAACAAATAAGCAACAAAAGTCTTCTCAGGGCACAGAAGCTAATAAATGAAATACCACAAGTCCTACTAAAGAGAGGGAGCTCTGTAGTTCCAGAGATTACTTTTTAGCTTACTGAAACATTAAACATCAAATTCTATGTTGACCCTCGCTAAAAACATCTATTTCCCCTAAAAGCAACATGTCCTAAAGCCAGTGCCAAGCCACAAGAATTTACCACCTGGCTTTTTCAGCCCTGCTCTCAGAAGATGTTTGCATGGGAGAAAGCTTCTCCCTAAGGCCAAATTGCATGACATGTGACCTCTCCTGCTGCTGTAGAACTTTATGAATTCTGTGGGCTATCGTAACATTTGAACCAAAGTCATAAACTACAAAAATATCCCAAGCACTAACACGCTTCTAATTGTCTAACTGGATATTGTGCAGATACTTACAGGAGAACCAGCAGTATTTGCAAGAGAAATGAAGACAAATCAGCCTATGAGGAATGACATCACTGAAGAATGAGCCTGAAAGAGGTTTTCCTGAGTGGTCGTGTATTGTGCAGACCTGAAACTGTGGCATCGCACAAAGAGTGAAAGTGAGGTTTGATTCAAGAGTGAAAGACCACAAAGATACTGCATGCTAATTAAGAGGCAGTTGAATTCGAGTTTGCCAGCACTGAATCCATAAAGATAATTCTAGCCTAATTATAGCTCTCTCATTAAGGACTTGGGCCAAAAGAACAAAAGCTCTATCTCCTCATCTAAAATTTGCATTTCCCCGTGATTACCTCTCTTCTGTTTTAAGTCTTGTCCATTTGGTTCTTCTTATCTCTGGGTCGGAAGTCTTGTATCTTTTCACCATGATTTGGGCTCACAGCCCAATGCTACTGCATTGCAGAATCAGCAAAGACATGATGCAGCAATATTCCTGAATTTCTTTGGATGTGGAAGTACATGTCATTGCTGCCAATCTCTGAAAGCCATCCAGATAAAATTCAGAGGCCCATGGCTTCTCAGAAAAATATTTTAAGAACCCACAATGATGACACTAAGATGGCCATCTTGACACTTTATGTCCTGTTGTTATCTTCTAGCTAGCATCCAGAACACTGCAAAATCCACTGATTGTGCTAAGACAGAAAACACATTCACTCTGCTACTCACCCCTACAACTCCAAGCATTACCTCCTGTGCTCATCACACACCACTTCCAGAAACAACTGTAGGAACTAGCCAAGAAGTGGAGAGACCAGGATCTGTACTGAAGTGGAAGCACAGACCAATTCCAGAAGGAAGGGAGACACCTAACCTGTATTGCCCTTGCCTCCAGCCCAGCCTGCCAGCTCCTGGATAAGTGGACAGAATAAGAATGGCACCATCCCTAGTGAAGGGCAAGAGAGAAGCTGCTAACCTGAAAGCCTGCACAAAGGAATATGCTGTCCATGTGCTGATTCTGTACACACAAGATATTGAGGGACCAGCAATTAGTGAAAGGCCCACTCGTCTCTGCTGAACTCACCAGTGCAGAACTTGCCTCAGGAAAATGATGCAGCTGCTGTTCTGCCTCACCAGCCTCAGCTGTCTTGACAAGTCACAACTCCAGAAGCAGTGGCCAGGTCACAGCAGCATTTCATTAGCAACCACCTTAACAAGAGAGCAGCACATTCCAGCTCCACCTTTCTTACTCTTTTTTTTCTTCTTCTTCTTCATATCAGGGATTGCTGCAGATGGCAATAATGCAATCCTTAAAGCCCCTTATTGTGAATATGCTACAAAGCAGCATAGCTTTATCCATAATGTCTCAGTTCTGAATTAAGTAAGCCACTTACCTCTCCTAATGCTTCTGCAACAACTCAGAATTTTGATTAATGACCTGCTCTGCAACAAGCACCCCTTACACCACCTTCATCAGCAGTCCCCTCACTCCCCTCGCAGCTCTCTGGCAAATGCTTTGAACAATTCTTATGTTCAAGACTCAAGGGAGCCATTTTACCTGTTCAAAGAGTAAAGCAACACCAGGCAACTCTCAAGACACTACTGTACACTAATCCAAGTGCAACTGGAACAGCTATTGTGGGTAAAGAGTGTGATGACCTTCCTTGTGGAAAAGAAAGGCAGATCTGGAAATCCCACCCACCCTCCCATTCCTTTTGGACTTGGTGCTAAGGAAGGAGCAGAAGGAGGAAAAACCACAAACAAAGCCCTCCAAGACTTCAACAAGAAAAATCGGGCACTGTAAAAAATTTACTTACAGGACAGATGCTAAAAATGCTAAAAACTAAGTAAATACTAACACTCACAGCTAAGCTTCCAAAGCACCTCACTCTGCTACCCACTTCCATTAGAAATGGTTTACACAAAAATGTGTCTTATTAGTAAACTTACACATCAAAAAGACAATTGACTCAAAAGACTCACTTCTTCTTAGGTGGCTAGGGTTGCACGACAATTAATAATTTCTGAATGAACAGCTCTCTGAAAGTATGATCTTCAAACCAAGACCTAAGGTAATGGGAATTAAGTACCTGCAAAAGGCAATTATTTCCTCCCAAGGCTATAAGGGCATTCCACACACTCTCTCTTGATTTTGGACAGCTGGGTCCGCACACTTGAGAGAAGCGAATTCCGCCCTCTGTGCAGCTCAACTGATGAGCAGTTTCTCTTAACTTAATCGCCCACTATCCACCATCAGATACTTCAAATCTATAATGATCTCTTTTCCAATGAAGAGTGGATAGACAACTAACTCAGACTCATGGCAGAACCCCTCCTAAGACATCAGGCTTTTTACATGCAGGTAATTTGTCTTCAGGCTTCGCAGATATAATTGAGGCTCATTCTGGGTCCTGAAATATCTTCCCCATTACATTAAATCTATCTCTTTCTTCAAAGGGGGAAGAGAGAAAAGAGTAAACTAGAAAGAAAGACGAAAAAAACCCAAAAGGCAATTACCAGTGACTTGGAGTAAAATGACAAAATTGAGCAGGCAAGTTCTGGATGCAGGAGGAAAAAAAGGAGACGCATCCAGAAGACATAAAGGAGATGCAAAATGGAAGACAGACTACAATTCCGTGGACACACAAGTCCTGAAAACATATTTACTTAAACCACAAGAAGCTCAAATGCAGATATTCAAATCTGATTATACCCGCTTTATAACCCTAAAGGTTAGTTTGGGAAGAGGTCAAAAAATGAAGGCAACAACAGCATAAAATAATGAAAATAATTGTCATTTGTTTTTCTCTTTGAATCACTAAAAGGTTTTTGCCTGCTTTGTCAGTAGCATAATCTAGGAAATCCCAAATCTTACTGTGTTTTAGCCTAATAAAAAAAAAAAAGCCAAAAAACCCCCAAAAAATCCACACAGGAACACACCACTTCCTAAACCTGTCAAGTCTCAACAACTACTCTCCTGCCCAGCAAAAGAAAAAACCACAAAACTTTCATCCTTACATCATCCCAGTCAACAAGAAATGAACACAAAGAAACAAAATTAGGGTTTAGGATTTGCATATCTTGCATAAAACTGAAGTTAACTCACTGATCACCAATCCTATGGACAAAAAGGGAGCCATTCCAGATTCTATTAATCAGAAACAACTACACTGATCCCAAATTACCTGTGCATATAAGAATAACAGCAAATGATTTGTCTAAAAAAAGCAATAATATTTAGAACATCAATGATATCCCAGATTTATATGAACTGAAATTACTAGAAGCAATTAAGAGGGGAAAAAAAATCTATTTAGTCTTCAGTGTATTCTCCCTTTGATTTTTAAGGATAATTAATAAGATCTCCATATTTAAAACAAAAATAAAAAGGGAAGCGGAGCAAGTTCTGAGATGGATCCAAGTACATCAGGCCCATGCTGCTATCTGTGGTTTCTCCCTTGCTCTGACGCATTTCCAGGAGGACACTGGAGGAATTCTCTGTAGCAATCTTCTTCCAAGCAATATTTTGGCATGAATCCAAAGCATTTGTTTTAAAACAGAAGCCCAGCAGACTGGATCAGCAACAGACCTACAGAAAGTCCATAAAGCCTAATTTTCTTTCAAGGGCAGATCAGGAATGGCATACAAGTGAGATTATGCTGCACAAAAAAAAGACTCCAAAAAAATCCCTCAAACCAGCAGAACGGATAAATGAATGATCTGATAAACCAGCACAGACATACACACACAAGTCTCCTTTGCCTGTTCTCACAAGCAGTGTTTTTTGCAAGAGCAAAATAATTTAAAAAAACAAACAAACAACCAACCCCAAACAAAAAAAACCCACCAAGCCAGGAAAGGGAATTAATGCATTTGTTTCATTTAAAGCATTCCCATGAGCAACAGTAGCACTTACACGCCAGACTTAAAAGAACAAACACTGCAAGCAAAACACTAACTGTGAAACAGAGATGGGTCACTAAGAGGGGTTCTCTTACTTGTGGCAAGCTGACACATTCCTTCCGTCTGCCTGCCCAGGCTTGTCAGCATTCCGCTTGGAAGTGGCTGAAAAACCTATAGCCACGCTGATAATGTAAAGTGTACATTCGGAGTGCACCTCCTCCTCTATCAGCCCGAAGGGAGAACCCCACCATCCAGCAAGAGGTGCCCAACAGGGACTGGTAACAAGGTGTCACTAACCAGCAACAGGAAGGGGGAAGGCAACAAAGAGTACAAGTAAACAGTGTCAGAGGTACAAAAGAAATATTCCCCCGTAAATTTACCAAACCTTCTTATCCGATTAAAAAGCGGGGACAAATCTCTGCCTATGTCCAAGTGACATAGTACTGACTAGTACAATTCCCTAAACTGCAAGATGATGAGAAAAAAGAGTCTTGCATGATGACTGCAACACAATTTTCTTAAACTTGCAGATCTATAAAGATAGTTCAGAAGTCTTCCAAGAACTACTGTGGCACAAATGGCACTGCTTTGTCTCCACTTCCATCTCCCTGCCCTGTTGACAATACAACAAGCATGCTGGAAGCCAAAAAGAAACAAACTGATTTAGTACTGGGAGGACCTCATATTCTGAAATCATCTGATTTGCTTAAACTATTGGGGGGAAGTTAAAACCAATAAACACACACTGATAACAACAAAACAAAACGCAGCACCACAAAAACCACCAAAACAACACCAAAACCCCACAAACCAAATAAACAGACACAAAACCCCAACTCCCTCCCAGCCCTCACCTCCTGGGCCGAGTAATGAAATTTATACCAGTTTGAGACTGAATTGCGACTACGATAATGTTATTTAGACAAGTTATATTAGTTTGGATTTGCCAGACATCTTTCTCAAAGACATTTATGTTTGCTATCTCACTGGCATTATTAAATTGATCCTTTTGAGATAAACATGCTATCTTCACATGAAGATATTCATTCACTACCAGAGCTGGCACATGCTGCTCAGCATCATTAAACCGATACCTTCAGCTCAGCAACCTCCCTTTAATCACATTAAAGATACACCAGCTAAGGCAAGAAATAGAAGCCAGTAATTCATGCACCTGGACGAGCACACAGGGGGAGTAGGTGGTAATTACTAACCAATTATTTGGATACAATTATTTGGATCTCTTTGCAGACAGGGCACCTTCCAGCCACACCCATTTTAGTACCTCGAAATGCACGGCTACGTGCTAGAAGCCAGAGCGGGAAGAAGGGATCTGTACACACAGAACACAAATCCCAAAAGAACAACCAGCAAGCCCATGGCAACATGAGCTACATGACCCTTGGATGCAGCAGGACGCATCCCTGAATTGGGGGAGGAGGGAAGGTTTTCAAAGCAGGCAAGAAATATTACTCCATAAACCAGCACGCCAACAGACTACTCTGAGACATCTAAAGGTCAGTCTTCTTATAGCTCAAGAGAGCAACCAGAATACAAATAATGACTACCAAACACTTAAATACATTTTATTACTGAAAGCTAAATTTATTATTGAAGGTCAAGTTAAAGTTAAAAAGAGCCTGGGTCGTCATCTCTGCATGCAGATCGTGTTTACACAGCTCAGGGCTCTTGGATCAAGCAGATAATGATGGCATTACAACACATACTGGAAGGTGAGGAAACTCACTTTCAGTATGAAAACAAAACCTCCTAGGAGTGCTAACTGGCCAGGAGAACAGATTATTAACCATGTAAGTATTGCCCTTAACTCACAGCCATTAATTACATAGAACATCTTTTTAAAAGAGACACCTCCATTCAACTAAAAGATGTTTCAACCAATGTAGCACTGCTTATGTGGATAATCATTTCTTACTGCAAAAAACATTACAGTCATCCGAAGTTGATCATCACCACTGAAGCACCAGATTCTTTAAAAGGCAGGTTTTTTTAACTAAGAAAAAAACCCCACAGAGTGAAAAGATGTCAAGCACTGTAATTATACTGCTCCAGTACACACGTTTTTCAGCTATTGCTCTGGAACGCCCATGTTCTCCATCCTTTTCTCTTCCTCTCCTCCTCATTTTCCATGCCTTTTTACTGAAATAAAAATTAATTTAGACTGGGCTGGCTATTCTTCAAGATGAATCAACACAACGTTTCAAAACAAACAGCAGAAAATAAGAGCAACCTATTAAGAGGTAGAAATTTGGAGACAGTAGCCTTCAGCCCATGAAGTTTTGCCATCCTCCTCCCAGACCTGTTCAACATTCTCTGTGAGGTCTTAGAGGAGTCCCATCTCAGGACTACTGTTACAAATGGTATAAACTAACATCAAAACACTTAAGCATAGCAATGAAAAAAAGAAAGGGAGTGCAAGAACGACACTTTCTTTCTGCAAGAGCAGAATAAGGAACAGTATTAATGCAGCATCTGTAAGCACATACACTCCACACAGCTCAGCCTAAGCATTATTCTAACATTATCCGAGGAGAGAGCTGGAGGGCAACACAAAACTTATTTTTAACCCAAAGAGTCACAGTAAACTGGTCAAAACAAAATCCTCGTGTCTTGTTTGCCAGACTACGCCTTTTCTTCACCTACTTACATGTTGCTAATGAAGAAACTGGGAAAAGAGGGAAAGGGATCTATTTTGCTGGGTTTATTTTTTATTGGTAGGTTTTTGCTTGTTAACTGGCAAACTGGACGTTGCCATATAAGCAGTAGTTAAAAAGGTGAAAAGAGTTCTACAAAATTCAAGATACCTGCAGACAAATACCTCTTGTCCAAGCTAAAAAATAACAGCAATACTTGAATTAAAGAGAAAATAACATAGAAAAAATTAAAAGTCTTCATCAGGCCTCCATTTTCCATTCACGTATACAAAGCTATCTTCCTGAAACAGTTATATAGAAAACGACCCAAGGAGAGTCTTCATATGTTAGTAAGAAAATGCAACACTGCACCTCCTTTTCTTCTTTAAATTTCCAGACCATTCATTAACCCCAAACACTGCAATTTTTTAAAAAACATGGGTTGTTCAGAGACTTTTCCTCCAAAATTATTTAATGCTTTAACAAGAAAGCGTGACTTCTGACCGATGTTCTTTCCATGTTCCAAGTTAATAGCAAACTTTCAGTCAAGTCAGGGTGCTCCTGATCGAGCTCCTGTCCTTCTCCACCTGATTAACTGCAGGCTCATTTCCTTGAACATCCACCCTAAGCCAAGGAAAAGGGTCAAACGGCACTTGTTTATAATTAATTTGTTTAACTTCACAAATCTTCTTTCTCCTTTCTCTTGGGTAGAGGTAAGAGCCTTCTGCAAGCTGTGCTAACTTTCCAAGGTTTACCCCAGCCACTGCCAGGACCTCACAGTTGCTGGCACATCACTTCTGCCCACCACTCCAAGAGCAAATACAGAAGTCTGAGCAACAGACCAGTTATAAGCCCGTAAGTGAAAAAAAAAAACCAGTTACAGTAAAATATTCGGTACTTTCATAGCCTAGCACATTAAAAATTATCTTACTATCTTCACTATCACATGAAAAAAAAAGAAAAAAAAATCACTCTCTGCCTATCTGCCACTGGGCTTCACATGTTTTCATTTGCTGTTCAAAGGATACAAAAAGCTTGACCATACCTTTACCTCTTTCTGTAAAAAGTGAGGCCTCTAAACACCATGTTCCCAACCTCTGCAAATGTCCTGCTTCAAGTACAATTACAGATGTCCCTTCCAACCAAAATTTGTCTGGTGTGTTCAAACTGTCCCAGGTGAACTTAAACTTTAAGATGAGTCCCTCCTCACATCACATAATAAAGATGAGTATTCAGAGACAGCAGCAGTCAGTCTGTCGAACCCAAGTCGAGAAAATGTATTTCAATTTACGATGATCCTGCAGTGCTTGAGGTGCTCCACTTTCCTACTCATTGTGAGGAGTATTACAAAGGCAGACAACAAGCAGGTCTAGGGATTTCCACCTCAGCACCGTAACCCTCAGCTTAATGCAACAAGACAATTCTAAGCTGAATTCCACACAATATGAACATCTACTAATGACAGTATCCTTTTCTTTTCCTAAACTATTTAAATAAGCTTATTCTCATACTTTGTACTATTACGTTTTCATTTGAAATGTTCATTCTTACCCAGGCGCCAAGTTCAACTTCATCCTGCAAAGGGTGATGGAAAAGAGGATAGAGAGGAAAAAGGAGGAGAGTTTTCTGTATTTAAATTTATTCTGTCTATGCCAGAGGAACCTAAACTCTCACCTTGCTATATTCTCTGCTCAATCTGAGTTACTTTAGAAACACATCAACTATATTGATCTCCTTCTATAAAGAAAGATCACAATGAAATGATACACAGCTAGACTAAAAAGATGTTTCCAAGCACATTATTTGCACTACAGACACCTTTCTCTGCTTCATTTTATTAAAAAGGAAAAAAAAACCAACCAAACACAAACAAACAAAAACCTAAACATTCATATCATCATCTGTATTTGAATCACATAATATTTCAATCACATAATATAGACGTATGTGCTTTACTGAAATAAAAACAGGTTATAACTTTGAGGGTTTAACTGATCAGTAGGCTATCCCGATTCACACCAGGAAACTGTATGTGCTGGTTTAGGCTGGGGTAGAGTTAATTTTATTCAGAGTGCCTGGTATGGGGGTGTGTTTTGGATTTGTGCTGAACTCAGGGTTGATAACATAGAGATGTTTTTGTTATTGCTGAGCAGGGCTTACACAGAGCCAAGGCCTTTTCTGCTTTTTGTACTGGCCGTGTCAGCGAGGAAGCTGAGGGTGCCTGGGATGATGGGAGGAGACACAGCCTGGACAGGTGACCCCAGCTGACCAAAGGGATATTCCAGACCTGTGACATCATGCTCAGGATGTAAAGCAGACGGGAAGAAGAAGGATGGGGGAGACATTTGGAGTGAAGATGTTTGTCTTCCCAAGAAGCTGTTACACATGAGAGGGCCCTGTTCTGGAGATGGCTGAGCACCTGCCTGCCCATGGGAAGCAGGGAACTCACTCCTTGTTTTGCTTTGCTTCTGTGCGTGGCTTTGCTTTCCCTGTTAAACTGTCTTCATCTCAGCCCACGGGTTTTCCAACTTTTACCCTTCTGATTCCCTCCCCATTCCTGGTGCAGGGTGAGTGAGCGAGCGGCTACATGGGGCTGGGCTGCTGGCTGGGGATAAACCCTGAGACTCTACAAGTAATTAAGATTTTAAAAAATCCTGCTACTTATACAGCACATCCAGAGTCCTGTCTGTACAAAAACATCACCAGTCAAACTGCAAGGGCTTTCAACAGGCAGCAAGGAAGCCATGGTCTCCCCTCTCCTGATCCAACAGGCTATGTTGCTGGAAAGGAATGAAAGCAAAATATTTCTGTCTCCAGAAATTGCTACAGTCAAAGTAAGACATGTTGCTACGGTGCCTTTATACACTCTAATAATGAAAAGCTTGAAAAGATACTCCCTGGTTACTTCATGACCCACTCAAAACCTAAATTAAGTATTCGTCACTAGCTTAGGCTCACTGCTCAGAACTGTTAAAAAGAAACTTTTGCAAACCTAATTAACAAGCAAATTAGCATTCTCTTAGATCATATCCACAGAGACTTTGTTTTTACATTTGTACTGTGGCTCACTACTCAACTGCTGACTCAAGTATTAGTATTTAACTTGTGATGCAATACCATAACCGTTTCTATGCCTATTCCATGTGACTGCTTATAAAATTATAAAGAATGTTTACTTCTGCCTGTTCAGAGAGGCATCCTTTCTTCTGCAAGTGTAAAGAAACTCCCAAATAAAATAAATTTCACTCCTCTTCAGTCACTTTATCAGACAGGAAACTGGTGATGACAAAAATATTACCAGCTCTGATCACAGCTTTCTCCATCTCATCATACCTGTGGCAAACCAACCCAGAGCATTTTGCCATGTGAAGATTCCAAAGATGATGTAACCCTCACAGTTGTGGGAAAAAAAGACAACTGCATGCTCAAGGCTCAAAATCAAAAAAGCAATCAATTTGGTTTGTGCTTTCAATGCTTTAAAAGCTGTAACTCGAGACAATCTCACAACCGAGGGCCTACACCATGACATTTCAACTCTGAGAACATCAAAAGGCTCAACTTTTACATTAACAAATGCACTCTTTACCTGTTTTGTCTGTCATTCTGCCATGTGATACATTCTGTACTCTGTGCACTCACGCAAACACCAACCAAGGCCTCGATCTCCTTTCTGGCTCTCCCTTGAAGACCCAAGGACCTCCATAAAACCCCATTAGCAGTGAACAGGCCTTGGCAAGCATACAAGTGCAGAACCAAATCCTAAGACCGTCAATGGCACTCGGAATGCTGTGAAGGAGGTGAATTCCTGTCTCTTGGTTCCCATTACTCTTTTAGCTGTGTTCAGGCAACTGCTCCGTTCGATTTTTTGTTGTTTTAGGGTTTTTTTGGGGGGCTTTTTGGAGGTGTTTTCTTTGTTTGTTTTTTGGGTTTTTTCCCCCAAACTTAAGTATCATTTCTGAGCTCGCTTCCCTGCATCGCTTGCTCCCTGCTCTGCACACTTTGGCTGCAGGAATCATGTGAACTGGTACTGCCACTGATAGCTCCATATCATAAAAACAAGCTTCCCCTAGAACAGCTCTCCCACCATGAACAACCCACAGGCCCATGCTCCCCACCGGCCTAATAAACCTCAGACAAAAGCTGAGGCTCATTATGCCAAGGGCACTTACATCTGATTAACCTTCTTAGGGATCTTTACCTAAGGCATTCTGAACAGTCTTTCTCCCTTTTGGGATTGTCCATCATCCAAGCACTCGAAAAGTCTTTAGAAAGCTTTATTACCAAGCCAAGTTGATATTTTGGCATATTTTATCCCTCTGCATCCTTTAAACAACATACTTTCTGGATACCTAAGCATTTGCCTAGCCCTGCAATTTCTCCTTCTTTTCCCCTTATCTCAAATTACACAAAAAAAAAGGATAAGCTTACGGTGCCAAATAACCAAACACAAACTACTCTAGGAAGTTCCTGCTGTACAAACCCTCTCTTCCTGTTACAGCCCATCTGTGAGTTCAGATTTTGGTTCTCAGCAAGAACCAGGGATAAAAAGCAACACTATTTATCACCATGGCATTCAAATACATTCCACTTTCTGAAGCAACATCCCATCACCTATTACTTCACACAGATCAAACCATCCTGCTTTGGACAACACTGAGATTTTTATCATGTCTTCATTTGAAAATAATAAATCATCGGGTAATATAAGAACATAAAATGTGGTTCACTTGCACCCACATTCCACCTGGCAGAGTGATACTGAGAAAAGTAGCACTAGGTAGAGCTACTCTCTCATACCCAATGTATGGTGATAACTCTGACAAAAGCTGCAGTGAAATAGAAAGCCAGATGTACATTTTTCTCAAGAGCTACTGATACACATTCTCACTGAAGTCATCACGTTCCAAAATTGAAAGACCCTAAAAAAAAAAGCCCAAAACACCTAAGAACATGTAGGAGTATCTTCTCTTTCTAGCCATGTGTCTATCTTAGCACTACCAAATTGTCAGCTCTGAAGGTCTGGGGTTTTTTTCCCATTAGCTTATTTGATATAGCTGGTTTAAAATAAGGATCAGTTTGGTAACTCCCCCTTAGCTCTGAAATCCTTCACTACAAATCCCCAAATGCACATTCAAAACCAAAACTGTCACGCCATTAGTAAGAAAATGGATGATTCAACAGAGGGATCAGCTTTATAGTTAAAGGGTCTGACTTCTCTAAGGTAGATGTCTTAGAATTGGAAAAAGAAGCTTAAGTTACCCATGTAACTGATGAATACCCACCCAGCCTGAAAAAGCAGGAATTTCTCTCTTACACTCTTCCAGTGCAACAAAAAATTTCTGTAGAGCAAGAGAGAAAGGGATTAAATAAGCCACCTGGAAAATCCACTTCTTCCATGTGTTTTTAAATTTATTACTGTCTGTACATTAAGTTAGCCAACCTGATCAAAGTTTTTTCCATATCATATTGTAATAAAACCGCATGACATGGAAATAACAGTATTTGTGAAGGTGTCAGAACTAAACATTCTATTACTGCATACCCGATTGTTATAAATCAGATGCATCCATTTTACCTTTCGCCAACATTTCTTAAAATTTGCCCAGAAAGGAGATGCCACCTGCCCTCATACCATTCAACAACACTTATTGTTTATTGCTCCCACATAATTCCCTTTCCTAGTACAACACTGTTCTACTGCATTTGAAATTTCAGAAGGTATTTTTTCACATGTGCAAGTTCTGCAAATCTGTTCCTATTCTGCAATATGTGAGAAGCATTACAAGTCACATGCCTAAGACAGGCAGAAATCCATCATAGGGTAGTGATGAAACACTAAAACCAGCCAGGCAGTCAAAACCCCCTTCCCTCAAATGAGAAAGATCCCAAAAGATGGCAAGTAACTGGAATAAAGTAATTCCTAAGAAACAAAGTTTTTTTTCTCCCCAAATCTCAATACAGACAGTTTTACCTCCACTATCACAGCTTTGCTCAACAGGTAGGGAGAGAAAAAAGAAAAAGAAAAAATTACACCATAAAAAAAAGCCAAAAATATTCCCTGCAGTTATTCAAAATTTCAAAAACATCAGCACAATTGTCAAAAATCATGTCAATTGCACATTTCCACACAGAACAATAATCAGAAAATTTTGCCTCAGAGCTATTCATGGGAAAAAACAAAAGATGTAGGTCATCTTCACTCACAAAAGCCTGCAAGAAAAGAAAAAAAAAAATACCTCCTGCATACTTAGAGCAAAGCAAATAAAAAAGGAACAAGACCTATTCTTCCTTCTTTGGACTGGACAGAGCTGCTCTTGAAAGCCTCGACACCAGCCAAGAGCTCCCAGCAGGTGTAAGAAAGTTCCCCCAACAGTGCCACCTCAGACCATGCCATTGCCTCTTCAGCAAGATGTTGCCATCCAGTCCTCAGAGCAGTCACCAAGTCCCTGTTTGTACCAGGAAGGTGCTGTACACACTCACCTGGAATATCAAACACATCAGGGAATGTGACCAAAGAGCCAAAGCCTGCACTACTGCCTCACGAATCATGGCTTGCTTGCCAAGCAGATGCTCTCCAGGCTGGATCACCACTAACACATACTCAGTCCTGCAAAGCTTGCAGTGCTCTCACCTGAGCCAAGAAGCTGCTCTCACCTCCCCGCCAATGACTTCAGTTAAAATATTACATCCTGTCAGCAGGATTTTGTACCCAACAGAAGGATATGGCAACACTTTCTATACTGCCTGTGGGACAGCAGCTTAAAACAAATGTACACAGGGACCTTATAATTATGTCCTGATTTCTCCTACCCAGCCTGGACAAGGTATGAACAGCCCAGCAGCAGGGTGCAAAGTCTCCAATAGAAGATAAACAGCTTCACTCTTATATAGCTCCTATTATTACAGAATGAAAAGTGTAAACCAAATAACAAAGTTAAAGAGAGCTGTTCTAGGAGATGTGACAATCTTCCATCAGCCCACCTTGGTCCTTCAACACTGAAGGGTGCATGAAGACTTAAAGACTCAAGCTATTGGTCACTTAGGACAGATAAGTAACAGAAAACCTACTTTTTAAAACAATCAGCATTGCAAATACCTCAAAGAAACTCATACTGTTAAGTATTTGTCACAACTTGGGTATTTTGAATAGCGTACTATTGCAATCAGCACCACCACCACCATCAAAAAAGAAACAAGAAGGAAACCAGTGAAGTTAAAAGCTTCTGTATTACAGCCATGAAGAAGTAATTTGCTTTCCACCTACACACATACCCAGATACTGTACTGTGGACCAACAGAAAATTCTATTTCCCATTACAAAATGCAAGTTACCTTCTAGTAACATGTCATAAGAATAGACTTTCATGGTACTAGTTATCAGGAAGGCAAGCAAGCAATAGGGGGTAAATTGTGACTTAGATGTACAGTTTCTCACAGCATACTTTATCTGCACTCTTCAAAATCTGTTTATTTTGGACAAATGACACAAGACTTCCTCATGGCAGGAAGTCCTGCAAGTCAAAGCCACTGCTGAAACAGTATTTCCACTATTTTGCAATAGGGACTTAAAATCACTTACAAACATGAACAAAACTGCTAATTAACATGAACAGATTTGTCCTTTGGCAATTTAACCACCCAAGAGGGAACCACTGGCTTCTCTTTACATTTTTCAGCTTAGCACATCTTCAGAAACCCAACTGAATGCCCAGAACCCAGCCACGAAACAGTTAATATCAACATTTGGGAAGTGAAACACCATGTTCCACCACCAAAGTTTCCAAACAATCTCATGACAGTCCTGAGCATTTCAAAGGGCAAGCAGAACATCTGCCCACACTCACCCCCATTCCCTGCACATAAAGCACCACTGAAGTTTCCTGAATGCTAAGAATCCCACTGAACACTTGCAGAAAACTATGAATTAGTTAATGCAAGGTTGGTGGATGTGAAACACACTGCTGAATTCCTCTAACAGCAGCACACATCAATACATCCTGAAGACCTGCTCGCCTTGCACACTTCTGGCAGTTCAGCTCCACTAAACCAGAGCTAAATACCAAGGTTTTCATAGCCACACAGCTGGCTGCCAGCTTACCTTCTCAGACCACCCCTGTACCAAGATGCAAAAGAAAATGTAGCCTTGTTATTTCAAGGTTGAAAATACCAAGAACTGTAATTATTTTTTTACTTAGCATCTTTCTGTTACCATTTTGAAGCAGAAAGATAAGCATTCTTTTCCCATAGTATTGCGTGGTATCAGTACTATCAAGTAGCTGATCTTGAGGTACTGAACTGGACAGAAACAACTGACTGAACACACCAACCCTTACTTAAACTTTGGTATAGAAATGTTATAATACATTTTTAAGTGGGTGCTGAAAGTACTAAGTCACAGCAGCACCATGCTTAACTTCCTTCAATTAGATAATCAGCTGGCTAAGAGATGCAGTATGACCACAAAACCCAAAACATACTGCATTTTTATTCCAAGTCTAGCAGCTTAAAATTGCCCAATGAACTAGAAAAGGAAATGTGTCCAGTTCCTACCAAACACATACCAAACTGAAGGATACCATTCACCATCCCCTAATCTACCACCACTCACCATCCCCTAATCTACCACCACTGATACTTGAGGGATTCTTCTACCCAAAACACCTTGTTATCAACAGTGTTGAGTATTCCAGAGCTGGCTCCAATTGAGCTCAACAGACCCACACCACATAGTGAGGAGACACCCACTCACAGCCCAAACGTGCAGCCAAAGTCAGATTGCCAGCACTTCTTGACCAGGGCAGTGGAGCAAAGGCACAATGCCACGTTAACACGGACACACATTTCCAGGACACAATGCCTGCCTGCCTATATAACCTAAAAGCAAAGAAAGGGATTTGGCTGGCTTACTGCCACAGACCAGCTCCCACAGCAGGTAAGCTCATATCTTCAAATGTTGTAAGTCTACCAAGATTGCACAGGATGAGTGAGATACTGCAGAAATGTCAGTTCACGCAGACTGTACAGTTTGTTCACATAGCCTACTTCAAGATACTGCTAGCTTGTCACCAAAATGTGCCAAGGATGCAATCAAGCTGGCTCTCTGCAGAGCCTCACTGGATCCATAGGAGTCTGTGAGCTCAGGAACATCCTACAGCTGTACAGCCATAGCTGGGCACAGAAACATGCACAGGGATCAAGGAGCAGCACAGCTTTGGTGGAGAAAAATAACTTCTGTTTGCTACAACATGCAAAATTTACTTTTCTTAACAGGAAACCCACCACTGTTTTTCATAGTAAAATTTCATGGTCCAATACGTGGACACACATGGACCTTGTCACAAACCTACGCTACCAAGAAACCAAACTTCGGTCATTAAAATAAGGCCAGGACTCACAGATCTACATTGAAATTTTGCCAAGTTACTCTAGTTAGCCAAAAAATTTTAGTTAAATCATTTATGAAACTATAGGTCAAAATAAACACATCTAGTCCTCTGCACTTCTTCTGTAAGCGTTTCCCTATGCAGGCACACGTAGGCACAGCTAGAAATTACAGTCCTAATCTTTCAAGGTGAACATCACACAGGGTTTCAGCACCCACCCCTACTGCCTGGTACCTCTCCATTTGCGTGGACCACCTCCCAGAACGGCAGGGCGAAAACCACGCAGAAGACAAGGAGCAGGTACCTCAGCACCCCCGCAAATTCCCCCAATACCATCTTCCGAACCCTCCGGGAACCACAACCCCCCTGTCCCCGGAGACAAACCTGTCGGGTACTATAACTTCAATGTCCCTGCCGCACCGCGGGGTCGACAGCTCGAGGCTGCCGCCAAAATCAGTACCCGCACGAAAAATCAAAATAAAACGCGGGGGGAAAAAGCCGACCCGACCCACCTCCTGTGAGCCGCCCAGTGCCCGCGGCGGCCCGGGGCGACCCCCCCCACTCCCCGCAGGCCTCCCAGGGCTGG
>VZRO01002813.1:304833-327443 GCA_013397915.1 Daphoenositta chrysoptera | reverse complement strand
AGGCCGTGGGCCCCCTTCTTAGTTCTGGGGCTTTTTACGATTATCTTACTTTTTAGAGCGGTGGGTTTGGCGTCTCCCCGTTCTCTGAGAGAAATCCCGCTCCCCTAGCGCTGACCGCCTGTGTCCTCTCCCCTGCGCCCCGCCGCCATCCCCGCCGCCGCAGGCCCGAGCAGCTGACACGCGAGGAGAAGCCGTCCCGGGCAGGAGCCTGGATGTGGGATGAGGAATGGAATGCAGGTCGATGCCGGAGCAAATAAGCCACCCTTGAGCTGGGGTTGAGATGCTTTCCCTTTCGCTCTTTGTCAAGTGTACATCTAGGGAAAGTCCACTGGATATCCTTAGTGCCGACCGCAAACAGGATTGTACGCCTGTGTTGGCCGACCAGCCTCGTCTGTATGATCCAGATGTTTAAACAGAAATAATTACTCTTTTCCTCCCTAATCCAGAAGTTCCGTTGAATTCCCAACATCCGAAGGACTCCTTTTTGTCTGCAGGACAAAATATCGGTTTAGCCATGTGCTGGGCACACAGTGCAGGGAGTCACTGCAACCCCTAGACAAGTTTCATCCACTTGGATACTCCTGAGGAGCAGTGCAAAGTTGTGTCCACACGTGTGTGACCAGACACCCTTCTGCCTTATCCAGTCACTTATAAACTTACCTCCTCTAAGAAATCAGCTGCTAGCAGCCGTTCACTCTCTAGCCGTTTTGTTTGAGGTGTTTTTTTATTTACAAAATCACTTCTGAAGTCTTTATTGAAAAAACAAAATACCAGTTTTGAGACTCTGGCTGTGGGGGTAAAAGCTGGAATAAACAATGCACAAATCATCCAAGACCAAGATGTTTCATTGGCAAATTATCACAAGCACGGGGAACCAGGACCATCGCCTCTTGCCTGTGCTACAGGCATTTAGTGAAGGAAGCTGTGCACTCTGTAGTGCTTGAGGACAAATGGAGTAAACACCATTTACCCGTTCTTCCTTCTCTGGCCGCTAGCATCGAACATGTAAATCCACTTAATGTTTTTTCTGGCTGAAGTTCTGCTGTTCAGCTGGCAGTGAAAATTATCTGGTCCCATTCAGGTGGAAAAAACTCTGCTAAAAACTTGTGGATGTCTTGAGTGAGGCTAGCTCTACTTCAGCTCCTAAGAAGCACTCACTGAAGACAAAAGTATAACTCCAAACAAGGAAAGCCTACTTCTCCCAACTGAAAAATAAAATAAGAAAGGACAAGTGTGTAACATCCTTGCCTACACAATACAGTGCTGCCTTTACTTGTTAAAGGAGTCTTCAGACATCCTAAATTCAAAGTATGGACAGGAGCAACATCTAGCCCAACTCAGGAGGGCAATCCAGGCTATAGTTTGGGTGGGAATGGGGCCAACTCTCCCTTTGCAATACCTGTATTTTTTTCTGTGCAGGACAATCAGTGGAGAACAGGCACCGAGATAGAAATCACGTACAGTATATCAGCCATAGTCCTGTCACAGCAACTGTAGTATGATCAGAGGCAAAAGCTCTTAAGACAGTTGGTATTCTTCTGTCTCTCAAAAAACCCTTAAATTTTATTTCATGTGTATCTTGTTTTGCCCCTCCTAATGAAATGCTTACTTTTGCCTAATTTTTTACTCACAGAGCATTGTAACACCTTCTTCTCCACCACTCTTTGCAGCCTCCTATTCCCATGTCACGTGCTAACACATGTAATTGTCACTGTCTGTTACAGAGAAAAAAATATATTTGTCTATGGCTAAGGCCATGTAAGAAATGTTACAAGAATAAGAGGGGAGAATGAGAATGGTCAAAACATGAAACTATGCATTTGCTTTCAGGGGTTGGCTTTCTGAGGGCACTCACCATGTTTTGTGTGCATCATGTAGCAATGTATGCACAGAAGGAAAAGTATCTGTGTTGAGTTACATGCTACCACATACCAGACTGAAATAATTTACCCCTGGAGTGAAGGCTAAGCTCAGGAGTCAGTGGAAAATATGTTTCTGCTACAAAACCACCAAGGTCTATATCTCAGTCCATTCAAAGCTAAAATGCACTGAATTTTCACAGGTGCATTCTCCAGCCATGCCAGTCTAGAAGCAAAACCACAATGAACTCCACTAGGCAGAATGTGGCCCTGTTTGGTGTTTTCATTCTAAACAGCCTCAAAGGGAAGCACTGATTCCCTCAGCTTGTTCCAACAGTTATTTCACTTACTGTGCAAGATGCAGCCTGTGAATGGTACATAGCAGTTACACTTCACAAAACAAACAATCTTCTCCCTGTAATTTATGTGTAGGAGGAGACTTGCATCTTTCTTAGGTAAAGGTTTAGCAGACCTATCTGAGCCAGCTCTACTGAGTAGGAATCAAAGCTAACAGAGATGGTGCTGTTCCTAATTCATTATAAGTAGTGGGAAATCAGCAAAATCCCCCAGGATGGCAGTGGGAGTTGCAGGGACAGCTGTATGCTATGCCAGATACACATTTTGCTGCATGCCAAGTTGTGCTGCTTTTTTCTTCTTGTGCAGCTAATGCTCATTGCATTCCTATTTATAGTTCCCATCTTTTGGTCAGTTGTCACAGTTCCAAAATAAAAAATGGCAAGCCATAATGTTCCATACTGAGTGACACCAGACACCCTTTTTACATTCTTAGCATCTCTGCTCTCGCAAAGCTCATCACAGGTACCTGCTTGTGTTTCTCAGAGAAGGTGCGAGATAGTAATTACAGTGCTATATAGTTAGACAAAAGAAAGTATTTGCAATTAATCTTTCTTCCACTTTGCAAAACAACTGTGCACAAGGGATTGCATCAATCATTAAAAAACGTGGAGATATATTTAAATTTCTTTGCCTTCTTTATTAGAAGGTAAGGTAAAACCAACACAATTGATTTCCAGTGGTGTAACGCACTCAGCTTTCAGGTGAGATGCTCATACACTTCCATTGCATTTATTTCACAGATCTCGGGCATAAAGCTACATCTGTCCTCTTTGCATATACTAGTGTATGCCAAAGTACAGGCAAATCCAGAACTGGAAAGAAATTGCTACAAGAAAGTAAAATAAAATTGAAGGAATTTTAGCCTTTTTTTAAATAAGAATTTTTTACCAGAAGAAAATAGCACTGCTTTCCAAATTTACACAGCCTAATGTTTTCATCATACAGGATTCTTATTACTTCCTTTGAGAAGTAGGCTTCCCTCCCTCCTTCTTGCTTGTTTACAGATAGTTTTTGGTATTAAATAAGAGGAAGGGTGGGGCTGTGGAGGGTCTAGTGCTCCTGTCCTGTAACAGTTGTGTTGAATTTGGCTGAAATTTGAAAAATAAAAAAAACAAAAGTAAATTCCCTTGTCACATATGTTCTTCAGAAAAATAATGGCCTGCTTGTCAGAAGTTAATAAATTATACAATCCCCAAATAGTCTACTGCTGAGCTCATAGCATTTGTAAAGCATTAACACAGTCACCACAGAAGAAACACCAGCAACCTGATGGAGTAACAGTCAAAGAAAGCAGCAGCCAGGGTTACTCCTCCTTTACCCTCTGGGGCCCAGCAGTCCAGCCCCACTTTGGATAAAGAGCCTTTCTTCTGTCGTCTGTCAGTGTTAGTCACATAGTTCAAATAAATAAACATTTGTATCCCAGTGCTGCAGAATCCAAGTTTAAAGGTGGATGATTTAAGAATAGTTTGTTACCGCTGGACATATGTGTGAGGTTTTTTTTCTTCTAGGACAAAACCACTGACAAAGAACATGAGGATGAAGGGAAGAAGCAGAACAGAGGATGGTGAGATAACAGAATTCTCAGTCCACAAAGCTTTAGGCTACATCTGTTAAAAAAACCAGAGCTTGCAGTTTAGTTCTCAAAATCCCTGTCCTGCCTCAGATTATTTGTGCAGAACAGAGTTCTTGCTACCAAAGTTACAAGTCTAGTAGCGTGTAACTTGTCATACCTAACTTGTGTACAATTAAATATTATTTAAGGAATAAAGCATTGATAGAAAAGGACACATGCCAAACTTGCTTGTAAACAAGTATTACATTGTGCGTCTGTGTGTATGGAAAAGAGCATGTAGTTTAAAAGAATACCAAATAAACTTCATGATACTTAATATTTAGAGGATAGGGAAAATTTAGAGGTCAGAGCTGTATTCTCTGGGTCTAAATTTTTACGTGCCTGTATGCTAATGATTCTTTATGGACTCTCAGATGTGCACAGGCAAAAGGCAATCACAACTTCAAGGGCCTGGATTGTGTTCAGGCCACCTGAATGTGAGTCTGCACGTCCAATAAAAGTAGGAAAAAGGAGCAGGTGGTGACAGAGAAGGTGCAGTTCAGCTGAGGTCATTGTGGCTTATGCAGCCTCAAAGCCTGATGATCCCAGGAGTGAATCCGAGAGGATGAGATCACACTCAGTGAGGGAAAAATGCTGCCATCTGGTGCCTCTGGAGAAAAAAAAAAAAAAAAGGAAAAAAAAAAAGGGATTATGTTGATGGCGTGCTTCACCTGCAGTAGTGTCAGTGCTGCTGGTTCAGTCCTGCAGACCTCCAGCTGTCTTTTTGTTGTTAGGAGGTGTTACCATTCTGTAAGTCTTACTTTAAACAAACAGGCTGAAAAAGTGCATTTTACAGCAGTTTGCCCAGAAGAGGAATATCTTTAAGTATTAGTGTAGTCTTTAAGGCAATTTTAGGAAAGATGGTTTCAAACAAAGTCACTTATGTCTGAGAATAATATAGACCTTATTTATTTTGATGAAGTTATGTATGTTCATACTAAGAGATTGCAAAATGCTCTCCTATTACAAATCCTATATGTATGTATGTATGCAGAAGAAGCTTGTAATCTGTAGATTCTGTAATTCTGTAGATTCTGTAATTCTGAAAAAGAATGAAGAAGCTGCTCTTTGGTATCAGGTTGAGTGAAAAAGTTTAACAGAACAGGAATTCAATGCATTTCTTTGGCAGAACTGACTTTGACCTTGCCCGTCACTGCCCAACCTCTAATGCCCACTATTTTATCCTATGAGCATTGTAGATTATACTGAGTGCATGTCAGAAGCCCCAGAGGAGACAGGACCAGACACTAAACACCACTTACTTTTATAATTTGCCTTTTACATCAGCCTATTTCGGATTGTTGTTGATAGAGCCTCAGAGGATGTGCCAAATATGTACTGAGACACTCTACAGTGTTAGAAGGAGGGAGTGTTATTTTTGTCTAAGATATTTTTATTTCTACAAGCTTTCACAGAAAGCCATAATGGTAGCTTGGAGAGCCTGAAATTACTGATTAAATTAAAACCCATACATTGTTCTATTTTAGATGTAATAAAGATAGCTCTTTCTGGGAACTTAAATTTGTTTATCCCTTGACTAAGGGAAAATCTGAGGGCCGCAGGTCAGCTTCCACTGCAAGTAAACTGAGTAAAGTGGTTCATATACCTTATTTATTTTTAGATACAGCATTTTTGTAACAAAGTGGTCACAAAACCTCAGGAATTAAATTCACTCTTGCAGATAAACTAACTCCCACAACACCATCGATTTCCTAGGAAGATACTCTAATCCAGGAACAGCTTCAAACTCACAGAGTAACCCAAGGACCAGAGAGTCTTCCAAAGGATTTATTGTACAACTCTGCTGAGCAAAGAGAAGGAACATGTCCCATTTAGTTCCTAGCCTTAATGTATCTACAGCCACTTAATACACGTTTTTCCTAAAAAATCCCTACATTTTCATTCAAAACAGAGCTAGATCCTTATATCACTAATGTTGCATTGGAAGAACTTGGAGTTTCTTCCTCTCCAACAGCATTGGAATTGCTTGTGGATACATGGAGGGAGTCTGGATTTTTTAGATGTGTACGTAGCTTACAGTAGAGGAGTAATTTCTTTGACAGTCCCTTGCCCATGAACAAATCAGGCAACTTGAAGCCCTTCTAATATTATTAGCTATGTCGTGCAAAACTAGGTTTAAGAAACAACAAAAAAGTTTTGTCAGTGCCTGTGGCAGCCTTGTTAGCAGCAACTTCAATTGTCAGTCTCCCTTCAAGTTACAGTCTGGGAAGGGCATTTCATTTCACACATAAAAGTGGTTTTGCACAGCTTCCATCTCCAAGCAGAGTAACTGAATCACACCAGCAAGGTGATCCAAAGATATTTCTTAGTAGCCCAACTTTTGGCTATTTCCAAAGGAGATGATGAGAGTTTTCTGTAGTAGATTGATAGGTGGATAAGGGCTGCTTCTGAACAATCAATGGAAAACATGGCTGGAAAAAGCCCGTGCCTTGTAAGTGGGCTTATATTAACCCAGTATACAGGGTCCACATCTCCACTGGATCATTCTTTAGGTGCCTGCCTTTTGAGAAGAGTGGGAAAACACCAGGCTAAAAGAAGCAGGGGTCAAGATATCAATGGTCCAGAGAAGTAGAATTGTAGTAGGGATAAGACACAGCCTTGTTGTGTATGTGGGGTCTTGAGGATAACAAAACACAGCTCATGCTCGCTAAAATGACTTGCCCAATGCTTTCCAAACGACTAGATGTGTTAACCTCTGGGCCCAGGTTGCCACGATACCATGAGATTTCCTTACAAACCCAATTAGTTTCTCCAAGTATTTTAGCCATCAGCCTACAGTCATTGCTCAGTGAACTCATGCATTTCAAAAGCTCCATTGCAGGGCTAAGAGAAAGATGTAGCTTGTCTTAGCTTTTCCTTGATTTATGCAGACGGGTGCAGATAATTATCTGTCAGCACCATTGTCCATCTGTGCAGTAACATATGCTCCTTTAAACATGTAAAAATGGCACTTTGTCTTCAGTCACAAGAGGAAAGCAGTGACTCCTGGCTTTTTTATGTCATTACTTTAGCCAAGCATCTTTTGCAAAGAAGTCTTTTTGATAGGCAAAATGGATGCTTAACCAGTTCTGGAAGAAGATATGTGCAAATATCCCGTAGCAAAACTACCACCATCTCAGTATGTGGGCATCATCTTCCTTATGCTTTTAATTTAAATTTTTCATACATAAATGCTACCTAAAAGAAGGGGTTCTTCTTTCAACACCCAATTGCCACTGTCAGAGGTAGAATGTCAGCTTCTAAAATGAACCAGACCCCTCAGCTACCCCTTGAAGCAGAAGTGGTTGCAGCTTGATGTAATCTGCTTCTGAAGTTCAAGTCAGCCACATGGTCGATCACACAGGATAGGGTTTGAACACTGCTTTGCCAGATGCACATTCATCCCAACAATTTTTGTGGCTAACACATACATTTATTTTATTGCTGATGGATAACATGTCTGAAAAGAAGACTTCGGTCTGAAAGGCAACAGTTTCCCTGCATGATATTAAGCTTGCTTTTTTTTCCCCCCATTAAATCAGCTGATCAAAAAGTCCACAAACTAGCTTGCATATTCATTTTAATCCTCTCATCTATCCTCCTCCATCATGTGATCCTTTCTTCCTCAAAACACCCGACAGCTTTGTACATTGTCAGCAGTAAGAAACCAAGTGCAGGACCCTCCAGAATTTCATGGGCCTTTGAGAGAACACTGTCCTGAGTGTTATTGCACACTTGCTGGCTCTGCATGAGCCACCCTGCTTTCTCAAAACATCCAATAAAGACTCCTGGAAAACAGCCTCTTCCCATAAACCTTTCCTGAGAGTATTCCTTCGTTTGGGGCACAAATCTTTCCTCTCAACAGATTTGCTCTCTCTCCTCATCATTTCCTCCTGTGCCCCCTGAAGAGATAAACTGCAAACCTTGCAACTGGCTTTTATTTCCTCATTCAGGCACTGACCAGAAAGGCACGGGGATATTCTCTTGTTGAGTCATCAGCATAAAATGCTGACTGTCACAACTGAGCAAAGAGACGGCAGTTCCTGCAAAATCTGTGTTCTGGGAAGTGGCCAACAGAGCTTGAATAACCTCTCCTAGCTGGTTAGTGGGAGTATCCACTAGTACATCTGAAACATTACATTTTCCAGCAGAGGCTACAGGAAGGAAATCAAGGTAAAGGAGTGATATCTATGAGGAAAATAATGAACATCAATTCAATTGCTTCTAATTATTGCAGAGATGGACCTGTGCAGAAAACACCAGCTTTTCCTTCTCCCTATCATCTAATGAGAAATCATGCAAGGAGGTTTTTCTCTCTCTCTTGAGGGAAAGGCACAAACCACATTTTTATGAGAAGAGGACTACCCTGCTTAGCTGCTCTTGCAAAAGCCAAAGAGGTAGAAGGTTATGCTTGCAGAGACAGTTGCATTGAGGACAGTAATTCCATTCTCCAGCATCTTCAAGAGGTGCCAATCGTTTGGCCACCAAAACCTCAGTTATCCCTCATAAGGAAGTCTTTGATCTAGGTTTTTTGGTTTTTTTTTTTATGATTTGTGGTACAATATTGAATTATTACCAGGAGAAAAGCTACGGGCCTTCAACCTCTGTGATATAGACTGACCAGATTATTTTCATTTTCTCTCACCAGGGAATCACCCTCAGCTACAGTCTTCTCATTCTCCTCACCTGGGAATCACAGCTGGTTCTCAAGCACACCTATTGCATGTTTGTGGATAAGACCCCTATGAAGTGGTCTTCAGTCCAGATTCTACTAGCACAATGACTGAAAGGGAACATGAAGCAAATTTAAACAAATACTAGGACTAAAGTGGAGAACAACATCCTGTATTCACAGCAGAATTCATTCTTCATGCTAAGAACAGAATTTGTGGTAGACTCACAGTATTGGATTAATTTAAGGGACTTTAACCTTTATATGCAATCTTAAACAGGAAATATTAATTGGGGGAAAAAAAATCAATATAATGTTAAGTTACATGATTTGTCTTTTCCTCCATGACTGTCTAAAGACAAGAAAAAACAGAAAACTCAAATTATATTGGCTCACTTGACTGACTCCTAATACTCTGAGAATCAACATTTCTGTGACAACTTTCCAGCAGTAAAAAAGCTTCTAAATTCAAGGTGAGATTGCTTAGTCATCAGGACTTGGTGGTATAGTTGTACCTGCTGTAGGGGATTCTGTTACATGACCTATGATTGCCATTCTATTCCTACTGCTCTGTCACACAGACTGCCCAGCAGAATTCCTAAAATTGAAAGGTGACTCAATCTCCCTATCCAGAAATAACGTTGATATTTTTTGCATGAGTAGAAGCTCTAGCTTGCAGTGTGATGATAAAATCCTTCCTGAGACACCCAGGGAAGATCTCTACCATGTAGGAGTTTCCATCACTGTTCCTAGAGGCTTACTGAGCAATTCACATGCTTCCCACGTACCACATTTCCACCATCTGCAGCTTCCACGTGGTTTCCAGATGTCCTATCGCCACCAGCAGCCGTTTGTGAAGCAGCCTCCAGAGCAGGGCTTTCTCACCGTTTCCAGGGCAATGCAGCATGGCCACACAGTACCCCCAGCTCACCGAACACCATCTCCAGCCTACACAGCATCCCAGCACCTTCTCACCACCAGCCAGAAGGCTAAACTCAGGCCAGATTCACCTTGTCTTAATTACACAAAGTGATTCAGAGCAAGAGGGATTGTGTCCAACAGGCTGCAGAGGGGCTTTTTTTGAAGGTGGATTGCAGGGGGTGAGAGCTGCTTGCAAGAGACAGGTGCCAGGAAAGGGACAGAGCTTTTGAGGGATGGGAAAGTTTTCTAAGTTGAGGCAAAAAAATGGAGATGGCCTGAAGAATATAATTTGTGTGCTTGAGCAGGTCCAACCAGGCTGGCCAGCTTAGTTGGGAAATGCTGTGTGCTCCTTCCTGGTCATGGAGACAGATCTCAGAGTTGGCTATCTTTGCACAACTGGTTTCGTTTCAGGTCATCTCAATCCATATAAAAAAAACCTTCATCTGCTTCCTCTATCATTCCCTTTCCAAAATACAGAAAAGCCTTCTTTATTCGCTCCTCTTTTTTTTTGGCTCAATGAGCAGATGAGAAGCAGAAGTGGCCAATTCAGAAAGATGGTCTGCCCCAAAATTGCAGGAGACATTTGCATGCTCTTGTGAAAAAGATGTGGCACCTCAGTAGGTTACTTGATTTACAAGTTGTTGCACCTAGATGGAGTCACAAGGTAGAAACTCACTTGGTGTTTTAAATAGCTAGTTCTGGCAAAGTGTCATCTTTCCCTCAGGTTTGGGGAGTTTGGTCTGCGAATACAGCTAATTTAGGCATTCTCTTGACTGGGTGGGTGTTGGATCAGGTGCTCGAGGCTCTGTGGAATGACCAAGGTGGGTGCACTCTGCAAGGCCACCCTCAGTGTCAAGGGCTGCAGGCTTGCCTTTAGGGTGGCTGGAATATAGGAATGGCACCCCCAGCACCTAACACCCCAAAAAAAACCCCCATTCTCAAGCTTCTGGCTCTGCTTGGAGGGGCTTTTTTACAATACCTTGCGGAGGAGATGGCTGGCACAATCTGTGTTTCACAGCTAAGCAGGTGGATCCTGCAGGAGGGCTGTAGGTTGCAGGCAGTGCAAGAGGGGAGGGAATCAGTATCTCCTCTGAAGCTGCAAGCAGCATCTTCTGGGGGCAGGCACACAAACAAACTTCCTCCTCTCCTCTCTTACTGTACTTTTCAAATCAGGGTTCAAAAATCTGGTTTTGTGGAAGGAAGGGCTGTTCTCTAAAGACATTGGGAGCAGGTTGCTTTAGCAGCAGCTAAAGCATCTAGCTTGGTCCTTTTGTCTAAAGGAGACAGGTTTCATTTGAACTACCAAAATATATTCTAGTTTTTTAGTACAGGACATAAGTACTCTTTTTCAAAATACTGCATTCACCTGTTAGTCTCTCTCCATGTGAAAGCATTGATTTCCAGGTTTCTCCTCAAAAGTCTTGCTGTAGAGATTTCTGCTTTAGGGTTTTGTGTGTGTTTTTAAAATAAAAACAATTAACTCTCCCAAACAAGCATCCATCTTTACAGCATATCTAAAAAGGCAAATATAAAATAACCTGTTCACTGATGGCTAGATAAAGAACAAAGCAGACTGGTGAAAAGGTTGATTTGTAATGCATTTTCCCAAAGAACAATCACTGAAAGAAGAATGTGAGAACCGGGCTTAAGCAATAGAGAAGTTGCACATCATTTAATAATGACAAAAAAGAGTTGCTATATTAATCCTCAGTAGAACAATAGTTTAGTCCTTCTCCACTCTAGGAGTACACTAAACTACAGTCTGAGCAAATGTAATATTCTTCACCCAACTGTGTTCTCACTTAGGTCAAGTTTAATTAAGACTTGTCTTAATTCAAACAGTAATATCACATCCCTGATAAAGAGCAAGTTAAACCTCCCCTTGCATTGAACACCATCATGTTCCCAAGAGTTTCAGAGTTAGCTCAAGTTAATTATGTTTAAATTATTTCCTTTAGTGAGCCGATGCAAAGATCATCGTCTGACCCCTTAGAACAGGAGCAGCGAATTAAAGCTTTCTGCCACTGCCAGCAAAGGCTGCCTTACCACTGCACCCTCGTGGTGGTTTGCCTGCCTTGAATTTTAACACTGAAGGAAGGGTTACATCATTTAAGTCATTGCTCAGTTACACTGCTTAGCTTCTTACCTCTTAAGATTCTTCCAGGGAGGTTTTCAAAGTTCTCCCCTTCCAAACATCTTTGTCTGGCAGTGGCATGGAAACAAAAAATCACTGAGCATGAATGCTCACCTGTGGAAGTTTTCAAGCATGGGAGCGTGTAAATTGAAAGCTGTGTCTGTCTTACAGCACAGCTGAAGACAGGTAACTTCCAGGTGAGGCAGTTAAGAAAAACCCAGTGTTTCTTGGGCAGCATTCCTTTTTGATTGTTTTTAAATGAGCCCTTCAAACGGGGAAGGGGCAGGAATGAAAGAGACTGAACAAAATTGCCTCAGTTAAATCTGTTTTACAAGTTTTTAAAGTTTTTAGCCCAGGAACATTCAGACCTTTTTCATATACTGTGAGTATAGAGATGCTCTGGCCTTCAAACCAAACAACCATGAACTAGAAGAATTTGTTTGTAGTTAGTGTTATCAGTGGCTTGAATAAATCATCCTTTTGCTGAAGACAAGCCAAATCTCTGCACAAATTAAAAACCAACCATGAAGTACACAAAGGGACCTTGTCAGATGCTGACATATGCTTTCTTCTGACCTTTTGTGGTAAATTTCTACACTGTAAATAAATAAAAAATGACTTTAAGCTTTCTCCTAGAGATTTACACTTTGTGATCTGGTGGCTAGGGACGATGCCACCTGCAGCAGACATGCCATTCTTTTGTCCTTCTGCACAAGGGTTTTCACAGAAAAAAGCTAAAAAGCAGCAGAAATCTACAAGCTGTTTTTTCTGTCTTACAGCCTCTGTTCAAAAAGAGTGGCATTACTTTTGCTGCATACCAGATGAATAAACGTGATAACCTCAATGCTGACAAATTGTTTAAGAGAAGGCAGAAGGCAAATACTGTGTTGTCTTCTAGCCAAAGCTTCAGAGGACTTTGTCCTTGGTTTAAAAATGAGGTCAAATACACCAACGCCTACAGACTGGCACTGCTTCCAATGCCACCCTAGCAGGGGGCTCAAAGTCCCATCCAACCTGGCCTTGAATGCTTCCAGGCCTTGGAAATTTAAAGCCATTCCTCCTTTTTCTATTGCTACATGCCATTGTAAAAAGTCCCTCTTCATCTCTCTTGTAGCTTTTTTAGATACTGCAAGGCTGCTAGAAGGCCTCCTCAGAGCCTTCTCTTCTCCAGACTGAACAACCCCAACTCTCTCAGCCTGTATTCACAGGAAAGGTGCTCCAGCCCTCTGATGATCTTTGTGACGTCCTCTGGACTCCCTCCAACAGTTCCATGTCCTTCTCATGTTGGGGACACAGTACTCAAGGTGGGGTCTTAGGAGAACAGAGTAGAGGGACGGAATCACCCCCCTTTAACCAGCTTCCCGCGTTGCTTTTGCTGCAGCCCAGGACACATTTGGCTTTCTGGGCTGCCAGTGCACATTGCTGGGTCATGTCAAGCTTCCCATCCACCAGCACCCCCAGCTCCTCTCCTCAGGGCTGCTCTCAATCCCTTGGCTGCCCAGCCTGTGCTTGTGCTTGGGATTGGCCTGACCCAGGTGCAGGACCTTGCACTTGGCCTTGTTGGACTTCGTAAGGTTCATATGGGCCCACTTCTCAAGTCTGTCCAGGTCCCTTTGGATGGCATTGTTTCCCTCCAGCATGTCCACAACACCCCACACAGCTTGGTGTCATTGACAGATTTGCTGAGGGTGCACTCAATCACACTGTCCATGTCACCCACCCAGATTTCAAACAAATTCTTTTATAGCTATGCCTTCTTTTTCCCTTTGAATAGGAAGTGTTTGAAGACATGTATTTTTGCAATGTAAAATTACTTTGTTCACGTAATGACTGTAATTTGTCAGTTTACAACAGAGCAGGCTAAGATCAAATTTACATGCTGCCTTTGAAAGTACATCTGGCATTAGAAGAGCCAAGGATGCTGCAAGCTGAAGAAGAAAAGCTACCCCTCACCTCCATTCACTTTGCCAAGTGGCCTCCCTAGTCCTTGTTTGAAGCGAAATTAGCTAGCTTGGGACTGGTTTGGAAATTCATTTTTCCTGAAGAGAAGACGGCTGTTCAAGTGTGGAAAAAACTGTTTAGTAACAAAGTGTCAGACAGCTTTGAGCCCAAGTTGAAAACCTAAATTGTTCCTTTCTATTTGCTAACTATGCTTAGTCTTGAAGTACTACTGATTGGATAGGGTGGGGGCAATTTGGCCACTTTGCTCAAGTGCCTGGGTATAAAAGCCCTTAGGAGAAAATCCATCTAGATAAAAAAATTCTTTCAGATCAACTCTATATATTTCGATTAAGCCTGCTCCAGTTAATGTGAAATCTACAGTTTCATCTAGCCTTTGCTGCATGTTTGGGAAGCCATAATCGCAAAGTACATTTGAAGTCACATTTGCTCAGACAAACAGAAAGGTTAGGGGGTATTTAAATACCCAAATCCAGATATGTGTTCTGCAGGATTCCTGCTAACTGATCCTGAAGGTTGTTGAGAATACAAATGCCTACAATCTTTCAAATTAAAGCTCCCCATGTTCACCAACTTCTGCTTCTGGGGCAACTCAAAACATGGGTCTCTTTCAGCCTGAGGATTAGCCTGCAGATGCATGCTTATCCTGAACACATCAAACCTGGATCATGGCCTTCCACATCCTCCCCTCTAAGGTGCTTGGCATGCAACATCTGCCAATGACAGCTTTTTCCAGAAAAGACCAGAAAGACATGTTTGCTTCCCATGACAGAGAGAGCACTGGGAGCTTGGAGGTAAATGCCTTGCCCCTTAGGATAACTCAACATGGAAATTCCTTCTCAGACAACCTCCGTATCACAGAATTCTGCTACAAACAGCCACTGTGGGGGACAGGGTCTCATTCCTGACATATACAGAGGTGCTCTCTAGAGAGAAGAAGGAGACTGGAACCTGAGCTGGCCACTGTTGTACTCTGGAGTAGACAAGGAGGGGTGATGGCTGTATCCCTGCCCCGGTGCTGGGTGTGGAGGGAATGATAGTCCTTGCTTGGCTCTCAAGAGAGAAGAATTTGTTCTCTCTTCAGCAGCAGGAGGTACCTCACTATAAATCACAGTACCAAAAGACACTGTATTCTGACCAGAAATTTAAGGGGCTCTAGGATAAACAGGAAGTTTGCTGCTGCTGACTCTGCCAGCTCACCATTCTGAAGCACCCAATTCTTATAAACATTTTAAAAATTACTTGTTCCCGAGATTATCCTGAAGTCCCCAAACACATCAGGACACCCAGCTTTCTAGCCTCAAAATAGTGTATCCCTGGTGCAACTGGAAGTCTGCTGAGACACAGCTTTGCCCAGTAGAAGCTGTCCTTTATTCCTGTGACCTCTACCATGGCTGGCTGTCCCTTGCTATTCTTTCGGTGAAGAAAATTTCCTAATACCCAAGCTGTATCTCCCCTGGTGTAACTCATCCTATTTCTTGCTGCTTGGGAGAAGAGACTCACCCCCACCTCGCTACACTCTTCTTTCAGGTAGTTGTAGAGAGTGGTAAGGTCTCCCATATCTCCCGATCCAGCTGCCCGGCCACCAGGCGCATCCTCCCGCCGCGCCGGGAGGGAGTGGGATGAGGCGGGATGAGGAGGAATGCGGCGGGATGCGCGGGCGCCGGGGACCCCTAGTGGCACCAAAGCCCGGCCGGGAGAGGTTTTAGGTTCTGCTGCCTCACGTAGGTACCTGGTGAAATGCTTGTGGAAAAAGTAAAGTCTGTTTCTTTGGACCACTCTGTTCAAAAGAGGGAAAAAACAAGCTCAGTGTGAGTAATTGCCACAAAACCGGGTCCACAAAGTGTGGCTGTTTGCAGGTGACACACACTTATTATTTAGCCAAACACTGTTTAAGTCTTACAAACCGAGCTTAAGAAGGGAGGTGAACTGTTAGAGAGGAAAAGGAGGGTCCATTAAAAGCAGAATGTACTCAGTCCGACCAAGCCTCACCTTAGTGTCCTGTGTCCAACACTGACATTAAGCAGTGGGCACCAAAAGCATAAGGCTAGAGCCTTCTTTAGGACACTCCAAATACTCTTCTGACTTCATAATTTTCATCTTTTGCCAGACCACGTACTGGCATTGTCTATTTAGGATGTCTCAGTGTAGTGCAGACATGCCTTGTACTCCTGGGGCTGCGGTAATGCAGCCCAGTGGCTGGCCCTGGGCAGTGGGAGGCTGACCCGCCTGTCCCACCCTGTCACATGCCATCCCATCCCGTGCATGGCACTCACCTCTCTGGGTCTGCCATGGAGCCACCAAGACCGTGTCAGGGAGGCGAGAGCTGCTCCTTGCCCTCCTGCTGCAGGGGCTCTTTCTTAAGCAGATATAGGAACGAGAAGACAGTTCTGATGCCTGCAGGAGCTGTCACCTGCTTAGAGGTAATAAAAACACCCTCTGAAATTTAAAACTGTATTTTTTCTCAGCTTTTTGTATCTGGACCGATTTTTTTGTATGCACGCAACTCAGTTAATTGGGCTAAACCAACAGTTTTATTGAAGAAAAAGTATAACCTATTATATACAAATACATATAAAATGCAGTCTATTTGCAGAATAGGTGTGATTAAAATGAACCAGATCTAATCATAATGTGTCTGAAGGGGAACCATAGGTTGGTCTCACAAAGCCATGGCCAGGAATAGTCTGGCAGCAGAATGGCCTGGGGACTGTCCCTGAGGCACTGTCCCTGCATCCATCCCTGCTGTGCCTCCCTGTGTCACTCTCTCAGAGGACCCTGCTGAGGCTCGGAGCAGCTGTCTCCAGGCACCTGCCTGGCACTGGGAGCAGGGCACTGCTGCTGCTGCTCCCGTGGGCTGTGGGTGCCAAGGAACACCCTGCACACAGCCCTGAGCATCCTCCTGAACAGGGACTGTCGCTGCAATTGCACTGGGGTGTGAACGGCTGTGGGCGAAGGAGATCTGTCTCCAAGGGGCTGTGAGGGCAACAGGCAAGCTCCTGCCTGCCCTCCTGGCACTAAGGGCACTTCCCTGGAAGGAGTGGATGGTGCATGGCCAGCGCTCGTGGGTGTGGTGCCGCCAGCCTGCCCTCGCTGGGGTGACCCTCCACTTGGGGACGTGGCTGGCTCATCCTTGCTGTCCATGGGACCAGCCAGGGCAGGAGATGTGCTCTGCAGTTTGCAGATAGCCTCTCCTGCTACTGCTGTGCCCTCATCCTCTTCCCATTGAAACAGCTCTTGGTCACTGTCCTCCTCTGACATGTCTCGGGACTCCTGGCTTTCACTGCTGTCTTCCCACGTCTCTGAGGGCGCTGGACATGTGATGTCCTCTTCCAATATCTCGTGGGACATCTCCTTGTCAATATTGTTTTCCCGGGCCTCATCCTCCTCTGGCTCACTGGAAACATGGGTTTCAAGCCACTGCAGCACCTTCTGTGTCCTCGAAACAGCCTCCAACCCCTCCAGGCCTGTCAGCAATCGCTGCCTGAGGTTGAGAGCTGCATTCCCCTGGCAGGTGAGAAAGGAGAGAGGGGCATTTCTTGAAGAGTTCTTCCTCAGCTTGAGGAAGAACTTCTTTACACGGAGGTGGCAGAGCTAGAGGTGGAATAGGCTATCCAGGGAGGTCATGGAGTCTCCCCTTCCGTAGACATTCCAAGCCACCTGAACATTTATGTGTGGAGCCTGCTTGTGACCCTGCCTTGGCAGGGGGTTGGACTGGATGATCTCCTGAGATCCCTTCCAGTTCTAATATTTGTGATTCTATGTGATTCAGTGATTCTGGTTTTTGTAAAGGTCACCTGGCTCCCTCCAGGAAATACCTGCTGGAGACCTGGCAGCAGCAGCTGCTGGGACAGGGCTGTGGGAGATGATGGGGCTGCCAGTGGTGCAGTGCAGCAGCTGGCTCTGGGCCGAGGGAGGCTCATCCCTGTGACCCTGCCTTGGCAGTCCCATTCCATACTGTCCCATCCTGTCCCGTCCTGTCCTGTCCTTGGCAGTGAGCTGCTCAGGTCTGCCTTGGAGCCACCAAGACCATGTCTGGGAGGCAAGCTGCTCCTCGCCCTCCTGCTGCGGGAGCTCTTTCTCCTCCAGGCTGTCCTGCTGCCATGGCAGGATGGCATTCCTCTGTGGAGCCCTACACTTGGGATGGGCCTGGTCAGTTCTCTCCAGCCCTTGCAAAGGCTTCCACTTGCTTGACATGAGGGGTGGGGTGGTCCCTCCATCCTGCGAGCTCTGTGGGCAGAGGAGCAGTCTGAGCCTGTCCCCATAGAGGGACGAGGCCTGGGCCTGGCTCTCCTGAGGCGCTGCCTCTGGCTGCCTGTGACGCACCCTTGGGAAGCAAGACCAGGAGGAGGAGTGGGATGGAGGCAAAAGCCTTGCACAGCATCGCCCACAGTGCCAGCAAGCCCAGCCCCAGCCCCCGGGCAGCTCCGTGCGGCCCTGTCCCAGCACCGGCCTGTCCCTCCTGCCCCGTCCCTCACCTGGCGCGTCCAGTCCAGGCTCGGCAGTCCCTTGTGGGTCTGAGAGCTGGCATTCTTTGAATGGTTCTTCATGTCTGTCTTTGGCACCCTCTGCTGCAGAGCAGCCAGGGGCTCCAGGGGAGATGCAGCCTCCTGTGGGAAGTGCTCTCCTCGGAGTTGCCACCCCAGGGCTCTGCTCTCCTTCAATCCCCCACAGCCAGAGCGGGGCCCTGCAGTGTCACAGTGGTCTCTGGGCACGATGTGGCCCCTCATCACACATTCCATGGAAGATATAAGAAACTATATTAAAACATTATTTTTGGTTTTGAACCAGTTTTATTTTTATGCACACAATTTGGTTAATTGGGCTAAACTGACAGTTTTATTGAAGAAAAAGTATAACCTATTATATACAAATACATATAAAACACAGTCTGTTTGCAAAATGTGTGTGGTAAAAATGAACCAGATCTAATCATGTGTCTGAAGGGGAACCATAGGTTGGTCTCACAAAGCCATGGCCAGGAATAGTCTGGCAGCAGAATGGCCTGGGGACAGTCAGATACCTAAGGCACTGTCCCTGCATCCATCCCTGCTGTGCCTCCCTGTGTCACTCTCTCAGAGGACCCTGCTGAGGCTCGGAGCAGCTGTCTCCAGGCACCTGCCTGGCACTGGGAGCAGGGCACTGCTGCTGCTGCTCCCGTGGGCTGTGGGTGCCAAGGAACACCCTGCACACAGCCCTGAGCATCCTCCTGAACAGGGACTGTGGTTGCCATCATGCTGGGCATGAGGGAGATCTGTCTCCAAGGGGCTGTGTGGGCAACAGACAGACTTCTGCCTGCCCTCCTGGCACTGGAGGCTCTTCCCAGGAAGGAGTGGATGGTGCATGGCCAGTGCTTGTGGGTGTGGTGGCACTGGCCTGGCCTGGGTGTTGCTCCCTGTGACACCTGGGCCAGGCCTGCCCTTGCTGGGGCAATGCTTGACTCAGGGGTGTGGCTGGCTCATCCTTGGTGTCCATGGGACCAGCTGGGCCAGCAGACATGTTCTGTGGGTTTGCTTCCACCTGAATTTGAAGTCAGAAACTTGTTTTGGTGCAGCTGGACATGACACAGCATGGAGTCTGGCAGAGCTTGCTTTTCTCCCTGTCCTGGGATAGCGTATGCTTGTATCATAGTTTGTCACATCAGAAACAAGGTCAAAGTGTGCAGAGCTACACACACCCTTCAAGTACATACAACCCCCAATGATAAGCCCCAGTTAGGTAGGTAATATAAGCCACTATTGGGCAATTAGAGCTCTTGGTATGTTTTCTTTAGAGGTGTGCATGATATCTGCCAGATAGCACAAGTATTTCACTTCCTGCAATCAAAGAGCAGGGTCCCAAAGGCAGAAGTGAAAATCCGGCCTCTTACTCTAAAAACTCTGCGTGGGACTAGCTCAAAACTCAAGTTCCTGCTGAGCTGGGGCACAACCAGCCCAGTCACTTCACATGGAAGCAGCAACCACTTGAGGAAGCAAACTGCTGCTATTGCACCCTGACACAGACAAGTGCAAGTCACCTGGGGGCAATTAAATGGGGCTGAAGCTCTACACCTTGACTTCCCCGTGAGAATATGTTGCCTTTACATACTCCCTTGCAAAGGGTATGTTCCTACTAACAAAGTCCTTATAATAGCAGTCTGTCTCACCTGTTCCTTTAGGGATCAAAACATGTCCCTGTAATTCAAGGAACAAGCATCAGTATTGGGAAGTCAGGGTACAGTATGTATCCAATCCCAGTGTCTGTAGTACTCAGCCATACATTAATGGGGGACTTGGAGTGCTGGGCTAATGGCTGGACTCAATCCTCTCAAGGGTATTTTCCAACCTAAATTTGGTATGTGTTTATGGGTGACACATTCCCACCTGTTTCTGGCATCCTGTGAGATACAGGACTGACACCTAAGTTCATGCAATTTGAAATTGCTAAACAAGGAACTGGATATCCATTTTATAATTGGGAAACTACTTGCAAGAGAAAGGGCAATTGCAACTTAGCTATGTGCAGGTAGTAGTAGCAGCTTGGCAAAAGGACTGTGCAAGTAACAGTCCCAAACATTATCTGTCTAGCAGGAGAAAACTCGCTGCTAACTTTCACCTTCCTTTCCTCAGAAGACCATTAGGAAGTGGATGCAGACCACAGGAAAGCTCTGTGCTTCCCCACAAGTTTTCTAAAACCCATGGAGGTGCACCGCACACACACAATTGGCTGATGGTGAGTGTTTAACAGATGTTAGAGTCTGTGTAATTTAGAAATAAGATGCATTTCTTACCTGGCTTTTTGGGGGCTGCAGGAGGTGAAGGGATTCAGATCCAAGACTTAAAAGGGAAGGAACAGGAAAGCAGGGAGAAGTAGCTGCCAGCTGCCACCCCATCATCACCACAAATGGTGAATACTGACAGGTCTGTGTCAGTATTTTTGAAGTGAGAACCTTTAGGAAAAGATGACAAGCTTGCATATCTTTGGATATGAGGCACATTGTATAAGTTTCAGCAACAGACAAGGATGGTCTGAAGCCTTGAGGGGCAAAAGGTTGTAAATTAATAGCAGACTTTTCTATTAAGAACACAAATGTAAGGAATATAAAGGAATATAAATTCTTGTTAAGAAAATTCCACCCACTGTTCATGCTATAGGAAATAAAAGACAGGAGGACTTCTGTCCCAATTTTATTTTATTTTTTTACAACATCTGCTTCAATGAAAGATTGAAACAGTCAAACTAAAACAGACATTATATGCTCATACCATTTACAATATTTACAGAATATACATTTTCCTTTTTTGCTCAGCGGGTAATAATAGCCACTTGGGACAAAAGTGCAAGTGAAAAGAATCACGGTGTAAAAAGTTAAACTTTCCTGTTCATCATGTTGCAATGCTTGAACTAACAGAAGTAGCCAGTGGGGTAAATTCTCTTTATAGTAACCAAGCAGAGATGTCACTTCATAGAGACAGATCCTGCTCAGCCATATTTACACCAAGCCTAAACCAGAAGGAAGCTATTACTCTACCTAGAAAATTGATGAGTGAGTTCACAGGCGATCCCATCTTCATTTTAACATTGAAAAGCAGAATTGCAGTGTTGAATTTTCTATTGTGCACATAGATAGCAATTAATTTCAAATGCTCTGTTGTATTAAATACTAAAATATATTTTAACTTCCTTATTGTACATGCTATAAAATTACACTAAAAATTTCAAGTTTCTGAAGTAACAATTACCCTTTTACATATATATTCTCTATATAATTTTTAAATATTTAGATTTTTTAATACCCAGGATTATGATATACTAGCTCCAGTATGGCTCCATTTTATCATAACATCTACCAGAATCCCATACATAACCAAAGCTTCACCTAAAAACTAGTTTTGCTGATATTCTACTTTGGTTTCTCTCTCATTTTCTCTTCCCTTATTTTTAAATCACCTTTCCAAAGGTAGCTGTGCTACCTTTTAACTTCAGGTTATGCCCTATCTGGAGCGAGGGCTGGACTTCAGCCCCCTCCAACTCAGCCAAGTTGCAGAGCCACTGATGGACAAGCAGCAGGTGATGTTTTTCACCTCTTGGAGTGTTCCTTCAACACAGTACTGCAATCTCCAGGTCACACATAATTTAGTTCTGTCAGTACCTGACATCACCAGGAATTACTTTAGACCTGGATTTTGTTGAATGTACAAAGGGGTGCCTTTCCAAACACAAGCTGTACAAGCCCAAGTGCAAAACAGAGTGCACGGTGTTCAACAAAATGCAGTTTGAATTTTACAGATACATCTTATCACCCACCCAAGTGATTTTCTCCATGGTTGTATCCTCAAGTAGCACCAACCATATAAATTTTTATCTTTAATATATATATATACATATATCTTTTAATAATTTATATACACACACATAGATGTGGCATCAGTACATGGAGAAACTTATTTACAGTTAGTTGGAAAAATGAAATTTTATCAATTTACAGTTCACGAAAATAAAATTGGCATTTGTGCTTTCTATTTGTACAGGAGTAATTTTTGTCATTTCAAAAAAAGTTCATATTTTTATTTGCATCAAGACATGTCACATGATGAAAAAAGTTGTAAAACAACTAGGATTGAGAATCACAGAGCATTAATTCTCCTCATACACCCCCACTAAGTCTACAGAATAGCTGCTTTCTATAAAAATTCGCTGTTCAAACCCCTCTGTGGTTACCCAGGCTTGCTTGAGGATCTTCTTAATAAATAACAACACACAGCAAAAGAACCATGCATCCTGCCTTGCACTGTGCACATTTATGAGATAAAAGTTTCTGCCTTCACTGAGTAACACACTGATACACACCATTTACACCTCACTTTTTACTTGGGACCTCAAAGTGCTTTTAAAAAGAAGGAAATACCCCAATTCTACACAGCAGTTAAGAGGCACAAGGAATAAGGCTTGATTTACTGTCTTCAGACACTGACCTGGCCATGGAAACTAAGGACTTAAGCTTCAGATTCTCCCAGATCTGTTTATTGGGCTGAAGAATTCTGTTTCTTCTGGTAATCTCTATTCCTGGAGGTACACACTTGTTTATGATCTGTAAAATTAACCAAAAAAAAAAAA
>VZRO01002813.1:277629-304813 GCA_013397915.1 Daphoenositta chrysoptera | reverse complement strand
AAAAAAAAAAAAAAAAAAGGCAGCTCTACAGCCCCAACTGTATTTCAATGCCCAGCTGTATTTCCATAAATGTACTTTTCTCTTGAAAGCATGAAATGGTTTCATAAGAAAACTGTTAAATTAAAAACAGAGCTAGGTTTAATCTTCATAACAATTAAGTAAATACAGGTAGTCTGATACAGCAGGCTTGAAGTACTTCTTTGACCAGGCTAACAAGTATTTTCTGGCCAATAGTAATTTCAGCACCAGCCTATATAGAATTTACTGCCTCCCTGATGTGTTTACACTTCAGTAACCATTGGAGACCAAAAAGGTATTTGCTAAGATATACAGTTTTAAATAACTCATTAAAAACTTACAGTGAATTTCATTATTTTTTCTTAAATACAAAGACTGTCAGGCTGGATGCTGAAGAAAGACTGCTGCCATCCACCTCAGGAACTAAAACACCCAGCATGTGTACCTTTACTTTGTAAGCATTTGAATTATTTTAGGAGTAAGAGGTCTTTAGTGTCCTAGTAGGAAGTCATAGCATTCACATTCATTTCAGGAAACATTCACCTTTTTCAGACCACAAACCACTCTTCCTTTAGCCATTATTTATGTGCACTTTTGCAATGTTTTTCCACAGGCTTCTTGTAAATGGAGTTTTCTTCTAGTTCACTGTTTTGACAAACTACCCTCTTAGAGATGGCTGCAGGATCCCTTTTTCAACAAGGTGAGATTTCAGGGTTTTATACACACTTAATTGTTGTTCAGGCTGAAGTATCAACAGCTGTTTCAGTAATTTGCTGGGATTTGGGCCCCTGTCAATGAAAAAGAGAATTTTTTTTGTGGTGACAGCTCTAAAGAGTCTTTTAGATCTCTTCTTGCTGTCCAAACAATGCCCTCCCTTTTTTGAGGGCACCAAGTTATGGATTTCTCCCAGTCTATCTCCTAAGGATGCACAGGCCAGCATTAGTGGCAAAGCATACTCTTAGCTCAATCTAAACAGAAACTAAAAAGCATTTCTATTGGCTGTCAAATGGGGATATTAAGAAGGCTTATGACAAATATGATTCCCTGATTCATCCTTTATCACTGTAATCAATGGCTTTTTTTAGCACATCTTCATTTAGTATCTGTTGCCTGCCAGATAAACTATGTATTACTGAACTAAATGGGAAATTGGCCAAGTCAGTAAAGGAAACTGCAAATTAAACCAAACTTTTCTAAATATCAGCCTCATTTTTAGCTAGCCACTTACTTACAGTCTACTTCTTAGATGAATCAAATATAAGGCAAAGAATCTGTGGCTGATTAGGTATCCAATAATTATTTAGCCATATGCATTTACAAAACAAAGGGCATGTCTTAGTTTGGCCCCTTGACCCACCCCTGCCTTAGAAACTGTCTGTTGTAAGAGAATTGTGATTCCCATGATTTCTCTTGAAAGCTGATGGGGTTCAGGGAAGATGAGCAGTATTTTAGGAAGTTGTCTCCTTTCTTTAACCATAGCATTTTCATCTTAAACAGAAAATCCCAAGCCAAGCAACCGACAAATACTGAAACTCACAGGAAGAACTGCAGTCTCACAACCTACTGGCTTTTTAGGAACCACACAGGGAAAGCAGATGCTGCACAACCCTCCTGCCTGAAACCCCATCCTACACCTTTCTGTAATCAGTAAATTCTAGTAAAACTTCTAATAGGCTGCTACACAAAACTTTCTGATATTTTGGGTACACATGTCTTCTTCAACAGCAGTCACAGAAACATTAAGGCATAGCTTGAACCTGACAAAAATCTTAGGCAGGGACATTGTTTTCTTAATAATCCTGTATTTGAAATGATTGCATAAATCCTATTTAGCAACCTGCAATCTCTGCTATGTTAACCTAACTCCTCTGCATTCATTATGGTACAGCTCCTATGCATGCTTCAGTAGTTAATACTGTAAAAAGCCCATACCTTATGAAACTGGTGATATAGACATGAACAAAAGTGGCCATCAAGTACTGACAATCAAAGCGATCCATTATCCCACCATGCCCGGGGATCGTGTCTGCAAAATCCTTTCGGGTGTGAAGGACAGGGAAGGGAAAGAAAAAGAAAAAAAAATGGTCAGTGTTTCCCACAAAACACACTTAACAACATATCACTTGGCAGCAGCACATCAGGGCTGCAAGTAAGCCACAGTTTCACTGCACTGAGCCAAAAGGTAGGAAGAGGCTCCTTGGCTCCTTGGCTCAAGGAGTTTTTAACTGCAAAGGTGAGTCAAGGGGTGAGAAGACAAAGAAGAGGAACAGCAACTTGTCCACAGTATCACACAAGAGGACAGCAGTAGGTCAGGTGCAGGTCTGCCAGTACTGAGGACACTTGTGTGCCACACACACTTCATTTTGTAGCAAACCTCTTAAGATGCTGGCTATCCTTTCTTGCCTCTGCAGAATCTAATTCTCCTCTTGAATTCCTTTTTTGCTTTATCTTCTACCATAGTTAAAACCCATAATATGTGCATATTATATAAATATATCTAAAAGGATCAAAAAACACATTGTGAAAAATGATCATTACTCAAAAAAAATATATTTCTGATACAAACAAAGCTCAATACACTACCTTTGTGTTACCTATCTTGTCTATAGAATAGCTTTATCAATCAAAATACCTTTAGATATCCTTTCTGTCAGCCACACTCATTTGTGTCCTCTGTAAGTGAAAACCCTGACCTTAGTCAGTCATGTGGGGTGACTGCCAGCAAGTTGAACTAGTCCTGCCCAGCGCTGGCCAGGCATGGAGTGTCTAACTTCACCTACACACTGCCTTCAGCAGCAATTCCACAATATCCTTGACTTCCCGACAGTCTTTTGGTCATCACTTTGGAGCCCAGAATTTTTAAAAAGAATCTACTTCTTAATATACTACTCTAAGAATAAGTACTTCTTTGCAGCAGCGTTTTTTTCATCCCAAATTCCTTCTTCACACAAACAGTCTTTTGCTACGTGGCCATACAGGTACGAGAGTGCTGTGCCCAGCACAGTGCTGGGCAAGCTGCTGGGACCAGCATGAGAAAGAGGGGTAAGAATTACAGCAGTCCTACCAAGACATAAAGAACGTTGGGAGAAAATTTGGGGCTGCCCTTTTGACACACTCTTGCTGCCATTTAATAGCAGCCAGGTACAACAGTGCCACAGGTGACTGAGCACAGCTTGCAATAAACAGAGGGTAGCAGGTCACATAATTTGCCAATACACACTCCTGGTACAAGGCAGCACTGTGTTGGCAAAGGCAGCCAAACATCTCATGCTTTGGTGAGCCTGACACACCAGCATCTGCCTGTGACACAAACACCACTGGTAAAAACCAGCCAGCCACAATCTGAAGGGTAAACCACTGTCAGCGCTTCTGAGGCATCTACAGATTGCCTTTCATGTCCAGTATAATATCTCACATCTTGCTTGTCTAAACCACTTCTACAACGTGATTTGGAATACTAATTATTGACCAAACTACGTAACCAAATTATTCTTAGGTTTCCAGCACTGAAGTCACATGCTGACTATGCAAAGTTTGAAGAATAACACACACACATGATAAAACTAAGTCCTGCTCCTGATACTAAAAACCAGCCAAAACATCGTTGCAACTTAGTAGAAACACAACTACAATGAAGGATTAAAAAAAAACACTAACCCCCTACTCCACCAATTTATCTAATCCAAAGAGAAAACCAAAACAAAACCAGCTTACAGGTTTCATTACACACCTTGATTTTGAAAGCTCTTTTAAATCCACTGGCAAAGAATCCTCCAAATGGCCCAATTAATGAGGCAAATGTTGACAGTGCAAAGCTGTGCATCTGGAATGGGTACATATTCACTGTTTCCTACAAGAAAAATAATTAACACTGTGTTTCAATACGTCTGATTGTAGGCATTATAAGCTTACATATTTTAAAGGGTCAGAGATTACATTCCATTGAACTATTGCTGGTAATTCTTTTTCACTCAGCATGGAAGTAATGGCACTAACACACAGGATGCTATGTGGCGAAGAGAGCAAAATGCCAGTCCTAACAGCAGTTACACACTAGCTGAAAGGAGAATTAAGTTCTACAGGCTTACTTCAGCTTGCCACTAATTCGGGTCATAACAAGCCTTTGTCCACTCCCCACAAAAAAAAATTCAAAGGTTTTTCTTCAAAAACAGGTCTGCAGAATGCTTAAGTGGCATCCATGTCCAGCACAAAGAGAATACAGGTCACAAGAACACAGGCAGGTTCCCTCAGGTGACTCCAGCCATGCATTTCCATCCTGCTTGGGTGACCACGTCCCCCATATGAGCTACAGAGAGGTTCATGGCATCGATCCAGTTCTTACCCTTCCAGCCTTACCAGCATTCAGACACCCTTCTAAAATGGTTTGGAAACTCATTTAAGCTGGGAAGCATGATTTCAGTTTTAACCAAAGCCTGGGTTTTTTTCCTTACCCATCCCAACACAGCCTGAAGCAATGGTGGCACAGAGTACTTCTTCATTTGAAAGAGCTCTGAAGGTTCACATTCTGTCACAAATCTGTTGGTTTCACTGTTGTATTCCACAGGGCAGACAAAGTACTGATGCTGAGCCAAAAAATAGGAAAACTGAAAAGCAAAACAAGAACTCCTAAATTAGGCATTTGTTGTTACACTCAAAAACCATGCTTTAATGAATGGCTTTATCACCACAAGCTCAGGGTAATAAAAATCTTTCTAATAAGAGACAGAATGAAGAAAAATCAGCCTGTTTAAACTAGAGACTGCCTCAACGAGGCAGATGTTCAATGAGCTTAGTGAAGATTTCCCAAATTGTTTTCCTTTTCCTGTCTCTGAGAATTGTATCTACTGGATGTTTCTGCATTATAAAATCCAAAAATGTCATCCACTCATAATTTTTTGCAGTTCATTTGTCCATTAAAACCTGAATATCTCGTCTACTAAGTTTGACTCTTATGAGTTCTGCTGACCTTGGTGATAATTTACTTATCACAACAGTTAACTTATGCTGGTATTATCATCTGTGCACATCATTACAGTAAACCTCTTTCCAGGAGAAATATCATTATAAAGCATGTAGCACAAAAGTACTACTTCACAAAGCATAAATAATGCTACTGATAAACTTCAGCTTCAAAATAGGGATGCAACTAATAGTTAAAACTATTCCAGATACTGTAACAGCAATGGCAAAAAATGGTCAATATTATGTATTTAGGAGAGGATAAAAGCTTGCCTACCCTCTCCAGCTAGTTATGAATTGGCAGAATTCTCTAGCCAAAAAACCACCCTAGCTCTTAGGCTTTCAGCAGTTTGAGATAACCAAATTTATCAGTAATTTGATTTCAAGTAAAAATATGAAGACTTGAATCTATACAAGGAAATTCCTATCCTTGGAAATGTTCAAGACCAGGTTAGATGGGCTCTGAGCAACCTGGGGTAGTGGAAGCTGTTCCTGTCCATGGCAGGGGGATTGTAATGAGATGATCTTTAAGGTCCCTTCCAAATGCAACCATTCTATGGTTCTATGAGTGTCCTGTGGTTACTTACAATAAAACCAAATACAACAGTGGAAAAGAAGCCTCCAATGAACCCTTCCCAGGTCTTTTTGGGAGACAGCTAGGCACAAAAGAGAAAGTGTTAGTCCATCAGTTACACCACTGCACTCTTTTTTACTCTGTTTTTTGATCTTGTTTGTGAAAATTAAGCTCCTACTTGGTTTTTCAAAGTTCTGTGTGAAATACTGAATGTCAGCAGGTGCAGCCACTGAACATGACATATGGAAGAGTACAGCCAGGACCTGTCCCAGGCAAGGTGGGGAAGAGCCACACTTTGGTTGATGCCACTGGGTTCCCAGTTTGAGGGAATGGAGAGCTCCCATCCCATCTGCTTCTGCTGATTGGAGCCTGCTGCTGGCCTCTGGCTGGATCTGACCCTGAAATCCTTTCAAGCAGAAGACTGGGAAACCTGCATGAGCACATCTCAGCTCTGTTGGAGAGCTCTGCAAGCAAGTGCCCATTTAGGTAGTGCCAGAAACCTGGCTGTGACACAACCACTGCTGGGGATGCTCCTCAAGAGCCACCAGCTTCCTGCAGACAGGCTGGATAACTAATACAGCAAGTAACTAGAGAGACCAGTGTGCCAAGCTGTTTTCTTCACCAAATTCTATCACATTTTCAATTTAAGAGCTGTTTAATATCAGAACCAACTAAATCCCCAGAAGTTAACATGGCAACATCATGAAAATAATTAATGGCTTTCTGTGGGGTTTTGCATATTCTACCAGAACGGGAAGATTAATGCTTGATCCCTTCTCAGTCAACAAGACCAAATGAGGAGTAGGTATATAAGACCTAGTGGCTTATTTCAAATTACAGTTTCTGTGCAGTAAGCATGCAGCTAAACCTGCATCTGAAATCCAAAAAGAATGCAGTTATAAATGATAATGCAATAGGCTCGATCTGTATTATCCTGTAATGCCAATATCACATTCACATTAATCCCAGTTTCCCATATACAAGTTTTCAGGAACAGGATATTCAGCTTGGGCTTTTTTAGCAAAGATGTGAATCATGCAGTACAGTGTAAAGTATTTTTTTCCATTAACATGCTTCTGAACAAGTAACAAAATTGCTATAAATTGTAAAAGCTTGTTAGAGAGGAAGTGCCTAAGCACCTACCTTAATTAATGGAGTTCTGCCAAAGAAGAATCCAAAAATATAAGCGGTAATGTCATTGCAGATAACACTTGAAATTGGAACTAGAAACCTAGAGAAAGACATTAAAAGTTTCACAGAGAAAAACTGACTGAACCTAAACACAGGACAAAAATTGAAAGAGCAGAATTTCTTTCTGGGAAATTTTTCTGCAGTATTTAGAAGGCGTTATGTTTCATAATGTGTTCACCTCATTCCCCCATGAGCACCACATTTAGCTATACTGGTTTTAGTCTTCAGCCAAACAAGATCATTACAGATTCATGTTAGTTCAAGTTAAAGTGTTATTTTGGTGCATGAGCTTAAAACATGAACAGGCTGGCTTTTTCCTATCAGGCTTAGGACTGGTACCACAGGTAAGAAGAAATCAACAGATATAAACATGTTAATGTTTTTGGTAACATCAAAACAAGCAAATTACTTGAAAAGTTTAAATGACAGCTAAATTAATAAAAATAGTTTCCATTTTTTCCCCCTCTTGTCAGTTTGGAGCAGCTTTTTACGTATTCTTTGCATGCAGACTTCATCTGAAGTTGTTATTCAAGCCTATTGAGCTCTTTTTTTTTTTCTCCTTTTCAAAGCAGGGATGTATTAATAAGCTAAAAGTCAGATTTCTTGATCATCTGCCAAATTGTCTAGCAAGAGTGGCAATAAGAAACAGTAGGCTAGCAAAGCAACTAGGTTCAGTTTTTGACACATGAACATAATCACTATGAAAAGAATTTGTATATAAAAACTTTGTCAAAGGCTTTGGGCTTTCTAACTATGTCTTGTCTGCAATAATCTCCCCAGATGTACATATATCAGGAAGAGGAGAATATACAGCATTGTGTCCTTGGAAGAACACAAACCATCTTCCGTGTGCTTCTTCCTTCTTTCTCAACTTGAAATTTACCCTGTCCCTGAAGAAGTGAGGGGTAGGAAACACACCCACTCTCTGAGGAGAGCCCTTAAGTAATCAAGTTTAACTGCATTGCCAAAATCTCATCTCTCACTTGAAATGGGGCACAAAGATTGCCCAACAATAACCAAGATTAAAACTCTTAAAATATTTTAAGTACTCTGCATTTATTTGAACAGGGAAGGCTGCAGGGAACGTGGCCAGATTTGGGATTTCAAATTAAATGGTCTGACTTCAATAGCTCTGAGTAAACCCAAGCTCCCAGGTACTTGCAAAAGAATTGCTGGATATTCATCTGTTCAGCAAAATGCTGTGGAAATTATTTGACCTAGCATGCAATCAATCCTATTCCTTGCAAGTAAATGAAGTGGTTTTTCAAAACCATCAGACTCATGTCTGTCAATCTAGATAAAGAGGTTTCTTCTTCCTCTCCTGTACGCTTTACCTCACCACTCCCAATTCCTCCAACTCCCCTTCCAACTGGACATTAATGCTCCTATAATTTGTACTGCTTTAACTGTTCCCACAATTATTCCCTAACCAGATCTATGCAAAAGAACCAACCTTTCAATGCAATAGAGGTACAAATCAGTTTGTTACTGTCCCCTTACCAGATCATGCCTTCAAAGAGATTTTGGATGACAAGATGAGATTGAGTTACAGTGATCAGCAAAGTGACATGAGTCCATGCGAACTGTTAACAATGCAACAACACAACAGTTAGTGAAAACACCGACCCCAACACCTCCATAAATCCTGGCCTGTCAGCTACGGCAGCTGCTGAGGGGCTCCCCGGGAAGAGCAGTTCTAGTGATAATGCAAGAGATGTGTGCATACAGTATATCACAAGTGAGCTGGCTTTCTGAAGCAAGTTCTGAAACTGCAGCAGGTTTCTCCATCACTTACCTCCGCCCAGAATTTTTTAACGTGCTGTTTGACACCTGATTTAATAAGACACACACCTCCAGCATGAAAGCAGCAAAGAAGTTTAAGCAATGTGATATTCTGTATATACATATAACAGACATGTTAGAACTGTAACAATAAAATGGCAATGAACTACTCATGAAAGAGTCATGTTACACAGATGTGGATCTCTCTCATAACAGAATACTCTTATGAAACATGAAAATTTTCAGGATTAGCAAAATTAAAGCGTTTGTTTTTAAGGTCATGGTCATTTAAACAATCATTTAGTTCAGCACTACTGTATGTATTTGGTGTTTAATCTGTAGAGCCAGTGTACAATAAAGTGGTTTCCAAACAGGTTACCAGTAAAGATTCTGCAGTAGATTTTATTTTCCAAACACTTTTAAATCAAGAACTGGTAGTTTTCTCATGATACACCAAATTTAAGCACTCTTAATTTCTGGGCCATTTAACACTCAAAATGTTCTACTTCTTTAATTTTCTTATCACACATGTTTTCCTATTGCAGCCAGACTCTAGTTCCAGATAAGAAAACTCCAGAAGGCTTGGGGCAGGTTGGAGGGGAGGCACAAGAAATTATTAAACGTTTCTGAAAATACTACTTGCTGGTTAATAAAAGCAGCTCTGCAGCAAAATTTTTAGTATTGTACAGTGACATTGGAACACCACCTAAAACCAAATGGCTACTCTATTAGAATCATGGAACAGTTTGGCTGGAAAGGACCTTAAACATCACAGAGTTCCAAACCCCTCGCCACAGGCAGGGACATCTTCCACTATAAGAGGTTGCTCAGGGCCCCATCCAGCCTGGCTTTGAATACTTCCAGGTATAGGATAGACTGTCCTTTTCTTCCTAAACACTGTGTTGCCACACAGTAGATATGTGGCTTCCCTCTGTTTCATTGCAATTCCTGGGTAGTCACATTTTAATGTTTTCTGGGCAGACACCAAGTCACATGACTGACACTACACATTTTCACCTTCTTTCCAGAAGAGGAAAAAAAGTAATGTAAAATTAATATATTTACATTGTACCAATCTGAAGATGAGGAGGTGCTTTTGCAGATTAGAAGATAAAAGACTATTTCTCTTAGAAAAGCTGCATCTCACTGTCAGGAAAGTTCTCCTACAAACAGGGTACACTATTTTGAGTAAAAAGATTTTTTTTACATGCTTATACAAGGCTCAGTTAAGTCCTAGTCTAGAATTGGGGATCCTCAATGGTAAAGTGTTGCCTAAAGCAGTGTAGAAACAGAGGGGTTAACTGCATTCCCAGAGCTTTAGGAAATCTTTAAAGTTGTGCAATGCCCTGATTGCTCAAGTTCTTTCAAGACAGGAGCTGTACTGCATTGCTGTTTCACTGTGATTTCTAATCATTCCTGCATAGGAGTGGGAGGTGGGGCAGTCAGTGGGTGTTTTGGGTCTGCTTTGGGTGTTTTGTTTGCTTTGGTTTTAACCTGTAATGTTACAAAATTAGTTTTCAGTGTCTAAGATACACATAAGAAAAAGGTGCATGCTGTTGCTTAGCTACTATGCTGGTTATTAGGTGGACAAATACGAGAGATGAGAATTCTGTTTCTTTTAATACAGCAATGATCCATTGAGACACTGCAGAGCAGAAGACTGGAACAGCTGTGGAGTGTCACAGAATAAATATTCCACACAGGGGTTAAGATCAAGTTCCCTTCATGGTACTTCAGTGGGGCCTCTAGAAAGCAACACTCGAGTCACAAGAACCACTTTCCACCCAATGCTGACCTGTTTGTCTCCAGGCCTGGCAGGGAGATGCATCCCCCTCCTCCAGCAATCTCTTTCCTATCAGCCTATCACTAAGGGCAACATATTATGTTGGATGTGCACAAGGTCTCACCAAGGACACCTTGTACTGACTGGAAGGCCACATTCTGGGATAGAATAATAATAACAATTATCTGCAAGGTGAGCAGATACAGTCCAACACCACTTAAGCACACTTTCCACACCCCTCTTCTGAACTGTTTTATGAGCATATGGACATGACTGTTTCTAGTGACATTCATAACGTGAATGAGCACAGCAAAGTGGGTAATACACACCATGTAAAACTGCAGACGATAATGTTTCTTCACTAAACTCAAAACAAACATGCAGAACCCTGCAAAACAAAGCAAGTGCAGTTTGTACCATCTTATATTCAATGACACTGAACTGTGATATACCAGTAATTCTCTTCCTTTGAAGCAGTTTTTAATCCCTCTGCTGCTAGAAGTGTTGACTTACATTCAGTTAAGTGTACATATGGAATTATTCTCATACAAGATTATGATTTAGTTAACCCAGGTTTAGTTAAAATCAGCAAAAAACATCTATCTCAGCACATACAGGGTCCCATTGTGGACATGTATTTTTAGCAAAGGAGATCATCACTTTAAAAAACTACTCAAAAGCCAGGTCAACAAACTGGTTTTGAATTATTAACAGAAATAAATGAAAGGAAAAGACCAGCTTGCCCCTTTTCCCCACACAGGCATATGGCTGCATGCAATGCAAGTGTGAAGCACAGGGGTTGGAGAATCCAGCTGACCAAAAAGAACTTTCTGGGTGATTAATACAGCACCTTCTCCCCCAGGGCAACTTCCTGAGCCAGTGGAGGTCAGAGGCCCTCAAAAGACACTGGATCCTGGGGATAGCCCCTAAGTGACCCCATAATCCCAATGCCAAGGGACTCTGCTATGCTCTGCCTCCTCCTTTTGCTCATGCCTGGCTTGTCTCATCTCTCCCCTCACCAGGTCACAAGGCATTATTTAAGTTAGTTTCCTCAAGCCAAAGTCAGATGAAAAAGGTCAAGTTCTGCAAAGCTGGTTTCAAGTTTGTGACCTAAGCACTGGGCAGAATTTTTCTTCGGTTTAAGGGAAAAAAAAAACCAAACAAACTGACAGTTCATCACAAAGATAAGGTTTCTCAGTACACTTTACAAGTATTTGTAGCATAGCAGGCCCCTGGCCCTTAAGCTAATCTGAGTATTCAGCTGATTTAATTTTATGCTAAACTGCATTTCTGAAAAAACATATTTACATGTTCAAAAAGCAATACCCCACAAGAGTGCCAGCTTGTGTCTCTTCTTCCTACAGAAAAGCCTTTTAAGAAGTTTTTCTTTGGACAGGGAGGAAATCTATCCATGAGGCAAGTATCTGAATATCTTGCAGACAAAATTAAGACTCAGGCATTTTGACTAATCAGTTTAAAAATATATTAGTAAATCCTATTACTGGAGACCTAGGAAAACACTTGCACAATAAAGAATCAACCTAGCACAGCAATTCCACACAGAAATCATCACAACAGACTGCCAAAATAGCACCAGGTCTTCAGCAGCCAAAATTAATGCTTGCCAACCTCTTTTGAGCACTATTATCTCAACTGTCTCAAGATCATCTCCTTGTTTAGGCTGCTTTCTCCTTCTCAGTGAATGCAAAATTTGTACTCATCTTTTCACGGGAAAAATATAAGAGCAAACACCTCATTTCCTCAAGCATTAAGAGGAAAAAGAAGCGGAAAGAGCATAGAGATGAGGAGTAATTATATATATTTTTAAATTAAATAAACAAATGCAGCACAAAGTTCTGTCATTTTTGTGATTTGCTGCACTTACCTGTTAAATAGAGTGCAAAAGATATAAACCTGTGGTAACGAATGAGGAATTGCAGCTGTTCTCTTCTTTGCACAAATGTAGCAAAGTAATCAGCTACAGTCTCTCCATAAAAGAAGTAGTTCACACAGAGCAAAAAGTACCTGCAATATGCAACAGCTAACAGTTATTTTAATAAGACAATATATATTAAATTCTTAAAAACAAAACAAACAAGGATTTATTTATAACAAGGAAAATAACCAAGTAATAAAAGGGCAACTGACTTGTCCAAGTTCACAGGTGGAACACAATTACAGAATTCTGTGTTGGAGACAGATGTCAAGTTTTATGTCTGCCCACGACCCACTAAGCTGGCATTACACCACAACAGGAGAAGATGATTTAAGTTTCACATCCCGACTTATTGGTGTTCTGGCTTGCTACTCACCAGCTGAGGGATCTAAACCATGGTAAATCATATGAGTGGTAGACTCTGTAACCAATAGTAATGATTTCATGGTAACACTTCACTTGGATGCTTAAGACCTAAAATAGAGAAATAAAAAAAGTTTAAAATATGCTGCAGTTGTTTCTTACAGGCAGTAAGGAGCATTGCAGCATGCATTAAGGGGGAGATATTATTCTGAAGTAGAATTCCACTCAGAAAACAGCTTCAAAGCAAATCCAAGGAAAACTAAGCTCTGTTTAAAACTTAAAAATATCTTCAAACCACTGTACATGAAGAAAAATACACCCACATTGGGATGGCTTCAAGAATATACTCATGAAACAAGGGAAGGCTCCTGACCTTTCTGCATTAAAACAGTTTGACAGCAGCAGGTCAGAAGTGCTTCCTGTAAAGAGAGCTCTCCTATTTCTTTTGGCTAAGTTTTACCTTTACATTTAATTCGAGAAATATTTTCCAGGCCCAATGCAAAAAACTAGCTGTGCAACACAGCTTGGACACCCAGGTCTTTCACTGCAAGCATCTCATCAAGGGCAATTAGCACTTATGATTAGAGGCAAAGCTCGTCTAAGCCAGGTCTGAATGTCACACCCTCCCAGGCCTTCATTCTGTTTTGCTGACCTCACTGCTTCCCTGTGTTGCCGGCCTGAGTCTGGCAGGGAGTCCTGTCATGCCTTTGGGCTTCAGGGGACTCTGCCCCTTCTGTCCAATCTGCAGCCTCCAAGCACATCACCCTACCCAGACACACAGAATTGCCCAACCCAGGCCATGGGTGATCCCGTGCAGGAGCAAGAACCTGCCCACGCTGCTGGCACGTGTCAGCACGCCAGGCTTTGCAGCATCCTCTTACCGCCTGCATTCACCAACACATTTCATCTTGCTCAACGTGAGAACGCAGATTGAACAGTCTTACACCACCCCAGTGAGTTCGTTTGGAAGCTCCCCCATCTTGTGCTCTTTCTTCTGCTTGGCCTACCTTATAAAACTGAAATGCTACAGGCAAGAGCAACAAGGATTGCACCTTGCAGTTGGAAAGGGCACCGGGGTCCAAGCCATGGAAGCCTGTTACTCGAGTAGCCAGCAAATGTAGAACATACCTTCCAACCCTTTAGAGCAGCCTCAGCTCTTGTCCTCCAAACCTCACTGGATTACTCTTCCTACAAGTCTCTGGGCATTTTCAGTCCCAGTATTGAGATTCAGTTTTATCATCACAACTGTTATTTAAATATAAGCTGTTTTATTCCAGTGAAATTAAATAATTCATGAACAAGACTGATTTTTCCCTCCATTCTCCTTTTTACGTAGTCTCAAATATCAACTTCATTAATATTAGCTCATTATATTAGAAGACAGACTTTTTGCTTTATGGCACAAAAGAAGAACTCTGTTACAATTCTATACTAACTTTAATTACTTTTTGGTTCATGTCTTAACAGCTTTGCCCATCATTGCAATCTGACAGTATACCATGGATACACAAAATCACCGTGCAAATTGATTAGTTGCTTTTTGTTCATAATCATCATTCTGAAATGTAACAGACTACTAAAGAAAGGATTGTGGGGAAAAAAAATCTCTTTACATCAACCTGCAATTTAAAAGGGCTTTTTTTGTTGTTTCTTCACACACAAAAAGAAAATCCTCCATGAACGAGACAATGAATTAGAAGTTTGTTATGTCATTCATCTGAAAACAGGAAATATAAACCAGACTAACTCAGCTGTAGAAACTGTAATGCAGACCGTAATGCTGGTGAAACAGCATTCCAGTCTCTCAAGACACTAGATTTTATGACCTTTGGAAGAAGGGGCAGGTGACTCAGAATGACTACAAGGATGTTGTGAGGTTATGCAAGAAGAAAAGTAGAAGGGCCAAAGCCCAGTGAGAACTTAATCTGGCTACTGCCATAAAAGACAATAAAAACCACCTTTTTAAATACATCAGAAGCAAAATAAGGGATAAGGAGAAGCTCCATCCTTCATTGGATGCAGGGGGAAACACAGTGACAAAGAATGAGGAGAAGGCTGAGGTACTTAATGCTTTCTTTGCCTCAGTGTTTAATGGTAAGACCAGTTGTTGAGCTGGGAGACAGGGCTGGGGTTGGTCTCTTTTCCTAAGTAACAAGTGAAAGGAAATGGCCTCAATTTAGATGGGATCAGAGGTTTAAATTGGATATTAAGAAAAATTTCTTCACCAAAAGGACTGTCAAGCTTTGGAAGATGCTGTCCAGGGCAGTGGTTGAGTCACCATCCCTGCAGATATTCAAAGGACGTGTAGATGTGGGACTTGGGGACATGGTTTAGTGGTGGACTTGGCAATGCTGGGTTAACAGTTCAACTCAATGATTTTAAAGGTTTTTCTCAACCTAAATATTTCAAGGAATACAATCCAAAAATTGCCTCACAGGAGGCCAAGAAGGAATTAATTCACATTTTGACAGTTAAATAAACTTAGAGTCAAAAATTGAAGCAGTTACCAAGAAGGACCAATTTCAGTTCATTAAAAGCTACATTCCTGCCTGTTCCTTGCCATGACAGGGAAAGATAGTTAAACCATCATTCCATAAAAATACCAGCAATTAAAATCATGCAAAGAAGCAGTAAAGGTTGACCTGATATGTAGCATGTATGAAGAATATTATAACTATTGTTATTGTTATCCTCATCAGTATTTCACTTCATGACCTAAAAATGCACTTTGTCTGTACCTTAGAAAGGCATCTAGCTCCAACCTACAGATAAATGCAAGGCCACGATGAAGCCCCACAGAGAAATATGGAATTAAAGAAGAATGTCTGAGGAAAGCCTTTCAGTGCCAGTTGCAGACAGGAGACCAGGGCTGCCTGCTTTCCTTAGCCTCAAAATTGCACCTGTCTCTTAGTTTTTTTATTTTAGATTTTTGCTGTTGTTGGGGGTTTTTTTGTTGTTGTTGGGGTTTTTATTGGGTTGGTTTTAGTCTGATTTCTGTTTGTTTGCTTTTTAAAAGAAACCTCAACATGCAACATTAGGTCATACAAACTAGTCAATGAAATGGATGATAGTAGTTAAGTAAGGCAACAGTGATTCAACTTCTTGGAGTTACTTTAATTCCTAAAAAAAGAAAAAGCAATTACGGTATATAAGAAGTCCTTAATCTGCAAGGTCCTGTTGTGAATCTGTCAAGTGTTTTTCAAAAGTATTTACATTTACAGAAATGAAAGACAATTGCTCCGAATTGTCTGTGCAGTTTCTTTTCAGCTTAGGCATGATGAATGAAGAGATCAAGTAACTCTCACACAGAAGAATGCATTTAAATAAACTTACCAGAAGCATCAGCATAAATGATCCCAGATATATAATCAGAAAAAACCCAGAAATCATAGCTAGGGAGAGAATTCCACGAATCCACCAGTTTTTCCATCTATTAAAAAAAAAAAAAAAGGCAAAAAAAAGCAAGCAGTTATAGATGAAAATAAATTCCACTTCCTCCGCTAACTAGAGATTAACTGTATTAGAAACAGTGGGAATAGCAGAAATTTTGTGTTTAATTAAATGCATAGCAAGAAACACAGAATCAAGCAATTATCCAACTAAACAGGATACACAGTAAAAGAAATTCAAGTTAGGCACCTTTCTTCTTCCCCTGTGCTGCCTCAACCCTGCCAAGTGTCATTTGCAATGCATTGGTACAACCCCATATTGAAGCTGCTGTGAAAATACATCAGGACCCTCAAAAAGCACCATGCAAGCTGCAAGACTGATGGGGGCCCAGCCACGTAAAGGCTGGCACATGAAAGAAAGGCTGCCAGGTAAAAAGCAAATGATTCTTTGAGGAGTAACAGACACAGAGCAAGACCTTGGAACAAGTGATCACCAATTTTCTATGGCAGCAAAGGAGCTCTTTTGCCAGGGTTATCTACTGAAAGCAGTCCTGTGCTCTTGTGAGCACTGGAACCAGGACAGGGGAATATGTGACAATGGGGGTTGATGGGTCAAACTAGCTGTAGTCATTTGTTCTTGCAGGCCTTTGCAGCTGCTAGTGGCTACCTAAGTAAAATGGAATAAAAATTTCTGTTACCACAGAATCGTAGAATCATTTAAGGTGGAAAAACACCTAAGATCAGAGTCCAGCTGTTAGCATAGCATGGCCAAGTCCACCACTAAATCATGTCCCTGACTGCCACATCTACACCTCTTTTAAATACCTACAGGGATGGTGATTGCACCAGTTCCCCGGGCAGCTTGTTCCAATGCTTAACCTTTTTCCTGAATTAAACCTCTCCAAATGTTTAATTCCAAACCTTTTTCCTACATTAAATTCTCATAACAGCCAACCTGAACGTCCTTTGGCACAAATTGAGGCCATTTCCTGTAAATGTCCACTGAAGCAACTAATCACAAGTTACTGCTTAACACAAAGCCCCCTGTTATAAACCTCAAGACCTTCTTTCTGATGTTTTGCTTGGCATCAGTCTTGTGTTTCATTGCTGCATTAGGAGATACACCTGATTCAGGAGACACCCGATTCAGTGTTAGTTTTGACTCAGACTCCAGTTCTAATGTAAACTTCAACTACAATAATTTGATTTTCAAGGATTTGACTCATTGACAGGTTAATGGCAGCTACAGGCACTAATTGGATTTGCCTTAAGTATCAGAACAGAGGCAGAAGAGGCTTTATCACAACATGTTTTATGTTCCTCTATAATGGGGATACACAGTAGCAGCTTGGCCCTAGGGGCAAATCCATAGCGAGCAAGCCTCCTTCAGAAGAATTTAGCTTCCTTTATGAGTGATGTTAAAATACCACACGGTATCTTGGGGGTGTTGGCAAGCACAGCACTGGAAAGACAGCTTCAGTAAGACAAGGAGCTCCTGAATTTAGGAAGCCACCTGCCAAGTTTATTGTATCCTAACTTTCTGCTAGAAAGTGATAGATACTATTTCTTTCAAAGGTCAAATACAAAGAGTATCCATATTTCAGAGAGTTACAGTGCAACCCCACCCATGTCGCACATGATGACAACAGCTCTGCTGGGACTGCTGGCTACTGAACTGGCAGGTAATCTCAACTCTAGCATTCATAAAGCACCAAGAATTTAATTTTTCACTCAAAGTGCCCTTTATACACCTTTGTGTAAACACTCCAATAAAGAATTTCAAGCACGTGTAACAGGAAAGGTTTCACCTGCACCTCTTAGTTGCAGGCTTTGAGGTATCACCATACCCTTTGGAACAAGTCTGATTTGGAGACCTAAGACTTCCACCTTTAACACAATGAGAGACCTCTGAAACTAGACACTCCTTGCAGTGTGATGGCAATGGAGAATATCACATTCTGCTCACAGCTGGTGCAGTTTAGAAACAGGCTTTTTAAAACCTGAAACATTACATCTGCTTATAACAGAAATGGACAACAGATTAGAAAATGAGCAAGGCAAAAAACTAATTTCACACTGCTGTTGGAGATTTCTGCTGGAGAGCAGTTCTTTTACAAGGATTTGGAAGGCTTTAATTATAGTCCGGATTAGAGATCCTTCTTTTGACTTTGCAAGACCCAAGTTGCATCTGAAATACACGTTGTATATTGCTTGGTTTGTTACATTGAGCATAAGGCATATATGACACTCATATTCATTTTAGTAGGTAGTTTTTTGCTATCTATCTATCACCTAAATGCTCTTTCATCTCAGTAGTGAAAAAAACATAATGCAACTTGCTCACCCCAATAGGGTTTGACTGATCAGGTGTTGTAAAGGGACTGCATAAAAAAATTATACAAGGAACTTCATCCAACAGCCTTCATGAATATGCAGGTCCACACAATTATCTGGCTATCTCTACACATACACATCCCCCCACATTTGCTGACCATCAAGGTCCTGGGAGGCTGGAGGTAGAAACCTAAGTTTTAAAAGAAACAGCAGGAAAAATAAACATTGCTTTAAAAAGTATGGACATATCAGCTATGATGTATCTAAATGTACAGCAAATTACTTAGAAGTGGAAATGTCACAAAAATTTAGCAGACCTCACCTTGAGAATTTACACATCTTTTCATTCATAAACCAATCCCCTCTCAATCTTGGAGGTAGGAAATCAGTGTATTACAACCTCCAGAAATAATCATTTGTAATTCAAATTCTTTAGCCCATGTTATGGCAATGCTCAGACTCAGTAAATGTTTATGTAGACTGTGTTTACTTAGGAAAGCATGCAATGGGTGATTTACAGGTGTATGCAAAAAATATTCCACTGAAGGGACTATCAAAGCATAAATAAATCAATAAGATCCACCAACAATTTATCCTTGAAATTTTCCCATCTACTATATGGAATTTAAAACCACAGTACAATTTGTAAGACTTAAAACTGCAACATAATCTGTATGAATTTTAGCCACCAGCTGTTAAATTTGAGAGCTCTGTTTCACTGTACCTGGCAGACAAGCCTGACAAAGCCCTCTTGAGGATTTCTGGAGTGCTGTCTGTTGGTGGAGGAACATCAGGAATATCTGAATCACTTCTAAGGTCCAACTCACGAAGTCTTTCTTCCAAATCCACTTCCTATCACAACAAGAAAAGTAAAACTATCAGAAAACTCAAGACAGCATGAAAGATCATCAGCTATTGTGTCAGAAAACAGTATTCAGAGTCAAACATTAGGAACTGATAATACCTGCAGTACCTTCTAAAAGACAAAAATGGTGTACTAGTGAAACTGTAGATGTTGCAGGAGACAAATGTATGCCAGTAAATATTTGTAAGAAGGCCTGTACTTGGATGTTGTGACATTACCTGCTGTACTCAAGAAACTTCCCATTCTAGGTATCACTTTTTCATGGATATATGTTTCCAGAAATACTACAGCTGACATAGAGTACTGGAGTTTGCCAGAAATCCCCAAGCCTCTAACACATTCCCTCATCTACATCTCAAACTACCCTTCTATGGAATAAGGGGAAGGTTTAATGTCACTTTAAGAAGAAAAAAAAGAAATGTAATGCATGAAAAAACAGTCCCTTTATACAATGAGAAGAGGTTGCTGGCACAGTTTTATACATGGTAGGGCTTGAACCCTCAGGCTTGAAAAAAACAATCAAAACCAAACTGTGAAGTGACCAAGTGTCCCATGGACACAGTATTACTCAAAATAATTTTCTGTGTGACTGCAACACTATGGTTCTTTCTTCAGTATTCGCTGAGGGCTGCTAGGGAAGACATCATCCAGCCAGACTGTGTGTCTCACCCAAATGCAAAACAGGCACTACATATTTTGTACAAATTGTCACCAACACTCAGAGCACACTGTCAGGACTGTTTTTCCCTCAGTCAAAGCCAACACTGAGGGTGACTTCACTTGTTCTAATGTTGCAAACGCCACAGCTCCAGGGAGCTGGAAAGCTGCACTCAGCCCTGGCACAGCAGTAATGCACAGAGCAATCTCCAGCTCAGTGTCTCGCTCTCTTGAGACCTGAACTTCCTCCTGACCTCCCTGACTCGCCTCACCTTCTTACAATCTCAAACAGCTTCCAGCCTGCCCTGCTGCCTCAAGTTCATCAGTTCTTAACAATTCTGGGGACTGTTAAGTAACGTGCTTTAAAACTTTCTTCTCCACTGCTATGTGCTATTTCTCCATCACCCTCTCTTTCCACCTTCCTCATCTTTCTCCTTTATCTATTTCCATTAATTAGAAACTTCTGCTTTTCCTTCCTACTTTTCCTTAACAATATTATTTTCTCCCCTTGTTCTGAGTATTTTTGGCACTGTTTCTAAGCCATCAGAGGTATACCCTCTCTTTCCCCCCCACTACAAGCCACCACAGAATTTAGGTGCCTACACCCCCAGCCATCCCACCCAAGCCCAGCGTGGTTACTCTGTTTATAACCCACGGCCTTTTCCCTGCAGTGGCACTTCGGTGTGACCTCTGTCCCAGTGCCTGCTCTCTGCAAACAACACGAGGCAGAAGATGAGGTTTCCCAAAGGTGTCACCCGGAGCCAAGGGCTGAGCCCACATCCCAGGGCTGGGCAGAGGTGGCTGCGGAGGGACCAGGAGCTGACCAGGGTGCTGCAGGCAGCTCCACCCTCGGACCCTTCCCAGGCTCTCCAGGGACACTGAGCCACGGGGAACCATCCTTTCCACTTAGAAAGTGGTTTTAACCTTTCAGAACTTGAGACAGCGAGCTGGCACTATACACATGCACAAGGGAAGTGGGTACATCCTCTCTTTTTTTAAGTTAGGCCTGGGTTTTTCTCATTCACTTGATGTACCACACGCAGGCCCGAGATGAAATTCTCGATTTTACACCATTTACTTCTTTCAAAAAGGTGGTCAATGCTTTCCCAGTCCTTGAAAACCCCACAGCTGAATACTTATGCGGCAGACTCTGCCTATAATTAACACAAGTAAAAAGATCAAATAAGCTGCGGTCCAGACTTCAGAAAGTCTGTAGAACACCTGGAAAAGCACATAAATAAATCAAAAATTACTACACTCGCAATCCTGCTATTCAGAGATGTTTCTCTCAGTGTTGTACCATAGCTTAGGAAATCAACTATAGATGCAACTGGGGGGATCACAGCTCTCTCCCAAAGCCATTTTCCAACTCCTGTGACCTGCTCTGGAGTGTAGCAAGCTGTCAGTACAGTCCTAGGAGATGCTACTCACTGTGCAGATGACTGGCAGTAATCCTGGCCCTAAGACCATGACTTAGCGTCTTTAATATTAATCCCTCCTTGCAGACGGCGGAGATGTTCCCTCTTTTAAGCACGCAGAACTAAGAATATCCCCAAACTTTTTTATTCCATTTTAGCATTGCAGAAAACAATTGTGTTTAAACAATTTAAAAGACCAAAAAAGAAACATACTTAGTTTTGTCCTTCTGATCTTTAACACACCACTATCACTTATTAGCACCTCATTATAAGCACTATTTTAAATTTGCTGCTTCTGACATCTGAATTCACAAGTGCACGGCTTTTTTCAGAGTATCTAAACAGCCTGAAGAAGCAGTCTGTGTTTATCTGATGTGATTTTCAGTAGTTCATGGGAGCTTGGCCAGTGCAACCTGCAAGTTGCATAGAACTTGGTGCATTTTTTCACCTTACATTACTACAATAACCAGTGAGAATCAACACCTCAACTATCTTCAACTTCCCTGTGTAACATACCTCAAAAATTACCACAAATGCTTTATTTTCCAGTTAACTGCTATCACAGCCACAACAATTTCCTGAATAAGGTATTTAATTTGTAAAGGCAGGAGTCAAAGAGGGTATTGCTCGCTAAAAGCTAGTTAATTGTCTTCTGCATCATTAAGTGCTTAGAACCCCATCACTGGGGGATGACACTTTCTTGCTAATTATTTTCTAAATTATTTTACGTGATTGATTACAAACATTCCAGTTTACAGCCACAAATAACAACAATCATTACGGAAGGAAAAACTAAGTTAATCACTATAAAAGCACTTAAAAAAAAAATAATTCAAGAGCCTTGCTACTGCAGCATGACCTTGTAGAAGCAGTTTTGGAGTTCAGCACAAACCCAAGCAGCCGTTCCTTCTCCTTCTCTTCAGATTTGAGATCTGGCCAAGCTTAGTACACAGTAACATCAAGGACCTGTGAAGGTCCATGGGAAAAGCCATGGGTTTCACATTGTGAGCAGGTATTTACAAGGTTTTTAAAGGTTAATTGAAACCAGCACAGTTTGTACTGTCCTAAGTGCCTCGGAAACCTTTCAACCCCAACTCCAAATTAAGTGTTTTATCCGAGGTGTTTGGATTTTTTCCTAGAGTTTTCAAACTGCAGGTGACAGTACCTTTTACACACACAAAGTGATGCCACTCCTGCCTGCTTGATTCACACCCAAAGTGTCTGTAACGGGTAGATGGTTGAAGTTTGGTTTTCTCAAAAGACAAGATTTTCATCCTTATGCTAAATCTTCTGTACAAGACTTCAAATACTTGGCCATACAAAGGGAGAAGCTCTATCAGTCAAGAGCCTGAGCCTCCATACCAAGAATTCAGAACATGTGACATCTTGCCATAAATTAAGCTTCCATGGGGATTTCTGCTCGCCGGCTATTTTGCAACAGCTCACAAAATACAGCCATGTGTCATGGAGAAAAAAATAGACATCTCCATCTTTCATCATCTAAAAGGCCACATACTTCTGAATTGCTGTTTTGCACCACACGCCCTCCACTACAATTAATACGTGCCAAGTGAACCACGCACCAGAATTATTTTGGTTACAAAGGCACTTGCAACGTTCCTCTTGTACGGCATTTTTCCAGGACACCATAAGGAACTCCTAAGTAGACAGCAAATATGTTCTTCTTTGAGAATGTAGCATTCCCATGAAGAGCAACTGAGAAAATGAAGACATTGTCCAACAATTTATGTGAAAAAGTTAACGAGCAAAAGAATTTAGTTACTGTCATTTTGTAAGTCTAAGTGTTACTCAAAGTAAGTTTTCTCCTCCATCTTTGATCTTTCTGCAGTCTCTCTCAGAAGTTCCACAGTGAAGTCAATAGTTCAGTCAGAACACATTGTAGGGTATTTAATTAGGTGTACCTTGATACCTTCCTCTGAAGCCAAGATATCAAAGTATCAGAAGATCCTGAATAATGAAGCCTCTTTTTCCAAACTATTAAAGCCTGACATATGTAGAAACACAGGTGAGAGACCTGCACATACTGAATCAAAGACTGGAACCTACAGACCCTTTGCTCTCTGCATTCACCACCATTTCCAAGAAAACAGAGGTTTGGAAATAGTCTGCCCTTATTATTATTACCATGTTTGTAGCAGAAAGCATAGAGGTCAGACTTCTCTGTGAAAATTAAACTGATCCATTTTCAGGGTACTCCAAGAGAAGTAAGCCCAATGAACTAAGTGATCCATGGCAGACCAACAGATCCACCACAGGCTATACTGCAATTAGGAATTTCATTTATCTCCCACCAGGTTTGTGAGGTTTTGGACATCAAAGATCCAAGTGCCAAACCAAGCTTCACAGGTCTGAGCAACTTATCGGGCAATTGGTTCCCTGGAAGGGCTGTCCCATGGAACAGAAACAGCTTTTTCAACACCACAAGAGAAACAGCATTCAGGGATTCCAAGTGTGTTGTAGTTAATTAACAGCCAGCAATGCAATATGATCACATTTCCCCCTCCCTGTCCTACTCTGGCAACTCTGCACAGTACAAAGAGGAATAACTGTGTGATTACTTCCAGGATACACTAATTGTTTTGGAAGCATTTGAAAGCACTCTCTCTTGCTTTTTAGTAAAGAATGCAAACAAGTGAAATTTAAAAAGAAGCATGAACACATGCAGATCAGCCTGTAAATCTTTAATTGATTTATACCTACTAAGTATCTGAATGCCAAGTCATTCCTCTTTCTCCCAATGCTCACAGAGTATTTATGAAGGCACTTTGACCAGACATTCTTAGGAAAAGAGCACCCAGGGCAAGCAGCAGGAAGTAAGAAAGTGACAACAGAAAAATCACTCCTGCATGCCACAGGACAACACAAAGGAACAACAAACTTGTCAAATTGCAGGGCCCTATAGGGCAAAGGCGTGTTTGTGGCAATTTTGCAAAATGTCACCAGCTCAACAAGCTAGTGAGCAACTGGGAACACTAAGACTTGCAGAGCTTGGGAACTTCGAGAAGCCTCCAAAGGGGTATATCACATTCCTTCATACAAAACCAAGGAATTTAACTTTCCTTTGAAATTATATCAGTGTAGAACTAGCTACCAGTTGTTTTCAATTAGTGATAAAAAGGCACACAAACGAGGGAAAAAAACCCTCAACAGCTTCACTTAAATTCAAAAAAAATTGAGCATAGTAAGTGAAGCATAGTAAGTAACATGAAAAGTAGCAGATAGCACACTGAAAACACGGCTCAAAGTGGGATATAGAAAAACCTTCAGACACATTTAGTGTTTCTGGAGTTCTTCAACAAACACAAAGGGCTTCTCTACTTGGGCAAAAAAAGGTGCATGTTGCCTTGGTGTATCTGGAAGGCTTGGTTTGGACCAACATGAGCAGAAGCAGCATGAAGCACATACCACCCAAAGAAAAAAAGTTTTCTCCTTCACTACAAGTGAGGAAGAGGGTGATGTTTCTGAGCTGCATACTAAAAAGCAGTGCAAACCCACTGCATCATGACTATCCTGAGTAGTTATCAACCAAAGAACCAGTTTTGAGTCTGAATACAGGATTACCACACCAAATAGGTCATCTCAAAATAGCCAGAGGACAATACAAGTACCCACTTGTAAAGGCCAGGCAAGAGATAGAGCAGAGTGATAACCATCTAGGAAGCTGTATAATGTGACACCTCTGAATCCTGATGACCAGATGCTGCTCATCAAATCACCTACAGCAGGCATTACCTGTGTGCTCATATTCAAAACAGAGTCCCAAACTGTGACCCAGTGATTGAAACCTCAGTACAAAATACTGGTTTACCTCTACAGTTACCAAAGGCACTAAAGGCAGCTTATTACATACAATCAGTCCTTACTATCACTTGTGAGCCATGACAAGGGTCACCGGTGCTGGGCACATTCCAGATGGGTTAAACAACTCCAGTGGGAACACGGAGGGTCCCACAAATAATCCGTGAGAAAGTCTCTGGTGCAGTGGAAAAGGCTTTCCTTATCGGTTGTTCGAGTGAACACAAATGTATGCGCAGTGAAATCCATCTCCTGTAACCAGCATCCTGGCTGCACACACAGCTCCAGCCTCCTGTCTGCTCAACATCCTCCAAAACAGGACCAAACACTAGGCTGTGGAGCAGCTAGAGTAAAACCACAGGAGGTCTATAGGTAAGAACAGCATTTTCCTCTCTGAAAATCACACAGGTAAACCAAGAGTTACATTAACAAGTTTTAGGGGTACCCTTTGGAGGTCTGGGTAGCAGAGGCTTTGAACGGCAAGAATTCTTTGAAGGCAGCTCACTGCACACCTCAGAAATAAACTTCCTCTGCAAAATAAAGCAAACCAGAGCATCTCCACAGAAAAACAGCTTTTGGAGCACACCGTGACAAGAAATTATGTTTAAAAGTTAATTCTCATCTACAGGGAAATACTCTGCACAGCTATAGTCTAAACACTACCTTCTGTGATCACAGCCCTCAATGCAGCACAGCACTACAAATTTGCAAGTTCATTGGCTTTGAGTTAATGCAACCAAAACATGGAATAAAAAGTATTGAGTTTCACTTTCCAGTTCCTTGCCACAATGCCTAAGGCAGACTACACAGTCTGCAACATCGACATCCATGCAAGTTTAAGCAGTTACTGATTCAAGTAAACACACACATATTGCTACCTCAATTTAGCAATCAGAAAGCTTTTTTTTAACTTTAATTCCAATTACCCAAATGGGACCTTCCCTTTCATTTTATTCAGACGATTAGCAACTGTGATGTGGTGATGTGCTTAGCTTTTGTAGAGATAAGCCTTAACTCCACAGCAAACAAAAGAACAGCACTGTGGCTGTTTTGCCACTGTAATGAACCTGATGCATAGACTTAGTATGTCGAAAACCTCTTGCCTTAGCAGAAATGTCATACTGTAAGTCCTTTCCAGGCCAGAGGTGAATGCCTATCACTTAACAGGCCATAAAGCAGAAAGAGTTGCTGGGGAAATGCTGACACAGCCTTTAAATGGAGCAGATCACTGTTCCGAGTTAGTTTCCATGCTACTGGACCGGCCCAACCACACTGAAGCATGCTCTTTGCTTGGTCCGGTGTCCCAGTTTCATCTGGGATAGAGTTAATTTTCTTCCTGGTAGCTGCTACAGTGCTGTGTTTTGGATTTAGCAGGAGAATAATGTTGATAACACACCAACGTGTTGGCTTTGCTGAGCAGTGCTTAGCCCAAGTCAAGGACTTTTCTGTTTCTCGTGCTCTGCCAGCAAGGAGGGGCACAAGAAGCCAGGAGGGAGCATGGCCAGAGCAGCTGATCTGAACTGGGCAAAGGCTCTGCTGGGGGGTATTGGCTGACAAAGGCCGACTGCTGCTCATTGTTGGCCAGGTGGTAGTGAAGCAATTGTATTTTGCACCACTTGAACTTCCTTGGGTTTTATAAGCTTTTTTGTCCTCTCCCTTTCTATTAACATTACTATTTTATTTCAATTATCAAACTGTTCTTACCTCAACCAACGGGATTTACCTTTTTTTCCTGACTCTCCTCCCCATCCCAGCGGGCGGGGGAGAGCGAGGGGTGCGAGGGAGCGGCGGGGTGGTGCTCAGCAGCCGGCTGGGGTTACACCACGCCATCAGCTCCCTCATCGAGAGGTGAGCTACGACACGCAGCTACGGCGCTGAGCTTTCGCTGCGGGCCCGGAGACAGCCCGGCCGCTCCCATTTCGCTCTCGCCACGGGGGAATGGCAGCGGGGTAAAACACGCGTGGGCCCACAACCCCTAACTTGGCATCTGGCCCTCTCCCCGCTCCCGCCCCCCGAGAGCGCGGCCGCGTTCCAGCCCGGGAGGGTCCCTGGTGCCGGGCCCGGGGCGCAGCGCCGAGCCCCACGCGGGGCGCTCCGGG
>VZRO01002813.1:262769-277385 GCA_013397915.1 Daphoenositta chrysoptera | reverse complement strand
CCGGCACCGCCCCCGGGGCGGGCAGGGACCGGCCGGGCCGCGGAGCTGCCGGCCCGGTGCGCCCCGTCCGCCCGAGGCCGGATGGCCGCGGCGGTGGGCGCCCGCAAAGCCCCGCAACACGGGCGGGGAGCTCCGGGTTGCTCTCTTCTGGGTAGCGGAATGGCCGCGGCGCGCTGCCTGCCTGCAGCCCGCCGGTGGAACCCCCAGGGAGATTGCGACAGGCATCCCCGGGCAGCCCCGGTGCCAGGTCCGTGTCAGCGCCCGCGGGCTGGCAGCGCTGGGTGTCTGTAGAGTGCTTTGTTTCCTTCTGGGTTGCTCATGCCCACCTGCTCCGTGTCCATTTATAAAGGCAGGTTGGCACGTCCGTGCCCCACTATGCCGTGTGCCCTGCTCAGCGTCATGCCACTAGCCTGCACAGAAAGGTAACACACCTGCCTAGGAGCTCGCAGTGGAGAAAAACGCTCTGCAAGGCCAGCTACACGTGCTGAATTCCTGCAGCGCCCTGTTACGGTGCTTGTGCCACTCCACCATGTCTGTGTGACTACTCTCAGCCTGGCCATGGCAACAGCTGGCTACCAGAGAGCATTCCCATAAAGGCACTCGGTCTAAATGTCACTTCAATGTCCACACACTGGCCTACTGTGCCTGCAAACACAGGGCCAGCACCTCTTGCAAGGCAGTGTTGAGCCACTCCTGCTGTCATTTACATTATCCATATGGTGACTGGCTTCACCAAGCTTGATTGGTTTTATTTCATTTTTTTTTTAGTTTTATTATATAAACAAGATTATTATTATTATGTCCCTCCAAAAGTATGCTTGGTATGTTTTTAATGTAAACTCCTTGGTTAAAGAACTGATGCTGTGGGTGGACATGGATTGTGACATTAGTAAAACAACTCCAGTCTATCTGCCAGGAAGTGTGGACACCCCAGTATTCCAGAAGAACAGCCATTTCTGTGAAAGATTTTACTTGTGCACTGCTGAGAGTGTCAGGAGGTAGCATGTCTGAAGCATCCCCAAAACACCTGCAAAAACCTGGTGTGCTAAGAGAAGGGCTGCTCCAGCACAAGGCAAAGCAGAGACCCAACACCAGGCCATACAGGCCACAGAAGCACAATTTTTGACATTGGGTCCCTTATGGACAAGGGTGACAGCTCCCACCCACAGCCCACAGCAGGTCAGTGATTTGGTCATATGGCCTGGACTCTCCAACACTTCACTCTTGCTAAGTATAATTTTAATGTATTTCTCCGTAAGTGAAATATGATGGGGTAAATTGAGTTTGAAAAATTCAGCTCTCCTTGCTCAGAATATGAGAGGGTGGGAAACAGATCCCCAGCAGGTCTGAAACCTAAACCATACAGGGTGAGCAGAGGGGAGCCCAATGAATAATGAGGTGTCCTTTCCACTCTTCTCTTTCATTATGTTTTTCCTATTGAGTTTTCCTTTGTGAGTGTCCCTCCAGCAAAGCTCGCAGAAGAAACCAGTTTCCTTTACTTCAAGTGCAAAATGTGCATTTACCTTGTTGGCTCTGCACATGGGAGGAGCTGTCTGGGGGAAAGCATGAACATTCATTTCCTCTGTGCAGAGGGAATAAGAAGTGGTTTGTCTGGTCTCCACAGCTTTGCCACCCAGGGTTGCTGCAGCATGTGGAGCAGACATCCAGGCTGTTTCCCCCAGAATGCAGGTCCCATACATGGGTCAGTATCCTGGATTGGGGTGGGTACCAGCTGCCCTATTTTCACCGTGGAGCAGCTGGGTCTAGCTGAAGAAGTACATGCCTTGTTACAGCCCTTCCTGGTACACCTGCAATGAAAAATATAGAGCTGAGAATGACTAGATTTCTTTTGCCACAGAAAAAAACCCTTCTGTGGTTGATGAGACAGAGACCGTGCTTCAATACCTGCATGAAGATCGTTAGGCATATTTTTACATCCCATCCAGGAGAAGAGTAGGAACCTCCATTTCTCCTACATCTGTGTTCCATCCTTAACCTAAACAGTGAAGGGGGAAAAAAGTCATCTAGAAAAGCTCAGAGGAAAAACTATTTGTTTAGCAAACGGCGTGTTGGAATAAAGTAGCAATAATGTCAAAGAAGGAAAAGGTGAAATACTCGATGCATATGAATGAGCAGAAGCAAGGCACGTTCAAGAAGATGAGTCAGTGCATTTTGGGAGTACTAAAGACAGCAAGCAATGAACAACTGGTGACAGTGGGGTGAGGGAGTGAACAATCCTCTGGGCAGGGCCACTGGGAGAGAGAAAATTAAAAACAAGGACCAGGCCCTGGTGGGATCAGGCAGGAATCCAGCTCTAACTTCACTCCTCTCTCCCAGCCAGATGTTCCTGCTCCTGTCACGCACCTTTTCACCCACGGCGTGCTCAGAAATGCGAGGAGGGACAGCAAAACCAGCTGTATCACAGCAAAGCATTTCAAGCCTCTCCAGCTCAGAGGAGAGAGGCAAGGGGCTCCCAGAAGAGCTGTGGAGCAGGGGGCTTTGGGGTGAAGCAGATCGTGGGAGTGTGGTTGTCCCGCTCCTCAGCTGCAGCACCTTGCAGCCATGGGAGCCCAAGTACCCGGTTAGACTGGTCGGATGGGAATTTTCCAAGTCAACACCCTGTTACTCAGGTTCCTTTGGGGCAAGTAACTACACTGGCTGGAATGTAACATCACTTCCCCAAGTGTTGTGACCGTGCATGGTTTCACAATGTGTGGCAGAAACTTCCATGTGCTCCCAGGACAGAGGGATTAGCAAGTCAGCTGACGACTCTCCTGATATTCAAATATTATCACCTCTCCTGGATGGATTTCTGTATCTTGATGGGTGAGACCTCAGAAGTTTCTGCTGCTCTGCCTTGCCATGTATTCCCACTTGAATTCAGTGGCTCAAAGCTGCCGGTAAACAACCCAAACCTCATCCACCTACCAACATTATCTGCAGCACGGGGAAGCCTCTAACAAGCAAATCCCTGCACTTGCCCCTGCTGCCCAAAGTTAGGACACATCACCTGCCCCGGCTGCGCTGCCCCCTGCCCTGCGCTCCGGTTACCCACAGCAGGCAGATCTGCCCTGCCTGCTGCCGGCTGAGCCCGGAGCTGCCTCTGCTCTGTGCCTCGACCTACGTACAAAAGGAGGAGTTTTCTGCAGGCAGACGCAAAACCGGAGCCCTGACATTAAAAGAGTTATATAAGCCCTTACACAAGCTGCATCCAGCCTCCCGACAGAAAGGCAGCCGGCACGGAGCTGCTGCTGTCTCTCCACTGAGCAGCAGAAAGCCCCTTGCATAGCGGAGAGGCAGAGCGGAGCTGCTTCATGGCTGCAGCAGCAGAAGGAAATGGAAGGAACTGGTTCCCTGTCCGCTCAGAGCCTGGGGAACAGAAAAGTCTCTGGCTCAAAATGTGTGTTGGAAAGAACGGCACGTCTGCAGTTGTAACACTGAGGATCCCTGTTGCTGGCAGTCTCGGAAACAGAAGTGGTTTGCAGTGTTTGGGGTTTCTTTTTAATGGATTCCTACTAATGCACAGAAGTGAGAAAAGTGGAAAGTGTCGATACCTACTGGTCAGCACAGACAGCAACGTCAGGCCTTGTCAGCAACACTTCATTATCCCCTTAAATAATATCAGTTATGAACAATATTGTCATGTGCTGCATTCAATCAATTTATAATCTTTTTGCATCCCTAAATCATTTTAAAGAGGATAACCCCAAGTCAGAAAGAAGCAGAGGAAACAGCGATACAACAGCCTCAATCAGGCTGTATGATTGCTCTCCAAAGCACAAGGCTGCCTATTAATTCCCTGTACTCCCCTGACAAAACCAAGAGCTGCAAAACACTGCCTAGTGCTGTCTTGAGAGTGCACGGGAGCCCTGGTGTTCAGGATATGCTTAAAGCTGAAATTCCAGGTCAGAAGCTCGTTGTTACACAACCTGTGCACTCTGGGATGAATCCTCCTCCAGCTCTAGGTGCTAGACTCAGATGCTGGAAAAAGGGAAAGCTGCACTGAAATATGGGCTTGTATGAGTCAGTAAGGAAGCTGCTTTACCCCCCTTTAAATGAATACAGTATGAGCTCTAACACTGTCTTGCTGGATTTAACAGGGGTCAAAAGCCAGTGATACTTTGCCAAGGCATTCTGAAGAGAGCATACATATCTATATTTTAGTAATTTAAATCCACTGACAGCGCTGAATTGTTCTTTTGTGTTTAGTTAATATGTCGTGTAATCTGTTTACATTTGCTAGTCTGGCATAAAAACGTCGTAGTCTGTGGCATTTGTGGTCGACTATTTGCTTATTAGTTGTACATTTGAACTTTATAAAATAGGCCACTTGTATGCCAGAAAAAACAAAGCAACAAAACAAACTGACCTCATTATTTCCAAGTTATGCACCAAAGTCTGAGGAACATAATCTAGTGGCCACTGTGAAAGCTCTGGCAGCAGAAACCTTTGCCCTAGGCAGCTGTCACCTTCTGTTTGGTCCAAGTGACTGAGTATTGCACAGCTACTGAGTTATTCTTGATCCTTTATTCCTGCCATAATCCCAGGGATGGTCTTACTTTTTCCAAGGAAAAAAAAACACAAAACAGGGTTCATATGTGATGGGTGCTTGGCAAGCTGCTGCTGTTTTCACATTAGACATGAAATTAATTCTTAAACTTGTTGAGGCTGTCTGAACATGCCATGAATTTGCAACACACCCTCCCTGTGCAATTGCACGTGCACTATATGTTATATTATCCATGCAGATCCTTTATTTTCGTACAAGCCTCTCTTTGGAATACCATAACTTGCAACTCTCCTTTTTGCAAGGAACTGTGGGCACAGAAAAAGGTGGAGACAAGCCTGAGGAGGAAACAGACTTGCTGATACCAGGGGTAGGGACTATGCATTTACAAGTCTAACTGGGAAAAGCTAAAGCAGTAAGCACTGGATTGTTTAGAGGGACAAATGGCACCACTCTGTCAAAACACAGGTGGCTGCCAGAGAGAAAAGAGGAGCTGGGTCCATTCTAGACAAATCCCACAAAATGTAGGACTGGCAGGGTCAGCTGTCCCCCAGCAGATTCAGCCTAAAGGATTTGGAGAAACTAGCTTACCCTCTATGTGCTTCGGGCAGGACTGGAGAGCAAGCCACTCTTCATAAAATTTCATAAAATGGTTTCAAAAAGGCCTCACTAGATACACAATCAGGGTGGTACTAGCCTGGTGGAGACTCAGGGGGTGCTGGGGCACCTGATCCCTCCCAGGACAAGGTCAGAAGCCCTAACCCACAGCCTGCAGCAGGAAGGGCAGGAGGAAGGAAGAGGAGACTGATTGCCTCCCACACAGCTCCCATCACTCTGTCTGGCAACACCTCCGTTTCTGACAGGAGAAACTTGGCCAAGCAAACTGATTGTGCCCAGTGCCACTTGCCAGTGGTTTCCCTGGAGGTGGAGACCATTTATGTTAACATATATATGGTTGGCAGCAGCCTTAACACCACAACTGCCTGCAATTTACAGCCAGCTGCAAGAGATAATCCCTTCTGTATGACGTCAAGAGAACGGTGTTTGTGCCCAAACTTCACTGCCCTCTTCAATCCCAAGTCGCTCTGGTTCTTCCCATGTAACTGAGCAGCCCACAATGCTCTCTGATGGATGGACTATCAGGGAATGGGCTTTCCTACCACACTATCAGCAATCCCCATTTTATCCTCTGGCAACAGTCATGTGCTCCCCCACATGCCAGATACGAGGCTGAGCCCTGGTCCCATCAGTGGGAATTTTGCCATCTTAGGCTGAGGCACAAGCTGTTTGAGGGTTTCAGCAACATCTCCCACTCTCAGGTCAGAGTAACTTCCACAGGAAGTATTTACTGTTTACTTGGTTTGTGGTGCATGGAGCACAGCCTGCATTTGTCTCTGCTCTCTGTCACTGGATTTGCTCCCCTCCTCTTTGTGTCGCTTTCAATAAGTTTTATGTCATTTCATTTAATTGAGCTCTAGTATTACCCACTCCATTACATTTCAGTTCATGAGAAAAGTTCATCTAAGGTATTATCAGGCATATCACCATTGATTTTTAGCAGTTCATGAAATATCACTCTGTTTTGCCAGCAATACCATCTAACTATCTTATCTCGAGGGACAGGAGGAGCATTATGGCACACTCAGAGTGTACTTTATGAGTGGTGAGCAGCCGACAGGATGCAATTAAGCCAAGTATTACAGTCACGATCTGGAAAGGGTGCCCTGTAAGGTCTTGGTTTGCTGCCATTTTGTTGTGGTAGTCTTCAGACCGAAGTACATCCTGTACTTTACAAAGGTGTTCCCACATACTCACTTAGGTGACTTCTCTGAAAGTTACCTTCCAGTGATAAAGCCATAAAAATACACTAGAAATTACCAGCTGGTTATACATTTGGCATCTTTTCCATCTTTCTCCAAACCCTGTGGACTGGAACTGTGTTACAGGATACCCTGAGGTCTTTACTAGGGGGATACAGGTTGAGAGAAGCATCTTCCCCGTATTTGAAGAGCCAAGACAAAGTGAGCTTCGAAAGACAGAGACTCGTGGCCTCGCCTCTTTTTTTCTCTGTGTTTCCAGGTTTGCGGTTGAAGGCCTCTCAGTAAATCTTGACTTTTGGGCACATGCCACAGCACTCCTGTTCCTGATCTCACTTTTCTCCTCCCTAAGTCACCAGCAGATGCAGAGGCAGCTCCCAGGAAGTTCTTCTTATGCCTCTTTTTTTTTACCTGCAGGTGCCAGATTTATTGGGAAAGCGCTTGATCCTGGACAGCTTATTCTAGACACTTCTTCTGTGTGCTAAATGGGCAAAGGCATCCATTATCCTATTGCCTGTCCCCCAAGCCCCTCAGCTGGCTGCCTGCTTTGATCAAGTGAAGGAGGGGTCTGCAACACCAGGAGGAATAGGTACTAGTTGTCCAAAAGAGGCACCAGTTCTGCTTTTTGGCATTTTTAGCTCTTTTTGGGGCTCTGACCAAACTGGCGTGTCCTCAGTCAGGTACTGCCAGAAGGGCAGGACCCAAAATGGAAATGGAAAGCAACCACACCAAGTGGCTTTCTACGGCTTCTATTGTTGTGCCAGACAAATGTCTGCTTACCTAAAGCCTGCAGTGCAAAGCCAAAACAAGAGAAAGAAGTCCAGAACAGTATCTTCAGGCTCACTCACTCTTTGATCCAGATTTTTTTTTTCATGTAATTTCAAACTGAAGAATTCCCTGTTTGCCAGCACAGGAAGACTCACTTTCAGCCAGCTGCTGTACCAGCACGTTGCTTTCTGAACAGCATCCTTCATGCCCTCATGACACCTAACCAAAGATAGTGCTGGAAGAAATTACCTGGATATCTTATTACAGCCAAGAATTCCCTGCTGCCCTGTCCCCAATGCCACTAGAGATACATGCAAGCTGCAGAACGTGACTTGACATCCCTGCTTATGAGAGATGAAAAGGAAAGCATGAATGTGATCGGACCAGGAGCTGATAGAGATGACTGAGAAATCTGCATAAAAATAAGTTTCCTCTGTGGGGCGAGAAAAGGCTTTATCCCAGGAGTTCTTGGCATTGCCTCTGCAAACTGAGGTGAGAGCTGGGATTCAAACTCTCACAGTAGGAAATTGCCCGTTCTGGATGCAGGCTTTTTAGTGTTCCACATCTCCTATTCTTCACTAGAGAGGGAAAAGCACGGAGAAAAAAACAAAACACTGTTCTCTTCTCCCAGGGATTCAGCTTCTTACAGAAAATGGTGACCAATGGTCTCCCTGCTTCCTCAGCAGCTCCCTCACACCTCTGGATAGCAGGTCCAGCCATCCTGTGCTTCCCTGCACAGGGCCATGCCCAGGTGTGAGCCTGCTGCCTCTGTCGTGCGTGGCACTTCATCCTCTCCTCCGGAGAATGGGGTTGAGCCTGGCAGAAGGCACCACACCCCCTCCGTCTATGGAACAGAGCTCGCAATTCCCTTTCACAAACCGGGGCCAGCAAGGTGGAGTTTGCAGGGCTGGATGGCACCACACCTCGGAGGGAGGGAGGGAAGGAAGTGACTTTTTCCGGCTGCTCAATGTACTGCCACGCTGCTCTGCTCCGGGAAGTGCCAAAGGCAGGAATTGTGCACACCAAAAGCAATGGTGGAGGCTCCAGCCCTGGCCCGTCCAGGGAGATGCTCTTGCCCCTTCCATTACTGCACAACAGCCTCCACTGGCATGGGGCAGGCATCGTGCCCTTCCTGACTCTACAAACGGGTTTGTACCTCGCCCTGGTTTCCAGCGGCAAACTCCTCGCTAGGTGGAGCTGCCGGAGCGGGCACGGCAGCGCCGGGAACCGGCCCCGGGATCGCCGGGCGCTCCCCGAGCCGCTGCTCCCAGCCCCGCTCCCCGGGCTCCCCGTGCTACCGACACCGCCCGTGTCCCTCGCCTCGCTTCGGTTACACTGAAACTGAAACGGAGAAAGCAAGACCTCTCCTTAAACAAAGTCGTGGTACGAAGCATACCGCTGTCAGTGGTTTTCTCCATCGTTTGGGTTCAATCTGCTGATCAATGCATTCCTGTCAGCCCTTGATGTGATGGAAAACGCTGAAATACGATTTTCTAAAAATCATAAAATTATGCACATAATGATAGCCACCGCCACTGCTTTCCCACTCCCACCCCCATTTAGATCATCAATGTAATGATTTTCAGTTCCCTGACATTGGACCACCCTGTGCCAACAATTTCTAAGCAAAGCTCTCACTGCTGATTTCCATGGTGGGGCTGCTTAAAGATCAATAGCAGCGATGGCCTAGTGTACATATATTTGTCTCACAGAGTGAAAGAAACTGTATAAAAGCTCCAGCTCTGCCAGTTAAATTTCCATACATTTTTGCTGCTAATGTGGAACCGAAATAAAGCCAGACATTAGTTTTAGCCATAGAGGATATGTGGTTATCCACATCATGAAATCACTCACGTGGATGCCAGGGCAGTGCCTGGATCCGTATCCAACAATTGTGGGTGCACTCACTGCCCTGCAGGTGCTTGGGAGGCTCAGCTGGCCAGCCAGGGCTGGGGGATCACGGGTGAATTTCTGCTGGATCTAAACCGATGTCTTTATCTGCATCTCACATGCACATACACTGCACAGAGGGAAGTTTCTGTGCAGCAACGCACAATGGAAGGGAAAAGGAAGGTAACTTTGGAAGAGTGGCACGTTCAGAGCCCTTCAGCAAAGATGAATGAGGGAGATGGAGCCCCAGTGCTTCTTGTCCCTGCTGTTGCACACCTGGCCTACGGCACATACACTCTGGCATCACTGTTAACAGCGGGTTTCTAAAACAGTTTCCTTGCCTGGGGCTGCTCAGCTCCAAGCATCCAGTCCCCACGGGGTTCCCACCGGGAAATGGAGCAGGCCTCTCACCAGCAATCACACTGCAGACTGAGGTGTGCAGAGGCAGCAGCAGTCCCGTGACTGCTGCTCCCGTTTCCAGTGGAGAGGAGGGCCATCCCTACCACGAGGACTTCAGTCCTTACCGAGGTAGAGGGAAATGCCTTTTCTGAGTGCCAGGTCACATCACGGGCACATCTGTGCTGGCTGCAGCGTTCGGGAGCACCACACAGGAATACACAACCATGGCAATGTTGAGAAATCTGTTGAGCACTAATTAGTGAGGATACACGGAGGGCTGGTAATCAGTAATGCCACTGGGCAGTTCCTAGCAGGCCTTTGGAGCCGGGATGCCAGCAGAGTGGTGGGTGCACCTGCAGCAGACCCCTGTGGCCATATTAAATCGTTGTGTGATGTTTCCACAGCGCGGTGTAATAGTGCAGATGGTGACAGATTCTGGAGGTGTAAGCTGTTCAAACTTCAGGTAAGGCTTGTACTGCCGAGAGGGGAGCGTGGAGTGTGGGCAGAGCCTGAGCAGGGCATGGGCCTGGGGTGGGAATCGGGCTCGGAGGAGAACTGCGCCAGGAATGGTGTCCGGTGAACCTGTGGATTCGGGAGAGACACATTGCACTTGTAATCCTCTCCTCCTGGCTTTCCCCCAGCAGGGGTCAGGCTGAACCAACGATCACAAATCAAAAGTAAAAGTAACTACTCCGTTTCAGCAGCAAATATTCCCAATGTTCCAGAAACGAGAAAAATATTTTGCCTTCCTGAGGACACGGAAAATGCTTGAACATTTCACTTGAGGAAAGCAAAAGAAATATTGAAGTGGTAACAGAGGTGACAGGCAGCAGCCTGCAAAACCCTCCTCTTTGCAGCTGTTTTAAAAAGGCAATGACCGTGTCCTGTTCCCACTCAGTCTCAGCCTCCGTTCCCAGTTACTCTGGATACGCTTCAGTGTAAATGCAGAGAGAAATTCGGACAGGATGCGCGGAGCACAGCGTTAGCCCGGCAAAGTGACGGGAGCGTGTCCTCAGCAGTGCCTGGAAGCCCCCGGGGAAGGCAGAGCTCGCAGCATCCGCCAGCGGCTGGAGAGGCAAAGCTGGTCCCCGCACAAGCCATTCCTGCGCGCTCAGAACAAGTAAGTAACGCAGAGCGGTGCCAGCCCTAGCGCGACGGCTCCAGCACACCCCCAGCGAGAGCTGGCAGCCTTTCACGGTCCTTGGCACTCTCGGGACCAGCCCAGGGAGTCCGCAGCGGGGTCGCCCGCGAAGTGACGCCTCTGACTTTAGCTGTCACCAGAGGTCTGCGGGCAGACACTCTGGGACAAGAATGCTAAAAAGCAGGTGAGGTGTACCCAAAGGCCCGACTCCTGAAAAATTTTCTGGCCAGCTTTGTCTCAGTTTATCGCCTAGCAAGAGGACACAGAGGATGGCATTTCATGCATGGAATTTTAATGATAAATTTATTACATTTTAGTGTATTATTGGCGTGCGATTTGGTAGTCTTACAAGAAATTTCCGTTTCCACATCTCCATTAAATGTCTGATTCATTTTCTTGGCTCGTGGTAATGCCTCAAACTACATCACTAAAGAATCAGTGCTCTGCATTAGATAAATATAAGACCAAGTCTGATTAACCTATTAACTATTTTTAATTAGCTTTTACTCTTCTTCAAATATTCCGTGTTTTTGAGGAAGCAGAAAGAGGGTAAGAGCAGGCTGGTGCTGTAGAGATGTATAGAGCTAGCATATGGACCGAGATTATTCATCATCATTGGCAGCAGCTCGGCTGTAGGGAATCTTGCAACAACATCACAATTTTCCTGCTAGAGTGAATGCCATAATGGACACATTTGTGGGGTGAGTTATGGCCAAGATAGAAAAAAATTTAAATCTTTATAGCCTTTTTATGCTCTGTCTTCCTTTTTGGTAATCAGATCTTGATTAAGAGTTCGAATTAGCACCCAGAAGAACATTATGCTTTCCTGGCTCAGTTCCTTCACACGATGTAGGGCAGGCAGCAAATGATTCAGTGGCTTTACAGTGCTGCTACAACAAAAAGGTGTCTGTATACCTATCCACCACTTTAGGAAAGTAACCGGCTGCTTGCCTGCAATGAGGAACATATGGCAGTGGCAAAATATTTTATTTGCTAAATAAAGCGACTACTTGATTTAGTTCAGACAGACTCCTCTCCCAGCCACGACGACTTATCGGGGGAAAAGCTGGGCAAGGTGGGGTTCGCTGTCCTGGCTGCTGGGGGGCTGGAAGAGCTCTGTGGGGCAGAGCCAGCCCTCCCTCGAGGGCAGCACCCCGCGCACAGCCGGACCCCGCGGCGGCACGGTGCTGCAGTGCGGCTCCTGTCTCGTCAGCTTGAAGAACATCTGACCCTGCAATGCCAAAGCACGTTCGACCTTTTAATTTTAGGCGTCCTCATGGTTTGGTTGGGTTTTTATTTTTTTTTTCCTTTCAGCAATGTTGGGACCATGCCGGTCCAAGTAAATTTTGGAGGCACAGCTGCTCCAGCACTCGTACTTCCTATGCCTCGAATGAGCAAACAAATAACTATAGCTTTTTTTTTTTTTTTTTTTGGGCAACGCTTCTTCTGAGCCTNCTTCTGTGAATTCATTCACACCTCCACTTCCTCCCGGAGAGATCGGGCTCCCCATCGCACCTCAGCCCCTCCTTGCCCCCGGTCCCCACCCCTCGCAGCCCGGGACCCCACTGTCCCTGCTACCCTGCCGTTCCCGGGGGCTCTGCGGGCTGCTTCCCCAAGCCCCGCGGGGATTCTGCGGGAACTGCCCTCCTCTCTCGGCTTTGCATCCTCCGGGATGCTGCTCGTCCCTGCTCTCCGCTGCCCCGGCCGCGGGCCGGCCGCTCGCTCCTCCTCTCCGCCCGCACCCCCGCTCGCCCTGGCGGCTCTTCTCTCCTTCCTCCCTGGACTCGGTCGTGGCTTTATCTGGAGCCGTGAAGCGCTTACGATGATGAGACCGCGTGAAACTGGTGAAACGCAGCCGGGTATCGGTGAGCAGCCCCGGCTGCAGCGGGTCCGGTCAGCACCCCATCTGCTCGAGGAGCACTTCGGCTGCGGCGTTCCCGGGTTGCGGTTTGCGAAGTTTGTTGCTGGGGTGGGTTTCACCCCCACCGCTGCTTGGGTGCTCACGGTGTCCCCCACCCGCTGCTGAGCTGCTGAGCGGCAGAGCACAGCCCCCGCTGCCTTCTGAGTTACTTTGCCCGACTACTTTATCTTAGGGACTGACTAGACACTGAGAGACACTGCCCTAGCTTAGGGAACACAGAAGCTGAGTATGGAAAAGGAAACAAATATTAATATTTTCGACTATTTCGGTTATTAAAGACAGAGAGGAGGTAATGCTGACGTCTGCTTTTGAATCCGTTTCTCATGCAGGGGCAGCCCTATGGGCGCCGTCCCACCTGCGATGCCATCCTTAGGGATGAAGTTGCATGAAGAATCCCCCGAACAAACACTCGTTTTTTCAATATACCATCAGTTCCTTACAGTAGGAAAGGAAGAAAAGCGTTCGTGCTGGAGGGATCGCCTCGTTTTGCTTCCGCTANCCGCCGCTGCCGGTGCCCGGCCCTGGCAGAGCTCCCTCGGGGCGCTGCGAGGAGGGAGGAGCGGGTCCAGGCTGGGGGGAGCCCCTGCCCCCGCACCGTCTCCGCAGCAGGAGGGAGGAAAAGAGGCTCCCCTGGGTGCTGGACACGCAGAGGGGCCGTCCCGCGCCTGCCTCAGCACTTCCAAACGCGGTTTAGCATTTCTCTCCCCCCTAATTCAAATGCAAATCGGTCGCTTTCAGAGGCGGCTCCCCCCTCTCCACGCCCGCTGCCGGAGCCGAGCCTGGGCGCGCCCGGGGCTGCGGGGCCGAGCGCTCGCTGGCTCCGCTGCAACCCAGAGACAGTACTTTTTTTGGGTTTTACTCCTACAATATTTGCGAAGTGACCCGAGGACGAAAAAAAAAAAATTCAAACTCGGAGGAATAACTCGAGCTCCCCGCAGGTCCCCTTCGTGTGTCTGTGCCAAAGTTAAGGCGAGGCAAGATCCTACGCGCCCTTTCTCCAAGTGTATTCCGCAGCTTTATAATTTAAACTAAAACAATTCAGAGCAACAAGGGATTATTTAGGAATAGAAGGAAACATCGTTGCAGGTGGAGGACCAACATGCCTCCTCTTTGGCTAAGATTCGTAATTAAAATAAAATTTAATTTTCACACCATCCCGTTTTTCCACGCTCGAGGAAAAGAGAGTTCCCCACAGGTCCAAGCACTCGGCAACAGACAGCACAGAGTAAAAATTGTTTAGGGGGATTTTGCATCACTCTTCCGTGGAGTGCTCTTTTGGGGACACATGGGATTTTTCTCCCTTCCAGCCTTAGGCTACGGGAAGAGCCGTGAGCAGCCGGGGGCGCGGGGCACGAGTGTCCGGGGGGCTCGCCGTGCCCGAGGGCCTCGGGTGTCCAACACCGGGCACTGCCCGCGCCGGAGGGGCCGGGCCCGGCGGCACCAACACACGGTTCCAGCGGGTACAGAGAGCATCCAGAGGCGTGCGGGAAGGGCCGAGTCGGTTCACACCACGGCATCCCAAGGAAGCGGCGGGGCAGGCCTGGGCCGGCCGGGATTCGAGCGGCTCCGCTCCCTGGAGTCACTCCCAGGGCACAGAGAGAGAGGGACAGAGAGAGAGAGAAAGGAAAAAGGGAGGAAAAAAAAAGAAGGAAGGAAGGAAAAGACAGAGGGTGTGGGTGATACGAATAGATAAAAAGATGGGGAAAAGTCAGAGGAATACAGAACGAAAAATTAGGTGAGAGAGGGGAAAGAAAAAGAGGAGGAGAGAACAAAAGAAAAAGGAAAGGGAAACGAGAGAGTAAAGGAAAACGAAATAAACGGTAGAAAAATAAATTAAAAATTAAAAAAATAAAAATAAAACCTGAAAGGAAAAGGGAAAAGAAAAATCAAAGGAAAAAGGAAGCTAAGAAAGAAACTAAAAAGAAGAGGAAAAAGAAGAGGAAAAAAGGGGAAAGCAATAGGGAGGAGAAGAGGGAGAAGAAAAAGGAGAAGAAAAAGGGTAAAGCAAAGGGAAAAGAAAAATGAAAGGATAAAGGAAAGGAAAGAGAGGAAAAGGGAGAGGAAAAGGGAAAAGATAAAGAAGAGGGAAAAGAGAAAGGACGAGGGAAAAGAAAACTGGAAACGAAAAAGAGGAAAAAGGAGAGGGGGAAAAGGAGAAGAGAGAAGAGAGGAA
>VZRO01002813.1:209483-256389 GCA_013397915.1 Daphoenositta chrysoptera | reverse complement strand
TCGCTGCCACGGACAGCGCGGTGAACAATCAGAAGACAAAGGTCAGCGGGCTTCACGGGGCGTGAGGTTCCCCCCGTGCGCGGGGGCCCGGCCGAGATCAGCCGCAGTTTCGGCTCAAGTCCTTCGTGCAGGCAGGAATTTGTGGCGGAACTGTGAAAACTCCGGGATAACGGCGTTAAAAAAGTGCTGCACGACCATGTCCATAGGGAAGGGGGCCAGCGGAGCCGCTCCCCGGCAGCNCTGCCTCCGTCCCTGCCATGTGCGTTCTCTGGGGTGCAGAAGATACCGCGGGAGAAGTTCCTGGCTGTGCAATCCCAGGGTGCCCAAAGCATCCTCCCTGTTTTCCCATCTCCTCTGCTTTGTCGAGGTACTTCGAGGACCTTCGCTGCGGTCCCTCTCCAGCCCCAGCGAGCATCACCGTGGGGAGAGGAAAAACTTTTTCTTCCCCACAGAAGCGCCCCAAGCGCAGGACCCGCTCCGCGCCCTGCAATAGCTGTGGGCATCAAGGGACTGCGGGCAGGGGTGGAGGGAGGGAGACGGCGGGGTACGGGGAAGCAAAAGGGGGGTCGGGGGCCACCCCGCCGCCCGTACCCCGCTCCCGGCCGGCAGCTGCTGCCTGTGGGACACATGCATATGGATGCGGGACATATGGAGGCGGGCAGGATCCGCACGGCCGTGTCACAGAGGGGACGCAGGTTACAAGGGGAAGCCCGCGGCCGGCGGGCGGGCGGGAGCGGCCGTAGGGAGCGGGGGAAGGAAGAGCTCTCGGCCCGCGGGGTAATGAAGGGGTCGTTCTACTCGGGGCGCGGGCGCTGAGGGGAAAACCCGGTCCGTAGGCCACTGTCACCCGGCCCCTGACAAGGCCCTACAGCAGCGCTGTCACAGCCCCGAGGCCTTCGGGCTCTCTCGTTCCGACAGCAACTCCCATCCAGAGTCCCCGGCGCAGGCAGCAGGCACAGCAATGCCTGCACCCTGCCAGAGGGATGCCCAGACCGACAGCCACGCGGGGACAGCGCGACCATTTCAGCGAGCGATGGCTTCTCCCGCCCTTTCCCTCACGCGTGGTCCCCTGTTATGAGCTCCTGAAATCTCGTTATCACTCATCACTTCTCAGCGCTATTAATTTTTAACGCTTCCCATATTGCACACACGCCGTCTTCTCTCCGCTCTCCCTCCGTTTGCCGCCGTGATGTTCTTCCGTGCAAGACTTTCGTTGTAGCCCTGCCAGCCGCCCCGAGGCTTTGCTTTGGGCACCCCTTCCCCCGGGACACGAGTCCTCCCGCAGGCCGAAACCCGGGGTTTAAAATGGGGGTGATGGGCTTCACCCTCGCCCGAACCCTCCGAGTCCCTCCCCGTACCGGGGCCGCGCTTGCTGCGGGATCCACCGCTCAGAGCCGGCGTCGCTAGCCGCAAATTAAAAAGTAAGATGAACTGCTCCCTCCTAATTGCAGCTCCGCCTTTACCTTCTGCACCGAAAGGTATTTCCCAGATACACGTTTCTGGCGGCGCTTGCCAGCTGTCTCCGACAGCGGTTACAAGTCTCCGTGAGGGATGCAAACATCTGCCGGGGAGGAGCGGCGGCGGCGCTGCCGCGGGAGCAGCAGGAATCCCGCACCCGCACCACACCGCACCCGCACCGCACCCGCACCGCACCCGCACCGCACCCGCCGCGGGCCCGGCAGCGGCTCCGCGCCCCAGCGAACGCGGCTGATAAGAATAAAGTTATTGATACAATGGCACGAGCAGGCGGCACCGCGCCTCTCTGCATCCCCCGGGGGTTCAAGCCCTGCCCCGAGGCCCGGGGCTTGCGGGAGGCGCTCGGCGGGGCCGGTGGGTGCCCGCGCTGCCCTCCGGGGCCGGCGGGCTGCGGGGAGCGCCTGGCACCGGCCCCGAGGCAATAACCAGCTTCCGCACACCCAAGTGCATCCCTGTAATAACGTCCTCGATCATTTATTAAAAGTCGTGTCAAGCGAGCCCATATAATTCATCTTTATGCAAATACATCAATGTCAAGCCATTAGTGTATTGCTCGGGTTTTTTATTAAAGTGCATTCTTTTTAATTCAGCTCAGTAAAATACGAGCCCTATTGCTCAAGAATTATAGCAACTATTAGAGTAACATATGGGCAACATGCACTCAGAAAATAAAAATCAACAGATAAAGTGGCAGGGTCACAACGGGGAGCAAACACTTAACAAAATGGCAGCGGGGTAATAGATTTTCTGCCCGCGCCCCCGGCTCTGGGGTGTCAGGAGGAGCCCGCCGGCGCGATCGTGGGGCGGCCCTGCCCAGAGCCCGCGGCCATCCCCGGCACCAGCCCCTTCCCCGGTCCCTTCCTGCCCCGGGCTGCGGGAGCGCAGTCCTGCCCCACAGACACGCACCTCCGCGCCGCCCCCCTCCGCGCCCCCCCAAGTCTGTCCCGGATTTAATGAGAGAGTTGCCCACATCCTCATCACCCCAGCATGGTAATTGAGCAGATCTATTAACTTGTTACACTAGATTTGTTTAAAGAGACTATTACACAGTCATTTAATCAATTTGTTACACTGGAGGTCCTGACTTATGAGACACTTGCCGTATGATTCCTTAATGACTGAATTAATTTGTTTTAATAAAACCAACATTGTGTACAAGCACATTTCGAGAAATGTAATTTTGGAGACGGAACAGTCCAATGCTTCATCTGATTAAGTCTTTTCTATGGTTTATCAAAGTCGGGAGTTGCCGTCATAAACTGCATGTATGGGGTATTTTTCTTTTTTATAGCGTCATTAATTTAATATGGATCATTAGTTCTTTATACACATGCATGTTCTGACAAATGTACCCAATGAATAATGCACCTAATGTGTTTGGGCTCAAATGCATCACGCCATAAACAGAAACTGCCGCAATACAAATAATAATAAACAATAATAACAACAATTAATACCGCAGCCGCCCCCTCTCCTGCCGTCCGGCTGCGCTCTGGGCCGGTCTCGGGCCGGAGGAGCCGGGGCGCTCTCCACGCCCCCCCATCACACCGGGCTCACGGCGGCGGGAGCGCCGACAGATTTACGGTGAGTTAAGGTTATCCCGAGAGCAGATGTAGGACAAGAAAATCGGTTTTGCTCCTGATGGAAACTGACGTGTGTGGAATAAGTGTAAATAAACACGAGGGTCCCCAAGAAAAGGAACTTGATGGTATCGATTATGTAAAATAATCGCCGCATTACAAATGTTAATGTACTATGGTAATGTACTGCAAGCAGCCGGCGTGCGAGGGCCGGCGCTGCGCAGGGGAAGGAAGGAGCAGCCTCGGGGAATGCTCCGGGAACCGGGACGGCCGCAGCGATACCGACAGTGATGTCGCTGTGGCGGTGACGGGAGCGATGCCCCACACGGGGCACCGCGCCCAGCCGGGCTCCCCCCGCGGGGCCGTGCGCCACGGCAGGAGCCGAAACGACTTCTGTACAGAACGTCCCAGCGCCTTGACATCCGTCAGAGGAGGCGCCTGGACAGAGTGTTCTCATCGAAATCCTTACATCCTGCCTTTGAAAATCTTCGCCCTGACAGTGTGGTTCGCTTTCGGTTTTTTAAAGTAATTTCCACCAGTGACTTGTGGTCCAGGAAGTCAGCTGGGCATCTCCTTCTTCTTAAGCATAAGCGTCTATTTCTCGGACCCCAGTGGACCATAAACCTCAGCCCAAAACGTGACACTGCCGCTACACCTGGCGCCTCCTGCCCCGGATAAGCAACCACCAGCCTCACACCTTCCTCTGCAAACAGTAACCTCAGCTGCGGCCCCCAGCGAGCAGCAGCATTGTCCACACTGTAATGATTTGCACATAGCAGAACTTAAAATTGAAACCCGAAGAAGCTTACTGCTTGAGAAAAAACGAGATGGTGAGAACACATCTTCAGAGCCGTTTTCCATCCTCCCTGCACGGTTTCTTACAGATAAACTGCCCTTTATCTTCAAAGCTGCATCTTCTATCCCCTCTATAAACGCAGGCAGCACACCCACCAGCAATGCGTGCAGGAGGTGTATTTAAGTAAATGGATTCGACCTTTTGGCCATTTTAACAGATGCTGCTTCTGACCACCCCAAAAAGCTTGTTTAAAGTTAACAACATTAAGCATTGGAGGTCACAAGGCCAATTCAAGGTCATTTTAATTCTGGCTAAAGGTTAATTAGATCACTGCATTAAAGCAAAAATAGACTATACTCAACTTTAATGAGGACAGACAGGTTTTTTTATATACCTCTTAACTGCTCCCTTTATGATAAGGATATAGGGTATGTATCAGAGAGGAAATCTTGCTGTCAGTTCCACAAATCAAGTTACAGGAGCTCCTCTGGCTTTACACTGGCGAGGCATAAATACAGCTCTTGGTTAGTTTGACTCCTTTTTTTGTTTGGGAGATTGGGCATTTGGGTTTCCCGCTATTCCTTCCCCTGTCCCCTCACAGAGTCCAGGGTTGCTTTGCCCTGCTCTGAGGAACATCAGCCTCAATGTCCAAATGAGGTGTGATCATTGAAGCCAGCAGGAGTCATGGACAGTGTGACACTTTCCTGGAAATTATATTGTCAGCTCACAGAGACAACAAGCCTCGTTTGGAAAACTTCACAATACTGTGCTTACGAGTGCTGAGCCAAATGGGAAGGCAGTTCCTGATCTGGCAAGTATTTCTGAGCTATCATAATACCTTGCACTCTGCACTTGACAAATCCAGTATTTTTTTGGGAAATGTTTATTTTACAAAAAACAAAATCCTGATAGAAGAGACCATGGAAATGAGAGACCTTGGTTCAAACCTCATTATCCCTTCTGAGGGAAAGCAAAGACCTCTACCTGTGTCTCCTTCCTCCTGTGCAATCCCCTGCTGCTGGGCTGCAGGATACTCTGGTGTGGACTTCTCTCTGGATGGAGCTGTTCAGCTTTGAGTCAGCAACTACATCAGAGCTGAGCAGAGAGGCCAGACATCCTTTCTTTTTAGGGAAATACCCTCACTGCTGGGCCTCTAGCTAATCAAGGCTCTTATCCCTCATGTCTTCCCAAACTGGATGTGTAATTCCAATCTGCTTCAGAGAAACTTTCTGTGGGAGAACTTAACCCAAATTATGGTTTCTAGGGGAAAGATGTGGCTTTGCAGGTACTTTTTCCAGGCAAAAAACTGCACTGTAATGAAAATTCCTAATCAGTTCAACATATAAAACCAAGCCAGAACATCAGGCTAGAAATTAGAATTTGCATTCATTATTAGACTACAGGTATTGGATGAATCACTGACACAAGGATAATGGTCTGACTTATGTTCCCAATACGACCATTCCAGAACAATTGCCCAAGACCACCAGGGCTGGACGTACTCAAAATCTCTCACTTTGACTTGCCATGGAAGCATGACTGGAGTCACCAGGAAAGGCGAGCCATCTGAGGGCTGAGTGATACAGAGACACAGGAAGGTGTTGGAGCAGCAGGCAAGTCACCAGAGGGAAAGAAGTGAAGAAAAGCAAGCTGGGGAGCTAATGTGCCAGACAAAACAACGAAAAACCTGAATTATCAGTTCACAGCACCTGGTCACTAATGTTATTTTCATCTTAAAAGCAGAGAGTGTGAATGGCACAATACCTAGTGAGGTACCCTCAAAAGAAACAGCCTAGAAACAGCCCCTTTCTCACATACTTCTGGGTACCAAAAACCTCTACTGAAATCAGGATCGGGTTGTTAGTTATTTATGATCACTGAAAGGGCTACATTTATTGGATAATTTATTTATAATGAATAATTCAACCAGTTTTATATGGAAGAGTTTCATTTCCTCGGGCTGCTCACTTGGGAGGCAGCAAGGCTGCATCACTACACATTTTTCAGAGAGCCTTCAATTCCTAAATCTGGTTGTTCTGTTACTTAAGTTACAACATGATCACCAAATTCAAAGCTATTTTATGTATATATTTTTCTGCCTTGATACAGTGATTTCAGACACTCACAGATTCCAACTGCAGCATAAAACATTAGTAGGAGAGAGACTTGCTCTTGTAGCATTTTTGGGGTTTGCCCTGTATTTTTAAATGTATTGCTTTATTAAAACAGTATTATTGGTACATGCTGCTGGTGTCCTGCTATCCCTGCTTACTACATCACTGTTTCCTTGTGCTCGGCCCCCACAACCACCCTGAGACTTTCATCTCATCCTGAGACCCTTTGCAGGCCAGCCAAATTCTTCCCCAATACTTCTATCAGGACTAATCCACACGAGCACTTGTCCCACCTTCTGTTTTCCCTGTAGTGCAGGTGATCCAGACACAAGCCACAGACTGCACCCTCACTGGATTTTCCCTCCCCAGTCACCTATCTTATCAAGAAGCTTATCAAGAAGCTCACTTCAGTTTTTGGGAAGTTTGTTTTTCTTCTTATTTAAGTGATCTGATGCTCACAGTCAATGTCCCACTGGAAGAGGAGCTCTATGGTCCATCTTCTCACTCATGTCACGACAAGATATTTATAGACGACTTGGTTTCTTTCTTGGGTTTAAGCATTTTTTCCACAAAGTTTTCCAAGATCCACCTCCCACACTTAGAAAAAAACCCCCAAAATAAAATTAATACTTGCAATAGGCAACTGTGCAATAAATAAACTAATAAGACAAGCAGTCATGAATCTGATTCTCTGCTAGGAGAAACTACCCTTGCTTTTCCAGGTTGCCTGCTGAGGACCTTGGAAAGTGTCTTTTTTTCTGGCAGCTGACAAGCTCCTGACCAGATCCTCCAACAATACCTTTCTATTTTAGTAGAAATATCTTCCATTAGAAAAAAAAAAAGGTGCTCAAGTCTAATATATATTAAAAAATATATAAAATAAGCATGTATGTAAAATAAACCTTTACCTATCTAGGCCTATCCCTGCACACATCTTTATTTGAATAGCTGTTAATCGCTGACGCTCCCCAAGGAGACCAGCAGAAAGAATGTCAGGGGCCCTGCTCATAACCCAGCTGAATACCTGACTATTTTAAGGTACTCTGGAGCTGCATGAATCAGAAAGAAAACAGCTCCCCCTACCCATTTTATTAGAAGGCAATAAAATCTGGTGGTGTCTCATTAAATTTAATGAGCCTTCATAAAATAACCATTACACTGTGGAGGTAATGAAAAGAATAACTATGATGGTTAGTAAATAAACCAGCAAGGGTGATAGCACTAGATGTCCCAGATACCTACCAGGTATCAAACAGGTAAATGACTCTCAGAGAGGATTATGGTGCCTTACACCCCTTTGCATGCATTGATAACATTCTTCTGCATTAGGTTTGAGGAATTTCTTTCTCCCTTCCCATATGACAACAATGCCATTTGTTTTTATAGCCCCAGGCTGCACGTGTAAAACCCTGAACAAATCAGCACGCAGGGATCCTTAAAAACTCCATGCAAATTGCCATCAATGGCCATGGGTTCAGTGCCTCCTCATTTCCGAAGTTTCTTTTCAACTAGCCACCACTTCTGGAAATGTCACTGCAGAAGCCTCTTGGGAAAAAGTTCCCATTTGGTATAAATCAGCACCATCCCATTCTGCGCATTCCCAAATAACAGCGACAGCTGCAGGCACTAAGATTTAAAAAGGTGGCCCAAAGTCCAAGCCTTTCTTACCTGGCTCATGCCTGCCTCAGAAATAAAAGAGTTAAGCTAATCATGGGATCAGCTCCACTGAGAGTTTATGACTGCCCATAAAAAAGCAAGAAGAGGGGCTGAGTAGTGGCTGGCATAAACCTCCAGAAGTTTGCTACAGGAAATGCACCTTTTGCATTTCCCATTTCACCTGAAATGGCACGAGGAAAGATTTCATCACAGTGGGATTATTCACAGGAGCAAGCAATCTGATCTGGGAGTTTACTTTTACAGCCATGCTTCCTTCTGAGATTCCTCTTGCTCCTACTGAGGGCGACTGTAGTACAGCACGATGCTCCTCTGGGAGAGGAGACTTTTGTAGCAGTGTAGCAGCATGGGAAGTGGTCTTACCAACAAGCCCTTGGCTTACCCAAAAACCATTTCTTAGCAATTCACAGTCATTATTGTTATTTTATGGTAGAGGCAGTGCAATTCTTGTTGAATTATAAATATTGCAGATCTATTTCCCCCCCATCCCCAGCAGTTCCCAAACCCACAGTGTGATTGCTCCCTAATCTAGTTGAGGTGATGAAACGGTGCCAAAACTCTCATTGCAATTTCATTAACATATTCATGAGTCGCACTTTTGCAGTGTTGCAGAAACAACACAAATTGGTTTGTGAATTGTGAACTCCCCCTTCTTTGCCGTCATCATCATCTTTTTCTTCAGAATCACAAATTGTGGATTAGCAAGGCAAGTGTGCTTGGGTGACTTTGGGACTCGGCTGCTGAAGTTTGTTAATGCACATCTCTGGGTCTCACTGTGGTTTTCCCCTTGCCTGGCATCGGTGTGGAAGTGCTCTGTGAGGGGAGGAGTGGGAAGCAGGGCAGCTCTGGGGCTTCTAGCTATGCCAACTTGCAGCACTACCACAGCTCTGTGTCCTCACCAGCAACAGGAATAACCAGGTTGCTGGCAGAAGAGATTAAGTGCAACAGGCACAGGCAGTTGCAATTTTCAGATGAAAGATGCTGAAGAAGAGTCCCTTGTAGCCTCGGCAGGCAGAGCTCTCTGTCACTGGTGGTGGGATGCCATGCAGGGGTTGTCACCCGAAATTCAAGCTACCTGAAGCAATAGGCAACAATATTCCCCTTCCCTCTAGGATTGCCAGGACGTACTGAACAGTCTTCTCTGACCCACCAGCAAGGTCTCTGATATTTATGGGTGACACCTGCAGGTCCCAGCTGATGGGACGCTTTGTGCTCACAAACTGCAGCAGAGTTTGAGGGAGGGTTCTCCCTGCAGCTGGGCGGGAGGTTTGGATGCTGTGAGATAAACCCTGTGGCTTTAGAGCAGGGAACAGTTTTGCAGATGACACCCCAACCCCTGCCTCATGCCAGCACTGTCATTACAGCTCAGTGGGGGCAGTACCCACTCCCTGCAGCTGAATTTCACAATAAGCCAGCAGCTTTTAAATCTGTTCCACTTTAACTACACGTCCAAAGAGACCTATTTGGTAACTTAGCACTGGCTGCAGTTACATCTCTTGCAGGGATATCGGTCCTGTATCCATGGGATATTACTCTGGTACCACATTTGGAAAACCTGAGGAGCTCCCCAGCTCCACGGTGGGCACTGATGAGATTGGGAGATGGGAATGCTGCTTCTGGGGGGTTTCTCACAGCTCACAGTCCTCCTCTGTGCAACCCAAACCTCTTAGGAACACAGGATATGAAATGTATTTGAAATGGCAGACTTTCACATGGAACTTGATTTAATTTTTCTGTGGAAAGATCACTTTAGACTCGCATTGTTCACATGAAATAATGAAACATTACTGATTTAATTAGAGCTCAGTTTTCAGTCTGTGCTTTCTCTATTGTTGAAATTGCATTTTGCATGGGACAAAACTATCAATAGATAAAGCAATTTAAAAGGCACAGCTATAGAATATATTCTCTTCCCCTTTTCTTTTGCTAGTTTCAATTCATTGCTCAATTTAAGTATGGAAATAATGTTTGTCAAAGATTTCCTGACACATCCCTTACAGAAAAAAAAAAAAAAAAAAAAAGAAGACGGCAGAAGAATGATATGAAAAAACATCAGGGCATCTCCTGCTTGTACTCCTAACCCATTTATGGCACAATATACAGATAATCCAATCTACTGCTGAAAACAAGGTTTGTGCAGTTATGCTCCACTAATTCACAATGCTTCACTTAAAACTTGATAGTTTTCTCGTATTTTCTTTCTCCTTGAACTGACAAAGTGGATTGGGCAGGTTCTAGCTGGTGGAAATAACTGTTGACTCCTGAGCATTAGCTCTCCAAGGTTTTACATGGGGGCTGTGAGTTCAATTTAGGGAAAACAGGGGGTCAGTTTGTGAGATCACGACATGTCCCTGAGGGCAGGGCAGGGCAGGAAGCCCCACTCCTGGGCCCCAGAGTGGAGCAGGAGTGGGAAACGGGTCTGGTTTCCAGGGTCCACTCAGAATCACAGTCACAGAATGGTTAGGTTTGGAAGGGAACACAGTCATCCAACCTCCTTGCTCAAGCAGGGTCGTCCCAGAGCACATGGCAAGGATTGTGTCCAGACAGTTCTGGAATACCTCCAGTGAGGGAGACTCCACACCCTCTCTGGTCAACCTGGCCCAGTGCTCTGTCACTGCACAGTGAAGAAGTTCTTCCTTATGTTCATGTAGAACTCCCTGTGCATCAGTTTCTGCCCATTCCTCTGGTCCTGTTGCTTGGCACTACCAAGCAGAGCCTGGAAACTTGCTCCTGGCACCCTCCCTTCAGATACTGACAGACATGGATGAGGTCCTCTCTCAGTCATCTCCTCTTGAGGCTGAACAGGCCCAGATCCCTCATCCTTAATCATCTTTCTTGCTCTACACTGGACCCACTCCAGGAGCTCCATGTCTCTCTTCTACTGAGGAGCCCAGGACTGGTCACGGCACTCCAAGTGAGGCACCACCAGGGCTGAGCAGAGGGGCAGGATCACCTCCCTCAGCCTGCTGGCAATGCTTCTCCTAATGTTCCCCAGGACACCATTGGCTTTCCTGGGCACAAGGACCCACTGCTGGCTCATGGACAGCCTGTTGTCCACCAGGACCCACAGGTCCTTCTCCACAGAGCTGCTTCTCAAGAGGTTGGCCCCCAGCCTGTGCTGGTGCCTGGGGTTATTCTTCCCCAGGAGCAGGACCCTGCCTTTGTTGGATTTCAGATGGTTCTTCTCTGCCCATCTCTCCAGCCTGTTGAGGCACTTCTGAAGGGCTGCACAGCCATCAGAGGTGTGGGCCACTCCTCCCAGCTTTGTGTCATCAGTGACCCTGCTGAGGAGGCCTCGGCCTCATCCAAGTCATTGGTGAGCAGGTTAAACCATACTGGGCCCAGTATGGAACCCTGGGGGACTCCACTAGTGACAGGCCTCCAGAGAGACCCTGTGCCACTGATTATGATCCTCTGGGATCTGTCATTCAGCTCAGTCCACCTGACTGTCCACTCATCCAGTCCACACCTCCTGAGTTTGCCTGTGAGAATGTTGTGAGAGATGGTATCAAAAGCCTTGCTGAAGTCCAGTTAGATAATTTCCACTGCTGTCCCCTTGTCTGTCCAGGCAGTTGTTTCATCACAGAAGGCAATCAGGTTGGTCAAGCATGATTTACCTTTAGGGAATCAATGCTGACTACTCCTGATCCCCTTCCTGTCATTCATGGGGATAGAGGTGGCCTCCAGAATGAACCATTCCACCCCCTTCCAGAGGACTTGAGGTGAGGCTGACTGGCCCAGTAGTTTCCTGGGTCCTGCTTCTTGCCCTTTTTGGAGACTGGAGTGACATTTGCTTTCATCCAGTTGTCAGGCACCTCTCCTCATCACCAGAGATGATTGTGAGCAGCCTCACTATGGTGTCCATCAGCTCTCACAGCACTTGGGATTCATCTCATCAGGACCCATGCATGCAGATGCCAAATTTACCTAGGTGTTCTTTAACCCAATCCTTCCTGCCCAAGGGAAAGCCTTCCTTCCAACATTCCCCTTACCCTGGTCTCCTGGGTCAGAGATTGCTGGTCTTGTCAGTGAAGGCTGATGCAAAGAAAACTGTTCAGTAACTTTGTCTTCTCTGTGTCCTCTCTTACCAGGGTCCCCCCTCCATTTAGTAGCGGGCCCACATTACCCTTAGTTTTCCAAACACTCACTCCTGGCAATATTCCCAGAAAAGAACCAAACAAACACAACCAGAATTGTGACTTCTGTTTTTTCCTCATTCAGGAAAAAAGCCTGAAATACAGTTTTTCCTACTCAGTTAATTCACTAGTTGTCTCCCTGCTAGTGCAGGTGAGAAGCACCTGCAGCACGCCCAGGAATGGATGCTCAGCAGTTCATTAGACAGCTCTCAGCAGGGGCAGTGATTTTGACTCACAAGCCCTACCAGACAACCAAGGCAATTCCCTCCATTTTCTAGCACAAAGTGAGGCCTCAATTTGAGGCACATGGGGTGAAAACCGAAATAATTCCACTAACTTCATTGGCATAATGTAAATAGTGAAGTGACTCCAAATGAGGACTAAAACCCTGAGAATATAAAATCCTTGAAAACGTACACCCTTGATTCAAGGGTATAATCTGGTCATGTAGCACATCATCTATGGTGTCACTGCTGGCAAAATCAGCTTTTTTTGGACAATAATTTATCTTGACACCGATATTTGTGCAAGAATGATGGCACTGGTTGTGTTTCACTGCTAGAGCCACAGGATTTTTGTGTTGGCACCAACAGGGACTAGGGGAAGTTTTCCCCGGAGTAAGGGTTTTTCATTGTCTTGTTTGCAGTAAAGAAGCCTTTCTGAGCAAGCTGACATCCACCCTAAATTACTTCCCCGTGTAGAGTGTCTGTGCTGTATAGTAGGAGACTGCTTATTTCTCATATTGATTTACACAAGGCAGGGTAGTGAACATACAATTAATTAATAGTTGACTTCATTGGAAGCCAGCTGTTAGCCCCATAATTTACAATGGGAACAGTTTCAGAATGAGAAGAATTATACTTCTAGAAACTGTATTTCTGGGTTTTAAAGGTCAAATCCAGCTTCCACTAAGGTTCGTGGAGACCCTAAAGATCTGAAAGTGATGCTATGTGCTGATGCATACAGCCATGGGTTTCATGTCTTGCTGAAAAAGTGACTTCTAGGGGACACATGATCCTTAGCATAGTCACAGGTATTTCCCTGGCCAAATCAGAAATGGTACTGTTAAGTCTGGACATCTCTCTCCAGCTTTGCTCCTGAAATAAGTCCAAGCCAACAAAGTTTTCTTTCAAAATTTCTAGGTTACTAAACTAAAACTTTCTACCACTTCTGTTTAAATGTTTTTTGTGTCTAAGTGCTGTGAAATAAATCCATGCAACACAACTCGGCTCCACAACCAATGGATTAATTTATCGACAGAGCCTTCCTCAATACATTGGGTTAGATATTAAACAGCATTTAATTTGCTGATACCCTTGAAGCTAAAGTATTATTTCCATGTGTTGTCATATCAGGAATTCATCCTAGAGGGCCATGAACTAATACTTTCTGTATGTTTTGAACGTGCTTTTCTCAGCCTCCGTGAAGCACTAGGAAGTTAAATGCTCTGCACTGCAAATAAACTGGCCTCTGTTCCCAGGCCTGATAACCTAAAGGGTGACCATTACTTCACACATTCCTTTTCCTGGTGTCAAATACACCGTGGGGAATATTGGAAAGAAGATAAGAGAAGAATGCACATTTTGTAGGACAGAATGCCAACACCTGACAACTAGGAAGTGAAATCTGGCAGAGTCTCAGGGACTGGCAAAGAAAACCTAATGATCCCAAGTGACCTAACACACAAGCCTGTTCCTATGCAACTTTGCCTTCCAGGATTTTTAATATGAGAGATAAGATGCCTGCATCTTCCTGAAGGACCTGAAGGAGCCATGGAGACCAGGCTTTGGTATTCTCTGAAGCAGCCAGTGGTTTAAACAACTTCTTCACATGGCTGTTCCTGAGGGTGGATTGGGAAGAAGCTGAAGTCCTCCCAAGGAGGACTGAGGAGCACCTGAAGGTTTTTAGCCTTATGTTGTAGACTCAAAAGTGCTGGAAGTCTTGCAAGGCATTTGGATCAGTGTCCACATTTCCTATCTCACCCCAGCTAGGTCTGGACCCAGAGGACATTGTCTGGCTTGTCTGCAGGCAGGCTACCTTCAGTTCAGCTCAGGCAGGAGCCCAAAACAGAAGCAGAAGGAGCCCTGCAGATCCCCTTGGCTCTGGGGAGGCATGGCTGGGTGTGTGCATGGATCCAGCGAGGCTGCGGGACAGCCAGCGGAGCCAAGTGCAACAGGCACAATAACAAACAGAGTCCACATGATTAAAAGGAAAGATTCTCAGAGTTAATATTAGGACGAGCAGCACACTGGGTCACAGGCTGAATTAACCCAGGGGTAGGATTTTAAGTAACTTTTCCAGTTCCTGGCTACAGCTGAATGCTGCTGCTATTTGGGGGAGAATATGCATGTTCTTGCCGTTTATGTTTTTATTTTTGTATTTTTACCAGTGTTGCTCATTAAAGAGTTTAAAACTTGAGGCACTGAGGACAGCCAGTCTCTCCTCTGACTTTTGTGGACTTTGTGTCAGCCTGATTTGATGACAAAAGGTGCTGCTTGCTCAGTAGTCCCATGCTTACAGTGTCAGCCTCTGGGTAAGAGCACCATTATAGGACAACCTGGTAGGCTGCAGGGCCTGGCTAGAGAATGGGAAGGGACACAGCTAGATTTGTATCCTTCTGCATTGGTCTACAGCTCTATAAAAACCAGCCCCACTTCTGCTTGCCAGAGTGTAAGAACATGAGGAGAAATTATCTTTCATTGCCATGAAAAGTTTCTATCAAGAAGCAGAAGCTGAACAGAGAAACAAGGTCTAGAAAGACCCTTTTAAATCCTTCTTACCCTCTTCAGAGGTGTTTGGTTTGGGCCACAGTAGACAGCAGAGGTGGTGCACCAACAGGAGATTTCTTGCTGCATCCAATGGATGCTGAACCAACTTCTCTTTGTGAGTTCATCTCAGAAAGGCTTCCCTTTGAGCAAGAAAATGAGGGAAGTCATGGTTTTGTCTCCCCCAGCCAGCTGAAAGACTTATTTATAATAATAATAATAATAATGATGATTTTATAATCATCAATCATTAATCATTATAACAATTATTATTTCATAAACATTAACAGTGAGAATGGGGTGAATAACAGAAGAAAGGAAGTCCTTGCAAATGAGATTAATAACAATGACTCAAATCAAGAACTCATGTATTCCAGTTCAAAGCCTGTGGCTCTTATACATCTCATTAATGGAAAGCAGACTTTTGTTCAGAAAAGTATGAGCCAAAAGCCAATGTTTTGATGTTTAAGTTGCTATCTTTTATTTGGTGACTAGGTCTATTTTCTGATACTGGAATCATGCTANGGACTTTGTGTCAGCCTGATTTGACGACTAAAGGTGCTGCTTGCACCTTGGTCTTTCAGTGTTTTAGGTTATTTACTATTCTCACTCCAGACCTTATTTTGTGGATTCTGCAACATTTAAACAAACAACCAAGTGATGTAAGGCTGCTTCCTCTCAGAAGCCCAGCCTCAGGTAGGACGCGTGGCTCTTTTGGATAAGTCTTGCAGTGACAAAACTACCATTTCCCTGTGGAGAGGCAATGACAACTGGCAGGGGCACAAGGCTGTTTGCTGCCAGCCTCCCGGGTGCACAGTGTTGGGACACCTGATTTACCAAAACCACCTCATAATATAGTGAAGAGGGAAGCACTTCACAAATTTCAACTACCCACATTCTGCATCCTCCTCTGCTCCTCCCAGGGCTTGCCATGGGTATTGGAAAGCAGAGCCCTCAGCTCTGGCAGCAGGTTTGCAGTTTCATTCACTTGCTCTCCAGACCTAACCACTCTTGACCAGGCCATGGGAAAGTGGGGTGGGATGAAGCAGAAAAGGCAAAGATATCCAAGTAAAGGCAAATCTTATTGAAATCAATGCACATCCTCACACTCACAGAAAAAATATGGTTAATGTTTGGTTAATATTTTCAATGTGCTCACATTCTTTTTTATTGGAAACATTTATTTCTTTAAAACTTATTTCATTTGATAATAAAGGACCCCTGATAATGAATTAAATATATAATTTTTGGTCAAGAAAAACATTCTGTTCAACCACACAAGACTTTTGATGGATCATTTATCATCTGATGAAAAATAAAGTCCCTTTGGTTTTGACTAATTCAAAACACACTTTTAATACCCTACAGGGCAGGGAAATTGCGAGAAGGCCTGGAGCATAGTTTACCTGCAATATTTACTCCTGCAAACACTCCTCGTGGAAGAAAAACTGAGGAGCAAAGTATTTTGCCCAAAGCTTTGTGTTGCTCTGTATCACATTCTTCGGGCTTCCTTAAATTATTTTTTGACATGATTTCGACGCCCACACACACCCACAGAACCACCACCAACACCCTCCACACAGCCAAAATGATTTATGCTGGCTCCCTGTGCACCTCTGGTAAAGGACTGAATCCAAGTCACCTGCTGGGTAAGGAAAACTGAATGCAAAACCACCGACAAACGCAAAAATGAGGGCAGGGCGTTGGAGAGGAGGGAGATCAGCACGGCCATCAGCCCCTTTTGGGAGGATGCCACAAAGAGATGCTGAGTGCCCCTGGCTCAGACAAAGGGCAGCGCAGGCAGGGCCACAGGCAGGACATACTAACGAGGGCAGCAATGACCAGGGAGCTGCTGGCTGAGAGCTGAGCCGTGGGTCCTGTCGACAAGGCGGGGGGTTTCCCTGCCTCTCCCTTCCTTTGCAAAATAGATTTTCTTCTGATCGTTCAATTGTTGTTCGTATCAGAGCATCAATGCTTCCCCCGCTGATTTACAATTGATCAGGGAGCACACTCCCTCCCAACCTGGTGCTTTCTTTTTCCTCAGCATCAAACCTTTATCTTTATGCAGCGAAGGAAAACACCTGAAAAATTTGCCCGGGGTTTTGTTAGTCTTCCTTGCTTGTTTTGCTTTCTCCCCCGGCAACAAAAGAGTTGTCAAAAGTAATGTTTATAATAATTTAACGGATTATTTGCTTATTAGATATTAATCATTCTGCTGTGGCTGGGGTCCATGCTGGTGCTCCTCTACTAGAACAGTGATTCTGATCTCAATTAGATTATGTCTCTCTCCTTTACCTCCCCATAAATCATTCCGGCAAACTGAAATTAACAGCTACTGGAGCGCATTAATAATCTGCCTCACACATTGGAAAATGCATTAGCCGGAACCCACCCATCACTCTGACTGTTAAGCACATCATTTTGTTTATGAAATATAAACATTTCATGGAAGAGCTCTCCCACATTTCTCTGGACCTTGTGACAGCTAAAATGATTGCCCACAATTGCCAGTCACTCAAGCGCCCAAATAAAGTTTGTTTAAAGCCATGGTTCTGTGACTGCCCTATTTTCTCAGGCATTAAAAAACCCATGTTTAAAATAAAATTCCTCTTTATCTGGGAAGAAAGGAAAAAGAATAGCTGTGTATCTGTCGGAGTTGTACGGAGACAGATGTACACTTTGCAAAAGCTCTGTGGTTTCAATATTTGGTTTAGCTTCACAGAGGAGGAAGTGCTGCCAAATTCTTTGCAAAATAAAGCTCCAGAATAATGGTTTTAAGGACGATCTAATCAAAATGTTTCATTTCTGACAAACTGACATTTCGATCAACTTGCCAAGTGACATTCCAACTTGCATTTTAAAAGCTCAGTGTCTTATTGTAAAGTATGTTGAAATAGAATAAAAAAACCCCAAAACCCAACCTAAGAGCATAATTTCAAAATGAAACATTAAAATGCAGCATGCAAAGAGCATTGCAGCAGCATATTATGACAACACTGGGCTTTCTGGTGGTTTTCTTGCAAAGCAAAAACCAGTCCATAATTAAATTGCTTCCAAGCCTGCTAGTCACACAGCTCAGCAGCAACACTTCCACCCAGTGCCTCTTCCACTCAGCCCCAACATTCAGGTTTGCCACTAGCTTTGTGTTTGGGGTTTTATGACTCTCTTACATGTGCACTGGCACTGCAGGAACACAAGCAGGCCCACACTGATGGCATTTCTCCCTTTCTGGGAAGTGGTCAGTCCAAGTTTTTTCAGAAGGCTGATTGTTTTCACTTGATCTTGGATGAGTTTGCACATCAATACAGTCAAGTATCTTGAATATATTGATAACAGCAGTACCTTAACCCAAAAGATTTGATCCTTGGCTGCTGCTAGGTTAAAGACCATATAGACTGAATTAAGCACCAAAACCCAGAGAATCTACCCATGAAACATAACACTAAATCCTACAGGGGCTTTAAATTGGTACCGGTACTTTACAAGGAGTTTATGTCCATCTACTTGCAACAACAAAACCAGAATAGCACCTGCTGTGTAATGCATAAATGAAAACCTCACACCTGACTCTATTCAGCAGTCAGAGGTAGCACTTGAAAATAAGCAAACTAACAGCACTGGCACCACCTTCACTTTCATCTTTGCCAAACTCTTGGTCTGAAAATGAGCATTAATACTGTAAGTAAAGCTCTGCATTAAAATAGTCAGGCACCTGTGACCACTTTTGCTGGCTGGGAGGCCTGGTGTTCACGTTTTTTCTCATCTGTATCTGGGGAAGAAGTACTGAAGGCTTGGGCGGAGCAAGCTTCTTGAAATATGTGCTTGGGCTTCTGGGAGCGTGCTGCCCTCCCTAAAGCCAGGCACAGGCTCGTGCCCTTTGCTGGATCAGAGCTCGTGTGAGTTCAGCTGTGCAGGTATTGGTATGAGAACAGAGTTTGCAGCTGTAAATTCCTGGGGGTACAGGCCGAGTCGTTCTTGCTGGGCTGTGGTCATCTGTGCACTGATAAACAATAAATAATTGTAAGGAATGGCAGTATTTTTTAAATACAGGAATGAGCCTATTTAAGGTTTAGCCGACTTTTGTTTATTGTTCTCAAAATGCGTTTGCAGCATATAGAGTAATGTCTCCAGAGGGCCGTTCTGCCATGGAATATTATGCGACTCTCTATCAATAAATGACACAGCTTTTTATGTGTTTTAAGTAAAAGAAATAATTGCTGCTCCTTGTGGAGTTAGCCAATTAATTGCCTAATTATTTTGTTAAGTGTCACTGCTAAAAGAAAAACATTACTGGAGCTTTATGGGTGAATTCTCATCTGAACTGAGGGTGAAATTCTGGGAAAGAGCATATATGCTGTATATCTGCATCCTATTGAAGCACTAAACTTCTAATAAAAATGTCATTTACTTGGGAAAAACTAAATTTGTTTCTTTATTAGTAGCTGGATCTAATTTTTCCATACTTATACTTTTGCTGCTTCATCATTTCTGATCTTTCCCAGGCTTCCTCCATGGTGTTAATGGGTCTTGGCAGAACCAGGCTGGCAGAAAGGCAAAGGGGAAGCTCCCAGTGTTGCACTGATCTTTGGTAACACATGGGGCCTTGGAGCCCCACAGTCCTGTGCACACACTGTGAAATATCTTTTGTGATGAGGAGCGGGAATTGTAGCGCCTGAGAGGTAAATAAGCAGACAGCATCTTTCCTAGCCGAGATTTAATGCTGAAACCTGGAATTTGGGGTGCTTGATACCTCAGGGCTACCATCTATTCACTCCCTGTAGTGATGCTGTCCCATGGATCTCTCCCAAGTTACAAAATTCCCATAATTAGGGATGAAAATGAAGGCACTGTCTCATCCTTCACGATTTCTACCAGCGATGGTAGCAAGGGCCCGTCAGCCTCCAGGCACTTAATTGCAAATGCAAGCCCGAACTACAAACTCCTACTTTAAGTGTGGCTGTCATTCTTTCAGGAAGTTCAAGTGACGTTGTTCACCCAATCAAAAAGGCTGGGATGAAGGAAAACAGAAGGGAATAATGCTACCTTGACTTGAAGCTAGAGTCCCAGATGTGCAAACCGTACTTCTGGTGGTGGTACAAACCCAGCTGGGTGGGCAAGGAGCCTGGGCAAGGACCTCTGGCAGCCCTGTCAGGGCTTTTCTGTTGCTCTGAGAAGGGATCCCAGAGGCTTTTGTCCCAGAAATCAGTGTCAGGGTCACTTTGCATGGCCAGTGCATCTCCCCATCTGCTGGGGAAGACAGGGTTGAGAGTCCTGGGTTAACAGAACCCTGTCCACAAGCCACAGCCCGTGTGTTTGTGCAGCTACATGCAAGATATATCCAAGGAATCCATAAGGCTCATCTCCTGAGCAAGAAAGGGAAAAAGGAAAGCAGGACTGAGAGAAATAGGGCTTTCCTGCAGCTCTCCTGTGAAATCCCTTGGGAGCACCAACAGGAATTTCACACCTCACCTACAGAGCCCATCAATTTTCCCTGTGGGCGTGCTTCAGGCTGGAAGAGGCAGCCGGGTCCAGGAACCCAGCCTGCAGTTATTCAGAGGGATATGGAGGACTCTGTCATATAATTATCTTCATAAACCCATCAAGCTTCATCTTAAAGCTGGCCAGGGCTCAGTTCCTTCTTTTCCTATAAGAAGTCGCTTCCAGAGCTTGGCTCCTCTGCTGGTTAGAAATAATGCAATTGCTTAAATTTATTCACAGTCAGTTCAAAGCCATTTGTTCTTCTGCCAATATTGTTCTTTAGCTCAAACAGCTCTCCTCTGTTGCACAGCGGGCAGCAAATTTCAGTGTCTAAAAATCCAATGTTTGGGATGCATAAGGATTAGACAGGGGCCAACTGCAGCAGATTTGGAGAGGACACAGACAGACAGCTCTGGTTTGCTGTACTATTCCCACTCTTAGCCCATGTTATCCTGCCTCATACCTTGACTGAAGCTGACTTAGCTCTATTTCCTAAAAGCTTCCAAAGAACCAAGTTGTACCTGAAATTCTGTGGCAAATTTTACGTTTTAATTAGTGCAACAAGAAACTATTTAACAAGCCCATTGCCCTTTCAGGGGGAGTGCTGGGGAAATGTAGCATTTTGCCTGAAACCCCACACTTTAAAGAAAATAATATGGTTATACATGAGAGACATCACCTTTATTCCATTCCCACCTATACTGAAGTCAAATGATTTTTTCCATGGCTTACTACAATCTGGATGTAAGACAGGCAGAGCGACAGCTTGCCAAAATCTGTCCCCCCCAATGTTCACTCCCATCTACCCCTTCCTCTGGTCATCTTATAGCAGAACAAGCAGCACTTGCAAAGCATTTGTTTTCCTTCTTCACTGAGACCTGTAGGAAGCTTTTGAGAAATGGCTGGCACTTGATGTTTATCAACGTTTTTCTCTCACTATGTAGGAGAAAGTATGAGGGATATATTTCATGATGAAGTGGGTTTCTATTTAACAGGACAAAATGAAAGCCAAGCCATAGATCAGCATAATATGTCAAAAGAGAAAAGAGTTTGATTTATTTAAAATGATATCCAATGCTAGGAATCAAGATCCTGATTTAGGAAAGTACTCCAAGATGTGCTTAAAAAATCAAGCATATACTTCATCTAGGGCAGCTAAAGGATATAATTGTTTTCTTCCATTAAAAAGACCATGAAAAATATCTTTTATTTCGTTCCTTTTGGTGTTGCACTTCATGCTGTGCATGCTACATTATAGGAGACAGTGGGGCATTTTATCCCTCTTGTAAAATATTCTAGAAGTATCTGGGGCAATATAAAACTTTGTACATATTTTCTGGGCTGCATTAACATCAGGATAGTAGGAGATGGGTTGTAGGGCTGCAACAAGCACAAGGAGCAGGGCTGAAACCCCAGTGTGTAGTCAGGTTTTTATTGCCTGATTTGACCCTGAAAGGTTGAGGAGAGCTTTGTGCCTTCTGAAGTGAGCAAACACCGGGGTCAAAGAAGAACCGTGCTCATTGTGTTGGTTTTTACAAGGTAAGGGGTTTTTCCCACAGGAAAAAAGTTTGCCTGGGAGTTTCTCACTTTATCACTGCGCCCGTCGCCTTTGTCAACCTGGGTATTTACTGCAGAGCACAACTTCACAAACTGTCTGCTGCACCACCTCAGCTGGTTTTTGTGTTTGCCAGGGTCTGGAAGACTTTGGTGACAATCTCAAACTAAAGACAACAGCTACCAAGAGAACACAGTAACTTTTAACCTGCTATTTGTAAACAAACACAACAAAAAGCCCATGGGCAAGAGCTGTAATTTAAAGGAAGTGTGTCACTAACTGCATGTACCAAACCAGCTACATCTGCCACAGGAATAAATAGGATTTCACACAACTACATCAGGATAGGGAATTCACAGCAAATTATCAGACAACAGCAACGTTATTTTAACTTACAATAAGAAAATAACTGAAGTAGGAAATAATTCTTCTAGTTCTACATAGCACCCAGGCACATTATAGAAGAGCAGCCCACATTCAGATACAGACCAGATGAGAGCAGCACTGCATTCACTGGTATACCTAACACTACTTTCACAGCTTCATACAACAGAGAGCTAAAAAGCAAGATAAAAAATTCATACTTGCATCCTCCAGAGTGGATGCTCTCATGTTATGGGGCTTGTGTCTGGCCCAGGCTTCACTGTGGAGGTGAGTCAAGTGCAGTGTTTGTGCAGAGACAGGGCAGAGGCATTTCCCCAGCTGTCAGGGCCCTGGACTCCCTCCTATCCAGCCCCAAGCACTTTGGGGGCCTCTTCCTAGAAATGTTTTCAAATGAAGCACCACCTAGGCCTTCACCACAGGATGCCTTTGGCAGCAGAAAAACTTTGGGAGGCCTCTCTAAGACTCTGCGTTTCTTCAGACCTCCTCTCCCACTCCTTCCTCTACAACTGATTTATAGGCCTAGCTTGGCCTCATATGATTTAATGGGATAGATTTATTTTTTTAAATATAATTTATTGTCAGCGAGTAGGTGTCACTGGATGTTCAAGCAAACAGTCCTCCTGCAGCCAAGGGTAGGGAAAGAAGCTTGCTTAGCTGGAACCATGCTTTAGTGCAGGAGCTCATTTAAAGGAAAGCAAGAAATCCATATTCCTACAGACATAATTACACCAGCAATTACAATCATTACCATAGCTGTGACTCAGGAGACCTTCCTGAGACCTGAGAACACAAGAATGGATTTTGGGCTCACGACTTTGTGTGCAGTCATGAATGAGACTGGGCAACCCAGGAGCTCCAGGAATGCCCTCATAGTGTTTTCTTATGGAAGGACAATCAGATTTGTTCCATTTAACCTGCATTAGCTGGTATGGACAACAGACAACCCTGCCACAGGATACTGATAAATAACCTGACCTTGCTGTGGTCTAACTGCTGCAGAAACTATCAGCCCACCTATGTCTAGGTCCACCAGTGGGTTGCTGCTGCAAAATTTCCACAGTGTTGGGTAGCTTTGTCACAGCTGCCTGTGTGGGTAGGTGTGCAGTGGCACCAGCAGCTGTGCTCTGCGCCGTCCCCCTGCGCTTGTTTTAGCAGCCATAAATAAAAACATGAGCAGAGCAGTGCCACGGAAGTATTTACAGAATAATTTTCAATTGCTGACACCACCAGGCTAAGCACTGAATGCTAAAGTTTATGATGTGTAATGCCTCGGGCTACCACGGCCCCAATTTGGACAAACCTGCCATTAACACCCGCGTGGCAGTTATTTTACTGGGGGTGACAGATTGTGAGGTAGGGAGAGTAATTCAGACTATTACCCAGGTGAAGGCATGAAAGCTCAGTGATATATGAAGACCACTTAAATTCATTGTATCTTGTACATCACATCTTTGATAGATTATAGCTGTGGCATTAAAATGGAAATGGTTTCTCTGAGGCCTGACAGGGGCTGGGGTGACCCGTGACCTCCCTCTGAGGAATGTGACTGACCGAATTATCAGTTAAGAGAAAAATCTATGGGGAATAGACTCACAGTGATGGAGAATCCACCATGCATATATATTTTTTTTAACTTTTGCTTTGATTGAAAGCTGCGGTACTTGAGCATCCCCCCCAACCTCCTCCTCTCCTTGTCTCCCTGCTCCCCCCCAGCCAATCCCAGACTCCTCCGCTCCGATTCCAGATCAGCCAGGCCCCCGATATTGATTGAAAAATTGTTATTAGAGATAGTAGGTCTTCCTGCATGCTGCCTACTGATTTAATTTGGAAAACACTTAATTTTATGAAGCGGTAAATGATAGTGGCACGCTCTCTCGTGTTAGGGAGCAGCTGGCTCTTTAGCTGTGCGCCGTCACTACTCCCAGGTGTCCTCTTTGCAATCATGTGTTCCCTTCCCCTTTGCTTAACAAGTTATTTCAATTTCTAAACGAATGCTGAACAAGAGAAAGACAACATGCAAATTGAGATCCCAGCCGCCATTCACACATGAAAAAGTTCCCCTGGAATTCCCTCAACTCTGCCCGTCCCTCCCGCCCTCCCTCTGCATCTGTCAGGAAAAAACAGAGCCCTTGTTCTCATCAGATTGTTTTTACCAATGACCTGACACCACCATCTATAATTAATTACATCATTTACATTAGACTATTGACTAAACAAATACATAAATCATAGGCAGAGTCAATAGACGCAGACATATTTAATCATGTTCTAAATAATGATTACTGCTCCCATAATGCAATAATTATTTTCAGCAGCTGACTTGAATTAATCTTCTGTCAAAGTGCCATCTGAAAAAAGAGAGCGGACCACGACAAAGATGAAAGCGGCGGCCCTGGTGATGGAGAAGCTGTCTAGCACTTCGCCCTTACTTTCCCCGTGTCCCTGCCTGCCTCCCTGTTCCCATGATGTCTGCAGGTGCTGGGTCCTGGAGGATGCTCAGCACTGCCCATTCTGTGTTTTCACCTTCCACCCCCACCCCTGCCCACAACAGCACACCGAGTATCTCATGGGGCCGGCCCCGGCACCTGCTTTACTCCCACAAGACTCAAATCTGTTGGCAGGCAAAAGTTGACCTCCCTTTTTCTCCAGTGGGTGCCCAGAACTGTCCCTACACACCTGAAGGGACCTAGGCTCTGCTCAGGCACCCCTGGATCCATCCTCCCTTCTCTGCATACAGAGGAGCCTGGTTTGCAAGGTGCAGAACGCGTCTGAAACCCAGGCGGACACGACCCTGAATGGATACTGCTCTCCACAGAGGTTAATGCAATTAGGGTGAATTTAACTCTCATTTACTTAAAAGCATTTCAAAAGGCATTTCATTAATTTGCAAAACACACATCTGGTCTGTCGTGCCGATCTGCCTGGCGTGCTCAGACCGTGGCATGTTTTCAAAGGGCCTTGAGGATGGTGCTGCACTCCCTCCCTCATTTCCACAGCAGCCAAAAGCCTCCTCCCAGCAAATTCCATATGAGCATCAATGTGAAGAGTATGAGGTCAGAGCCCCATCTCCCCACAGGATCCCATCCCCAGTGGTTAGCTTGTGGTGCCATGATAATGGAAGCACAGTATTTTACTGGAGAGAGGCCTAATCGTTACAGGGGCTGCTACAGTGCTCAGCAGGAATCATCAGAGAAGAAGGGATACCCTGTGTTTAGGGTCAGGAATCTCCCAAGAAGGAGTTGAGCCTGTCTTGACCATGATCCCTGCTCAAAAACTTGTGGGATGACACCTCTGTCTGAGATCAGCAGGGAAAAAGATTTCTAGATGGGAGAAGATTGGGTAATTTAGGGTGTTCTTTATGTTGCAGCCAGCACAAGAGTGGATTTGGGGAGGGAGAAGAAACCTTTTAACAGCTTTCCTCCTCTAACTACTGATGACATCTAACAACCTTTTGGTCAATGAGTCATTTTGATAATGTGTAACTTGATAAAGCAAGACAGCACTGCACGTAACTGCAGCCACTACAGTTGTTTTTCCATATTGCTGTGCACTGGGATAGAAATTACTCTGCACCTGACTCTGGACAAGGGCTTAAGAGTTCTGGGAGAGACAAGCTCTCCTGCCTCAGGTATTATCCAACTTCCAGCAGAAAGGATGTCTCTAAATTTCCTACTGCATAGCTTTTCTTGGTCTTCTTGCATTGTCAGGGTACTACACCCAGTAAGTTTCATCCAGCAAAGATTTTCTGTTTCTGAGAGTGAAGGAAGTGCAATAGTGAACAAGAGATAATTTAACATATAGAACTTTTTAGGAAATCTAATTCTAAAATAAAAAAAATAATCATTTCCCTAAAATTACAAAAAGAGGAGGTAAGGGAAGGGAAGGGAAGGGAAGGGAAGGGAAGGGAAGGAGGCAGACTTCTATCTGGGAAATTAAGACCTGAGAGCTGCAGGTATTTATAACACAGACTATTCAGTAACACCATCCTTATACATGTCTGGCTGACTCTTCCTATCAGTACACATTTGCCATAACACAAATCTAAATCAGCCCAAGGAGATGTAATGAATGGCATTTGGAAGTATACTTTGGTATTCATAGGACCTCCCAACACGGCACTTTGGAATGCTTTTCTAAAATAGAAGAATTGGGCAGACTACACTGAAATATTCATGAAGGTTAATGAAAAAAACAGCTGTCAATGACAGTGTTATAGGTTGGTTAATATTGTATGATGAGTGTGTTATAACCATAAATAAACAATAAGTATAAAAGATAGTGAATATAAATAATCATTAATACAAATAATAAAGAATAAAATATAAGCTCGAGTGGGGGATGCAATAGAATCAGGAGAGGCACCAACTATGGAATGGTTTTCTGTTCTACTCCTCGGTCTCTCAAAAAGCTTTCAGAAACTGATATAGTTATTCTCTGCTATCAAAACCAGAACAATGCAGTATGCTGTGCTTCTTTCTCTTTCAACATGGACTAATAGCATTTCAACAATACGCTATTGTAATAAAAAATAGCAATTTCGACTTCCTAGAGGGTATGAACCTTAAACGGGCACAAAAGGAAAGAACCAGAAAAATGTATTGCCAATTATGTTTTTTTTATCCCCTGGAACTAAAAGGAACTTGTATGAGCAATGTAACTGCTGTTGGTTTAAATGCAACCTTCAGCCTCAGACTTTAATCACTGGGTGAAAAGGGTAAAATAGTTTGATTGGTTGTACATGGGAAACCTTGAATACATGGAGAAGGGTGAGAAATCTTCTAAAGAGAAAACAGACAAAAAAATCAGCTTCACTACTGTAACCCGATGAGACTGATCTAACTCCACCCGTCAAATCCCTTTCACCCATAGGGCACAGAAACCAGCATCCCTCTTGGGAAACTTTTTGGAGTTGCTCTCTCCTTAAACTGGTGCTTAGTAGTCACTGAGCATCTTGACAAGCAACCTACAGGACACTGGTGGAAGCTCACAAGAAGCTGGAGAGCTTGAATGATTGCTGGGTTACAAAAATATTCCCTGCAGAACAGGAATCACAGTCACAGCAATTTCAACCAGACGTTTTGAGTTCTACACATCTTTCTTGGCAATTCCCTTCTTGCACCCCTGTTTTGCTATGTCAGGGTTAAAGCACTTCTCTCAGCTTTCCAGGTCGTGTGGAATGGTGTTTATTAGGGACCACTTCTCCTTGATTTGTTTGTCTTTATTACTAGTAGATTTTAAAATGACTCCTCCGCTGAGGTTTGGTTTTTCAAAGCCAAAAGAAAACTCATGGCCAAGCCCCTGTTATTGGAGATAGTGGCCCAGAACTGGAGAAATCTTCTTGCCTTCCCATCACTTGAATGTGATCCCGGGGGATGGTTGTAAACAGCAGCATGGATATGAGCTTATAGCCCCCAAAATCTTTAATAAAGGAACAAGGCTCACTTATTACAGCCAGAGGTAAGTAGCCAAGTGATTTGGTTATTTATAAACTTTTGATAAGTCTGTCATTTTTAGCTATGCTTAAAAGCAACCCTTTAAAATGATGTTTCAGGAACACAGTCAACAGCAAGGCGAGCTGGTCTTTGGCTTGATTAGATTTTGCTCCCTTTACCTTGATGAAACGATGGCTTATTAGCATTCCAAAATGAGAGTGCGCTCTAAATGTAAGTGGATTTTAATACAATCTTTTTGAGAAAATGTCAAACTGTATTGGGTACGTCTCCTCCCTGCCCCCCCATCTTCCCCGAATAGCAGAGTTCAGCAAGGAACTGTGCCAAAATAATGAGTAAGGGACAGGGGGAATTTCAGAGTCAAGGTAAAAGATGAGAAATAAATCCTGCCAGCAATAATGTCACTGTGGTTCTGCCACGAACAACTTCATTCAGTACCTTTGCTTTGGTTTTGCACTGGTGTAACCAACAAGGCTTTGGCTCCCCACTCTTCTCACAACTAAATTAGCACGTAACACCACACACCAAAAGTTGTAGGCTTTGTTGGTGTAAATTGGTACCAACTGGCTCAGTTAATTATACTGGCTGGAAAAGTCATGCCAAGCAGTTTTACTCTGTTGGGCACCCTGGTTTATTTGAGATTATTAAAGCTGTGCACAGATGGGCCTTGGAAGGGTGAAGTGCCCCGAAAAATTTTTACCCAAGGTGAAAAAAACCCCAACAAACCCAAGCCTCAAACAGGCAAAGTATACCTGCTTAAATTAAATTAAATATTAACATCCCCTGCCTTAGAGTTACACCGTGAACGTAATATGTGCACTGTTAATGAACCGCAATTTATTTACACCTCAAACAAAGAGTATCCTCACTGCCCTAAAGTAGTTAAATTGCCCTCTTCCTAGTGAAATTTATTGCCATTTAAACATGCCAAAAGGCCATTCTGCCGGTCATTACAAAAATCTATCATTTCTGCAACTGCTGGTATCCTGTTCTGTGGTCAAATTCAATCTGAGAAGGGTCAACAGAATTTTTCCACCAAATGCTTCCCTCTTGCCTGTCATCAATTTACTTTTGTCAACAAAAAGGGCATTACTACCGAATGAAATAGAAGATCCTCTTAAGACCTCTGGCAAACAGCAAGAGCTTCTCTGACATATCGCATATTTTCTGCTTGCAGATACGTGTGAGAGAGAGAGTGTGTGTGTGTGTGTGCTAGGACCAAAATACTGAATGCAGGAGCAGGAATTTTGTAATTTGCCAATCTCCTTTTGCTCCAACAAGCACTCATGTTTCTAACTGCTGTGGATAATTGCACAGTATTTTCAAGTTTTCTCTCTGAAAATAGTTTCAAGGATATGTTTTCCATTAGGAAATTATGACAGCATTAGTCAGATTTTTGTCAAGTGGCTCTTCTGCTTTTATTCTATGCACACAGTCAGAGTACACACCAAGACATGTTTCACCTCACATCGCATCCAGATTTTAGTTAGGTATCTAAAAATCCTAGGGAACAGTCTAGTGAAATAAAATAAGATAATTATTACTAATAAAGCCAGCACAGTGCCCTTACATTTTTTTTTTAATATACAAGTGACAGGAAACAAAAACCCAAAATTAAATCAATTAGCTCACTACTACTAATCAGCATCCTGATTAATTGAAGGACCCCAAGACTGCACCCCATTCTTCTGGCTTACTATTAAACACATTATTATGCCTAATCCTTGTCACAGAGAGCTAGGAGACTGACTTGTTTTATACATATAGGACAGGGAGAAATGAAAGTCAAGGAAGAGAGCCAAGTGCGTAGCTTTGAGGTTTCCTTGGAACAGGAATACTGTGTTCCCTTGGTCTGCGAGTAGTTTGTCCCAAACCCTGCAGGGAACTGAGCCTGGGAGAGAAAGCAGGGAAAGGACTTGGGTGCTGGCTGGAAGAGAGGAGTCTGAAAGTGTTTCTCAGTGCAAGTGATGTCTGGACACAAAATTACTAGAATAAGGAAAAGCATGAGTGGGCAATCAAAGTAGGAAAGAACAAAGCCACAAATATCCTGATATCATAGAAGATCTAAACCATCGCCTACAGTGCTGGCTCCAACCAATGCCCTCAACAAGACATTTTGGGATACACTCCCATTTCTGAGGTTCTTCCATAGCAGCAGGAGTACTGCTGCATTTTCAGCTGGGTCCAGCTCATTTTCACTGTGTTTTCAGTTTGTCACATCTGTTATGCCTGCAGATAAATGGCAAGAGTTTACTCAAACCCCCTTATCTCTCCTTGGTTCTTCTTCATGCAGACAAATAGTTATTGATTTGGAGCGAGTTTTGGCCCTTTCTTCCAATTTTGACCACTGTAGTGCGGTCCTAGGAGAAATCTTGCAGGTGTTGATCACTTTCCAGCAAGAAATGGAAACTTCATTTTCTATAACAGAGCCATGTGTTTTGATGAACCACAGTGCAGATTCAAAGATCCACTTCTTTTTTTTTCAGTGACTCAAGGAGCTAAATTCACAGGTAGCAAAGAACACGGCTTCTCTTTCTCTTACAGCAAAATATAATTCCTATACTTCATCCTCTGTCTCCCACAAAATTTCAGTGGCCAAGGGATAGAGGATTTTAATTGGAAAAGCTTTAACTGATGTTGTGTTGGGTTTCTGAAATCCAAGCACTTGGGTGCAGCATTCAAGCTGACTAAAAGAGTTTGTAAGGGCAAGAGGCAGAGAGAGAAACAATAACAAGACAACACTCTTTAGTTAAGAACTACCTGAGTTTTCTTCTTCAGTGTGTTTTGCTGTATGTGAACATACAATAACCAGACCCTCCTCCTCAGGAGTGCCAGCTGGATAATGGTGAGAATACTGAGAGATTTGGAAACCTTGTGTGTCTCACAATTTTGTTTTTGTACAGGAAGCCGAAGTTCTCAGCAGGCACATTCAATCAAAAAAAACCAACCAAAACAAACCCATGTTCTGAGCCAAAAATTCTCTCAAGCACTCTTGTTTGAGCTTTGAAGCAAAACCATCTCTCAAAGAGTCTCCAAAATCATCATGTCAAAGTTACACAAATGTTAACAATTTATTCCAAGAAAATGAAATCTGCTGAGGTGAGACTGGGAGGTGTTAAAACTTAATGAACATAAAAATATATAGCCTTGCTTAAACAGAAATGAATTTTCTTGAGCTGGCTACAGTCCTTAACATTCCCTCTTCTGATTTTTAATCACTTGCAAATTTTCATATTATTTTTCCTGTGCTGGAAAGATGATGAGAGTTTCTTCCCTGTCTGAATACAATGCTGGTGAGGGGAACAGCCTGTGACAGCTTGAAGCAATGGCTTGTCTTGACTTTTCAGAAGAGTTGGCCAACACAGACGAAAATAAGGACAAGTGAGGTGCCCCTCTCCTCAAATGAAAACAAATATCCCTTGTGCCTCTTCTCAGGGAAGCGTCCTGCATGTGGGCAGAGGAGAGGGAGAGTGAAAGGCAGGCATTCCAGCACAACTCCTCTTCACCTCACTGTGACTCCTGTTCCTGGCAGCACAGGCTGCCTCTCCTAACTCAGCTGGGGCAGATGCTCCTGGTGAAAGGGCAGTGACCTCTTCAGGTGGTGAAATCAAATCTGTCACAGCTCACCTGGCAGAGTCAGGGTGGCTTTGTAGGTTTTTCTGCACAGTTTTGCTATTGAGAAGGAGGAATATAACTTGGTTCTGGCTGGAACTTTTGCTCAGCTTGGTCTCTGCTGCAGTGGTTTGCATTGCATCTGCATAACAAATTTTGCAAGTTGAATTAATGTGAAAGGCAGAAAATTAAAGATATTATAAGAACTGAAGGCAAGCATAAAGAATTTTGTCTCTGTCAAATAGCAAGACCTCTTGCATGCTCGTCTGTGCTTCAGACATGAGGCATGAGATGAATTTGGAAAAGGATTTTTGTGACAGGACAAATTCTCAAGTAAGAGCACTTCATCCAAGAAGCAATTTGCCTCACCAGTAATTTTTCAGTATTTCCTTTGTCACTGTTGAAGGTGTTTGTGTCTGAAACAAGTTTTGTTTTTCACGCTGGCTGGATTTTGTTTGTGGTTTAGAACTCAGGTGAGACCCTTATCTGTAGGCAGGTGGCATCATTCCTAAGCTGTAAAATGAGCAGGGACCCCAGAAACTGATACTGAAACAGAGGCTACAGGGTCAGAGCAGGATGGAAAAATAGACTGTGTGGAAGGGGAAAAGCTTCCATAAACATGAATATATATGATAACTGCGAGTGCAGCTAAAACCATACAGCTCAGATGGCCTTATCCAAAATTCATTAAAATCAGCTGAGAACATCCTCACATACTCAAGGGTTCTGGGTCATGATTTGCATCAGTGAGTCTCATTTTGCAAATTTTGTGGTTAAATAGACCTTGCATTATGTTTAATTTTATTTTGCTCCCAAGGAAGGTGGAGTGCAGAACAGTGTCTGCCAAACACAGCTCTCAGGCATTGAAGCTGCAGGACGGATTCCCAGCTGGCAGAACGATCCCCACTACTGGGATTTCTTGCATATCGAAAGGAGCCAAGGGGAGGAAGTGAGATATTGTCAGTCACACAGATCACGACAGACTTTCAGTTTTAATCCACTGAGTGTGTTCAGTGCTGCCAGATAACATAGTTCATTGACAATAGTTATTTTACACAAGTCTGCTTGTTTCTCATAAACAGCAAAAAGTCATGGCTTGGCCATAGCAAAATTTAAAAAGACACAATTCCAGTTTTATTCAATAGGGAAGATGATGACCTGTGTTTCTCTAATTAATATCAAGATGCCTGATTTCAAAAACTGAGTCAGATAAACCTATCATATTTTGCAAGAAAATATTTTAAATTATCCATCTATGTTTAATAATTTAAAAACATCAAACAAACCTATGCTAGCACATCAGCTGTTCAGGGTTAAACTCATCAAATATATCCTGGATCCAAGTGACTGACAAATACCACCACTCTTTATGAAAATCCCATGCTTCATGTTTTTTGTCACTGCTGTCTAGGCTGTGACAAACATCGGGCCTCAGGCAAAAACGCACGAAGCATTTTATGTCATCAAAACAGGAATATGAGCTTTGTTTGGCATTTTTCCAGGAAAGGACCTGGCCTGACAGCTCACGGGCATCCAGAATTATTGCTTGCCTAAATGCTGCATAACATAAACCCTCACAAATCAAATCTCACTTTCTGTGTATCCTAATAATTCACCATACAGTGGCATCCTTCCAATGATTGTACGCTAAGCCAGAGAAGCCAGCAGTGCTGCTTGCTTGGTGTAAAAACATATCTGATACTGACCATATTAAGTGTGTATTCTGTTTCTTAGGTGGATATCCGGCAGTTGTTAAGATCTTGATTCACAGCAGACCTTGCAAACAGACAAGGAATGGTTTAAGGGGGCACTCAGGCAGTCAGTCTCCAACTAATTCTGGTTATTATTTTCCTGCCACTGAACCAAGAGCTGAGAACTTTTGTATGATGCAGCAAGGCACTGTAGCTTGTTACAATGCAGTTTTTTGCTGTTGTCCCTTGTGGTGCATTGTGTAAGCACAGGGGTCACATAAACCTAATGGATTACTACCAACTTCTTAAAAAGCCATCCTACTCTCCCATGTCCTCCTGATTTGTGAAGTTAGGTAGGGAAAAGTTTGTTCTGCTTGTGGTTCCTGAGGCTCCTCTCTACTTTCAGTATGCACCTGTTGGGAACTGCCTTGCAACAGCTTCACTTACAGATGGAATTTCCATCTCTTCACAGGCTTATAGCTGGCTTTGTTTAAGGGCTGCATTACCACAATGCCAATAAAGAACTGAAATGGTGCCCCACATACATAGGGAGAGGGAAAAAATCCAGGTCTTTTCCTCCCAAATGGAAAGGTGAATGGAAAGATAGTTTTTGGGTCAAACATGATGACAGGTTGTATTTCATCATATGTATTTGTTACTGATGCAGAAATCATTCAAGACAGACTTCTACAAGGTATAAAGCTCTGACTGCAGCAGCTTTTCTCCTGTTGGAATGAGAGCTGCTCTGGACCCAGGCCCAGAGGAGGCTGAAAGCACAGGGATTGAACTAAAACCCTTAGATAAGTTGAGATACACAAAGTCATACCAAAGTAAAATAGAAATAAAGATTTTTAACTTTTAGCAGAAATATATGTTAAGTACTTTAAGTATTTCAAACACTGAAAAACTGCAGCAAACAGACCTAAGACACAGATTTGTGCTGCAGCAGCTTCACTCTTTCACAGAATTTCACTAGTTTAGACAAAACATAGATAGAACTATACTGTTCACATTTTTTAGATAGAGTGTTCACATAAACAACAGAAGCTGATAAAATTATGTACGCAAGTTTGTGTAAGACTTACGATTATTAGAATTGGATCAGGATAGGTTGAGAGAAGAAAATTTGAATCGTGTGTTAATTTTATTGGTCAATTAGCAAATATAATCTGTACTTCAGTAAGTTTGGAAAGAAGAAGAAAGAAGAAGATGCCGTTTTCTGCCTGCTGTGAGCCTGCTGCTTGTTCTGCTTCCCCTCGGAACTCTACCTTCGGAAGACTATGGAACTTTGAAATAAAAGACTTTAGCAAAGCAGCAGGCTGCTTTCTGCTCTTTTCATTCTCAGTCCCTGTGGGAAGGAGTCCTGTCCAGCCTCAACATTCTCCCTCCTCTCCCTCAAACTGGTATTTATTTTTTTGTTTAGTGTTATTTGGCAAGCTTTTGTTGACATTTACTCCCGCATTCTGAAGCCGGGTTTCGGGACTGAATTCTTATCCAAGAACTGATATCTAGCAAAGGTGGGATGAACTGGTTTTAGGCAAACACTTCTCTCCCTCTGCTCTGACTGGTGGCACCATGAACAGTAAGGTAAGAGATACAGAGCAGAGAGGCTTTGAAGATGCTAAAGAGCAGCAAAAGAAAAAAACCCAAACCAACAAACAAACCCTGTCTTTATTTTTCAAGTAAGCTGGTGACAGGATAGTTGATCAGATGGACTGCCTGCCCTGATCAAGTCTGACAATTCTACAGTTTTATCTCCCTGCAGAACAGAAAACTAGGCTGAACTGCTACTGGCAGTCAAGACAGCTTTCTGAAACAGCCAAGGGAAACAAATCTCCGATTTGACAAACCAATAAATTATTTTCTAAAAAATCAGAATACAGTAATTTTTTTCAAAAAAAATTAGACTACATTCATCTTTTTCAAGAGGTAATTAAGTCAATAATTTAAAACATTTTGCTCTTTTTTTGGCTTACAAGCAAACATTCCCGTGCCAGGTGCAACTGCTTTTTGTCTGGCAGTGAATTACAACACGAGGAACCTCCTCCCTCTCCACCAGGAAAGCCAATTTTTTCACGTTTGATAGGATGGCATCCTGAACTCCTTTCCCTTTCTGCCTGCCACTGCACTTTACTTGCTGTTGATGTCTCCAAAAGGTTATTCCTTTTGCTCCTTGCTGGGCTGAGTGCATCTTGAACCACCCTGAGGAGATCTACTGCAGATGATTGCAATGCCCATTCTCACCAAGGCTCGACCTGTCCCCTTCAGAGAATTTTATCTTCTTGTAAGTGAGTTCCTGTAGTCCACCATCCCAATTACCCTATGCATAGCTCTGAATATAAAAAAAATGAATCCATCAAGTGATATCTGTTGAATTTAAGTGGTGAAGATCCTACCACTATAGCTTGGTGGAAAGCTTTAGTTAGCAAAACCCGAAAATGTTTCGAACTGTATTCTGCTGTTCTGAACACAGGGGCCAAAAAACTTAAATTACACCCCCCCACAAATTCCCCCTCAGGTAGTGTTGGAACTAATCTTAAGAAAAGAAACTTGAAAGAGTTCATTCTTCAGCTCCAAGGTCTTCCACGGGAAGGTGAACAGTAGAGCTCTGAAAAGGAACAGTGGTGAATGGGGTTGATTCTCTGAGCCAGTGGGGAGGGCTGAGCCCTCCCGAAAACCTGGACTGAAACACACGCAATCAGCTGGAGTTTTTTCCTGGGGAACAGTGTGGGACCAGGGCCTATCAGCCAGCTCACTGCTTGCAGCTGCACAGTGAAGCTGTTAGCCTTTTCTTTCTGTTACCTGGCAATAGATGTAACTTATCTGAAATTTTGTTTTAAACCACGAGGTATTTTGGCATTGCATCTCACTGCTGCCACTGCTCTCCCTTCCAGAGAGAGTTCCACCATGGGCACTCCCTGGTCCATGGAAAGAGAGGCTTGTTATGTTTTGCAGTTCATTAAATGCCCAGAAACACCAAGTATTTGCATATGTAAACAAAAATTGGTTTTCAATATGTGCTTCTATGTACTAATACTAGATAGTCCTTGTATTTGGAAACTAACAGAAACAAAATCTCCATGTTGTTAACAAGGCAAAGGTCTCCTTAGGGACAACATGATTTTGAAGAAAAGTATTTTCAGGTGAAAAAAATTAATAGAAATAGAGACTGAGATTCACCCTTCAGTTTCTCATGATTAAGGACTTGGCTATGCTGCCCTGGGAAGGAAACAAGGGAAAAATTAACCAGATTAAAATCAGTTGACTTAAGTGGGTGTCAGACTGTCTGATAAAGCATCACCCTGCACAACAAAAATGATTGAACACTCATGAAACAACTAGAAAGTGTCCAGTTTCAGCTTTAAGGAGTCAGCTTGAGTTTGGCACAACGCATGGCCAACAAGCTGCAACAGCTCAGAACTCACTTCTCCAGCAGGCTGGACCCCTGCCGTGTGGTGGCAACCTCTCCCTTTCCTTGTGGGTATCAGCAACCTAATCCCTTTAGTTAAATCCAGAATCACAGGCCCATGAGAGCCTCAAATCACATGCTGTTCGTGCTTCCCTTCTGCTCTGCAACCAGAGGCAGCTGCTTTGTGTCTCTGGGGAATGGATTATGGCCTTGGGAGGTGCTGGAGGCATTACTGGGTGTGGGAGGAATGCAAGCCCCAGCAGCAGGAGACCAGGCAGAGGTGCAGCACCCTGCTCTCAGTGCACAGGTACAAGCAGCAGCTTCCAGTAAAGCTACAGAGACAACTCCTCTCCCTGCTGGATTGAACACCAGTGTCATCTTGTTTCTCCATTGCTGCTCATGCCAGGAACCCACCAATTTACTCTAAGTCCTTACCAGTGCTTGATGCTAATATCTATATCTTAATTAGGAGAACTTTATGAAGCAGACACACTGTGTTCAAAGCTCAGAGATACTTGTTTTGAAGAAAAACTTACAAAACCTAATCGCTTTTCAACACAAACCTAGTTCAAACCATGGAAGCCTTCCATAAAGTCTCTCACTGAAATTCTTTGTTAACAAAACTGCACAGGACATCACTTGCCAAAAGGCAGAAGAATATTTTTACAGCTCAGGATTTTCCTCCACACCACACTCATGCTAGCCAGCACGAGACCCTTCCCAAACATGTCAATGCCACCTTCAGAATCACCACATGGTCAGAACAGTGCTAGTGAGTAATTAGTACTTAATGAAATCAAACATTTCCACTCCTCAAGCGAGTTGAGCTTTGTGTGTCCCATCTTCAGGCCTTCTTGTATCATACACTTCCTTCAGTAACTGTTGGGCAAATATTTCTATACTGACTGACAAGACCACAACGGTGCCCATAGCTCATGGTTTATGCACAAATTACATATTAAACCTAAAGTTCTGTAAATTAATACCTGCAGGTTGCTACCTATATTTTAATTAAGTGCAGCATATATGAAATATATGTTGAAATATATGAAATATAGTCATTATATATGAAATATATAATGAAATTATCCATCAATGTGTTTTTGAACTTTTTATCTCTGTCATGACAAGGTCTTGTTCTGTAGGTTAGTTTAGATACATTATTTGACAAGAGCAATAATTACAAGAGTAGATAAAATATACACATAATCTACTTAATTATGATTCCTTCATATTCCACTCTGCATATATATAGGGAAAAATGTAAGCCTCTATACACTTTAATAAAGGTCATGTATTTATTTTCCCAATAATGTTGATTTGGCTTTGCAAATGAATCTCTCAACACACAAACATTATTTCCTATACAATAATCATCTCCTCTGAGGTACTTCTTTTAGAAAACCACTGCTTATTGGAGTCATTGCAGAAAACCCAGAAGCAGTCTGTGTAATGCAAGAAGGTTGAGGTCACCAGCCCCGTCCTTATCTGCATGGGAAAGCGGTGTTACAGTTTCTGATTCTGAATTCCTGCAAAATTATGAAGTGACTCCTGGCATTTAATACTCTATGTGGTTGATTCTACCACATTCTGAGACTTTTATAAACCTAAAGTGAGGATTCCTGTCCTAAATTTAAACTGGAACTTGATTGCATCAAGTATGATTGCCCTGTTTCCAACTGTGTTGGATGTGGCTGTCTCCAGGGCGTGGAACACAAGCAGCAGTCAGAGCAAGTACATCTGAGCAAGCACATCTGAGATGAAAACTCCACTGTACTTTAACAAAATCATCTTCCCTGCAGTGTTGCTGTCCTCAGGACACTGCTGCAAGTGCATGACAGACAGCAGTGAATGGAAGAGTGAATGTGTCACCCCGGGCCTCACAAGGCTTCTGGATGAATGCCATCCAAAAGCAGCAGCATGGGAGGATGAAGTGGAAAGGAGATAAGGGTGATGGTGGCTACAAATACTGACCTACACCTGCACCCCTCCATTTAAACTCTGGCTGTGATCCTCAGAAGTGGGCATAAAACTGCACTTGGATTGCTAATAAATGTCATCCAAAATGCAATTGTCATCTCAGCATTTTGCTATGCAGATAGGGTTGTGCTTCCTGAGCAAAGCAGTGTGCTGCCCTCAAGAGAAAGCCCTGTTTATCACTTGGAGATGCAATAAAAGTAACAAATGTCCAGAGTAAACCTAATTCACTGTGCTACTTAGTATTTGAAATACATAAATATGTCAAGCAAAAGACCTCTAATAGACCCTTTTATACTGGTAATAGTGTACATATAATTTTCCTCTCATTAGTAAAAAAACTACCTAGGGAACTATCGGCCCATCCTTCATCCATTTAATCTGCATTAGTTTACTTTTACCTTGTGTTTAATCTGCTTTCCCTCAAGGTATTTTGAATAAATCAATAGGAATACATGATTGTTTAATGATTTTTAGAAGAGCTCCCTTCGACCACAGCTGCATGATTTAGAATGACTAATTCCACTTTTTACAATTGATCCCGCCGCACACGGCCCATCCATTCCTGCCACGTCTGGCCAAAGGGACCAGGAGCTGCTCCACAGTGAGGGGGTTCTTAAAGGGGCCGAGGAAGGCCCCCAACAGCTTCTGGGGAAAAAAACAAGTAAGGCAGCAATATACTGTCACTAAATGCTCTTAATTCTTGGCAACAGGTTCCAGCTCCCTAATGTGTCTCAGCACTGCAGCCTGATCGTGACCCTCATACACCTGGGCTGTGGGTGCAGCACTGTTCCTTTCTCTTCAAAGTGTCCAAGGGCAACAGAGCATATCACAGGGGGCAAAGGGAAGGCCCAGTCTGGGTGCAGCAAGAGGGAATCCTGACAGTGCAGTTTTGTCCTTGAGTCTGAACGCACAAGCTTGCTGAAACTCAGTCTAATGCCAGAGACTGTATGCTTAACAACAGAGGCAAAACCCTCCTGATTTGACATCCAAACATCCAGTCATTTCTAGATTTCATTTTTTTTTAACCTCAAAGTCATCTTGACAGTGAGAATACACCAGTGTAGCAGAAATATTACTAAAAAGGAGTGTTGTACCTCTTTATCCCATTCGCCATGAAGGAGGTGTGGTGTAGTGTGTATAAAACTAGGGCTGGGATCAAGAGGGTTCATAGCTATTCATATTTATGGCCTTGAGCTGATGCCTGACAGGGGATGTGCCCTCCTCAGCTTTGTCATCTCACACATTGCCTGATCCTTTTTAAAAAGGACGTAAATTTCCTCAAAAAATCCCAAACCTACACTACATTTTAACTGAGCTCTGAGTACAGCAGAGCCCTGGTAGCTTTTATTGCCTCTGGACACTCGAAACAAACAGCAGTAGGTACAGCACAGCCTTATTTTATTGTGATCATAGAAAGGATAAACCAGTCAGCAAGTGCCCAGCCTGGTGTCCTGGGCTCTATAGGCCTGATCCTTTTTTATTAAAGCATTTCAGTGTGCAGTCCTTTCCCAAACCTGGCACCCTTGTTCAGTGGTGTGGCCCAACCTGCTTCCCAAACCTTCCCAAGCCTTGTGTGGTCCTCCCAGAGGAGGCTGTCTTCTGCCAGCTCACTTTCTGCTGGGTCTTGCTCCACTGCCAGAAATATCTGAGTTTTGGGGAGGTGGTGTTTTGAGCTGTCAGAATAGGGCACAAAGGTCTGGGAACTGCAAGAGAATTATCAGCAGTATCCCTAACAAGCTCGCCCTTTCAGACAGCTGAATTCACAGGACATAGATGTCCACAAAACATCTCCTCCCCCTGACCCTGTCTCTTTTAAAACATTGGTGGGTTCTGGATTACACCATACATAAAATGCAACAGTCCTCTTAAGACTAAATTCACCTTATTTCAATGGAGAAGCTGCATGATATATGAGCACATTGGCAAACAGACCAGCATTGTATCAACACTCAGAGCTGACACTGCTACAGCACTAAAGGGAAAAATACTGGTAGTTAGCTCAAATAAGTCAAAAAATCTTTGATCAGGACACTGAATGAGATTGAGACAGGCTGTGTGAGAGTCCTTACAAAGCAGCAAGGTACAGAAGACATTACAGTTTAGGGTGGATAATCTATTGCTCTAGGGTTTGTAGGCTGACTGCAGTCCAACAAAGACTGTCAAGAAGGCTGGCAGCTGAGAACTAGGCTAGCACTTATTATTCATTCTATTATCAGCTTAATCAGTACCCAAAGCTCTTTCCAAGATGGTAAGGACTTTGGGGAGATGAAGAGCTCCCAGGCAAAGATCAGAAGGCATCATGCTGTGGACACTGGAAATCCCCCGGGACTCAGAAGTACCTACACTCTGCACTGCAAAACTTCCACACATCAGAGGAGCATCCTCAGCGTACAGCAGGAGGCAGAGGACAGAAGCCACACTCAGTTGCTGTCACTGCTCACCCCCCTCAGCTTGTTTCCATGGAAAAAAAAGGCAGCTTGGGGTGTTAGGAAGAGAAAATAGATGTTTGTGTCCACATGACAAGTTTCACAAGATGTTGAAAATATACTTGACAGCATGGAGCTCTCTGAATGGGATCTGTTTGATAACTGCTACCAAATGGTTAGAGCAGCACATCAAGAAATCTGACAATTGACAGACATCTCCAAGCAGTCCACTCTCAAGTGTCCCAGGACTGTCCCTGGGCAGTCCCTGTTGCAGTAGTCCCTGTTGCAGCACCTTTAATGACTGCAGAGGGAAAAACTCTATGGTTCTGGAGCAGATGTTGCTCAAGCCACCTACAGACTCCCCCTCAGGCACCTTGACCCGGCTTTCAGTCACTCACTCTGGCAGACAGTGATCCCCTGCTATGAGCCATGAGCTCTGAGCTCTGCTGGAGATACAATGCAACAGGAGAAACGAGGAGAGTCGGGGTTTCTGCTGCAGATTCCCTACCCACATGCCAAAGCCTCTGCTGTAAGCCACAACACTGCCAGTAGCTCTTCCTGCCACCCAAGGCATCAGGCCGAGGTTTCTCATTTACCCCAACACAGAGCAGTGATGCTCTCACTGAAAGGCAGCTTGAACCTGGCACCAAAAGGAATTCCAGCCAGCCCCTGTAGCTATAGGCTCCCCCTGGCTTTAAATGGCCTCAAAACTCCATCAAGGGAAAATGTCAGCCACGTGCATTCTAAAACTTCATCGGATTAAATTTGCTGTAAAATAACCCTCATGTAAATGATTTCCCTGCTTCCCTGGTATTTTCCACTACTGCACCACGAAACCATTTCTACATTGGCTGTTTCTGTGTTAAGATACGAATGGTTTAGGAGTTGTATAATTTTATCTGCATTTTTTTAAAATTAGCATAAAAGACATGCCAGTGTTTGACTCTGAGGTCCAGCTCCCTTACGAAATATAAAAGCATCTAACTGGAGCAAGGAACACCCTTCTTCTGAACAGCAGGTTCTTCCAAATAGCCCAACACATGCACAAAACCCACCAGGCCACCATCAGCTGTGACCTCTGAGCTCAGAATCCAGCCTAATGGCCCCAGAGCTGGGAGCTGCTTGCAGACTCTTGAAAAATCCCATTCTGGCTGGTGTGCCCCAAAGGAAGCTGGCAAGCTCTTCCCCCCAGTCCAGGCATTTTAGTCAAACCTAGCAAGTTAATCTCTTTGGCTTTTAGTGAAGTACGCTTATATTCCTGAGTTAGTAACATGTCAGAGGAGCCTTCAGTTTGTCTCCAGGACGGCAAATCCTTTGACTGTGTATGCTTTAGCTTACACTGCCAGCTTTCTGGAGCAGCTCTGGTTCTGGCTCTGTGTGTGGGCAGCAGCGAGCACGGCACTGGTGCCACGAAGACGCAAGGGAATATTAATAACCACACAGAGTATTCCTGCATTCCCTCATTAGGAGCTAAATAGGTTTGTGCTTGAATTGACTGATGGAGCATTTGGGTCTTGCACCTCATGGCAAGCTTTAAGGAGCACATAAACTACCATTTCCCTGCTCATGTAGTCTATCCCTGGTCACTTTCTCTACTCAAACTCTCAAATAATGCCAGTTTTAGAGGCTAAAATATCAGTCTGATAGGTTTGGAATTGCTACAAGAGTGCCAGGAAACAGAGGGAAAAAAAGCTGGCACATGTTATTTGCATTTGTGAGCTGTGAAGCCAGCTAGCCTTCATGCCTTGGGTTGGGGAGATTTGGTCTTAGATGAAGTCAAGAAACATCAGGCCACATCATGTTCAGAGGCATCAGTGTAATAATTTGTGAGCCACATCAGCACAGTATGGGTTTTCTCCTTCATCTTCCTCTCTGCAGAATCCTAAAAAGGAAAAGTTAGGATAGATCTCTCTCTGTGGGCACTCCCTCAGTCACCATGAAGTGAAAAATCATCCTTTTCCGTGGCTCACAAATCTTCAATAAATAATTTCTAGACTTGCAAAGAAGAAGAAAAAAAAGCATGAATAAACAATTGTTTCATAGTTGTTTTGAACTCAAAGGACAGAGGTCGTGTCATGCCACCCTTCCCCCCAGGAACCATAGATAAACTTCTGTTCTTAGCAGCCACACAAAAGCAACTCTTCTGACCTTACAGCAGTACAAATGTAGTAACTAACAACCATGAGATCAAATACCATGAGATCCCCTCCACCTGTTGCAAAGAACAGAGAGGAAAGCAGTGTGTTACACTGCATTACACCCCGAGGCAGCGCTCCACAAAAGGCTGGTGTGTCATTGACACACAAAATAAGGTGCTGTGCTCCTGAGCTCTGTCTTGCCTGTACTGGGAACCATTAATCCCATTAATTGCATATAAAAAGTCTGGTAGCAATTCTACAAATGAGTAAACACAGAGATAAAAGTGTAATCGTACTAGTACAGCAAATTGGATTCAGGTCCTCATTGAACAATCCTGTTTCATTTCAGCAATTTTATTATCACTGTAACTGGAACAAATTACTTTATTAAACAGAAGGGGCTTTTGTAAAAGAATTTCTTCTTGTGGGCAATATCATGAAGCTCTGTAACACAAAACCAGCAATTACACTTGTCAGGGGATTTCTTTAAGCAATTCAGCTAATGGCTTGTGACAGGTAAGACTTGAAATGTTCATTCAGGCCTTCCCTCTGCTATAAAGATATTTTGTCAGCATATAAAAAGCACTTTTATTGAAATGAATGCTTTGGGCAGGGGTTTGAAATCCTGGAGAAGGCAAGAAGGCTCAGGGTAGGCTGATGTGCAGAACAAGGGCAGAATAAAGTCTGCTGACATTTACACAATGGCCAAGACACACAAACACCTGAAGAAGTCAAGACTTACACCACTGCTGGGGGAAGTAGAATAGAAAAGGTTGCTTCCCTGCAGCATCAGTCTAAGCAGAAAGCCAAGCAGATCTCCAGCTCTAGATGGAAGATGGAAGTACCACATGAATTTAAAAGGTATTTCCCTTGAAGACAAGTCATCAGGCTCATTGCAGACATAGCTGGATGACCTCTAAAATACAATGTAGTTTTGTTTTTTTTTTTTTAATGCAGTTCTCTAGGCTATACTTATGCATAAACAGCGTGGTTGGAAAACTTCTGTCCTGACAAAGCAGATTGTGACAAAGCACTGCAGGATCTATGGAAGACAAGTACCCCACAAACAAAAACACCAAAAATCTGTCTAAACCAGTACTAAAAGCTTAAAAGGAGTGTGAAAATCAGAGCCAAGTGCCCAAACAACACTGAAATTCATAGGTCCACCTTTACCAAAGCTATCAGAAAGCCGCTACTTTTGAGAAATTAAGGCCAGGGTGCCCCAATTGTATGACAGCTTTGATGGTGTCAGCTTGCTGGTGGATGCTGAGACCTTAGACATAATTTCCTTATATTCTCCTTCTCTTGGGTTCTCCACCATGCTTCTGGAAAACAGTCAGCCATGATTTGACTCTATCACTCTGCAGAATGGGAAAAACCAGAAAATCACAGAAAACCAGCAAAAATATGTCACCAGAAATAAGAAAACCAGTCTTGGGCATCTCTCCTACCTCAGGAGTAACCCGAGAGCACAAGGGGGGCCAGGTGGCTGTTGGACAAGACGGTGTGGCTGTTTCAGAATCTTCACCTTTGTTGTGCTCCACTCGGAGTTTCCCTCTTGTGCGTGTCATGAAGTCAAAAGTCCAGGAGAGTTAATAGAAATCCTTACATTCTCATTCCCCATGTACACAGCTATTTGGAATAAATAGCTGGGGCTCCTGAGGACTGATGTGGAGCTCAACTCTGAGATCTGTGAACAGCTCCATTCAACCCTGGTGTCCTCCATCTATTCTTAAGCCCTCTAATTCCAAAGGCAAACTTTTTTTTTTTTTTTAAGGTCACCTCACCCCCCACCTCACTCTCACACAGACACACAGTTCTTCAAAAAGGGAGGCCTGCACTGGCCCTGTTTACTTAGAGCACAAACATATTCAAGGCAGCGATGTCAGATTAAAGGAAGAAAGGGGAGAGAAATCAAAGCCTCTAAACTGCACATAAAAGGCAATCGCTGGCAACCAATCTGTTGTACTTCCAACTCTTTGCACTTTATGAATAAAGGTCAAGCTGGTATTGGCACCCAAATGTTAATGTTCTTATAAGGGTTTAAGCTGCTTTAACAGCTGAATAAGTGAGAGTGATCCACGGGGCCACACCTAATCATGCCCTTACAGCAGAGAAAGCCTCTGCTTCCCAGCAGGCTGTCCACAGGGGTGCAAGGAGACCTAAAGGACCAAACTGCTTACTGATTGCCCAAAGAAGAGCTGAGGTTAACTAGCCCCTTCCCTGTTATTTTTCCATCTGCTCTGCCAGGTGGTTGCTCTTTTCTTTTACCTATTTTGTGCTTGTTGGTCTTCTTTCTGGCTCTGTAGCTGCAGCATTGAGGATGTGAACTGACATACAGAAAAAGCACCTTCAGATACTTCCTCTGACTTGCAAGGAGTCCATCTACCTGTCTTCTTGTTTTAAAAATGACACACCTCTTTTAAAACACTTTCTTTCCCCCTTTTAGGGTTATCAGGGCACGAGTGCCATTGGCGCCTTCCACGGCAAAAAGTTTTGGGGTAGCTGGCAGCCAGACCTGATCACCAGTTTTCTTTCAAAGTTGGTGATGTTACGCTCTCTCTGTTTAAAAGATGACACAGCTCTCACATTTCAGGTTTGCCCTGAGTGTACTGGAAGTACTCATCTCCCAAAAGCAGCATTAAATTCTCTCACCTAGCTCTCCAGGCGGCAGCAGAGACCTAGCAACCTCATGTCCACATTTCCAAACGAGCAGCACACTGAAAAAGCTTCAGAGTGACTCAACGCCAGCCCACTGCAACCAGACAGAGGCCTCACCCATCAAAGGAAAAGAGGTTTTACTGAAGAAAGAAAAAGTCAATATTCGGGATATGTTTTCATAAAGTCAGGACAAGTGCACTGCTAAATTAATTCATGTCTGGCATTTACAAACAGTAACTTGATCTTTCAGCTGGTGCCCTTGCCAAGTCAAGCAGTTTTTAAAAATTTAATTTTTGTAAAGGTGAATTTAGTGCTAATGAAATTGAAAGACCAGTAGCAATAGCTCGCACAAGGCACTGGCCTGCCAAGCTCTGCAGGAGCTTCTCATCTGCTGCTTGCAGGGCATCTCCATTCTGAGCTCTGTGGAATCGGCTGCTCAGGTCCCAGGCCTCACCCTTCCTCTGGGACAGATGGCTGGGATTGCTTTTGGAATGCACAGCGAGAAAAACCCAGTCATTTCCCAGGCTCCTTCAGGGAAGCTGCCCAGCACTGAGCCAAGTTGCACATTACACTGGCTGGAGTAGAGAAGGAGTTACCAAAGGTGTTGTACTGTTGTGCCTGGTACTCGGTGTTTGACACCCAGACCTCCTGGCATCTGGTACTGCATCACTGCAATGCTCTTCAGACAGGGATGGGTAGGAGTCCGTCAGCAATGGCTCGGTCAACATCCCAAACCTAACTTTTGAACTGCTGAGGTTCAACAGGGAAGCTTTCCTGTGGCTAAGGAGTGCCTAAAGTCGCAAGCCACCCCATTTAGGGCGCTGCTCTACTCCTCCTCCTGTGCAAGGCTTACCCTACCCAGGGACTGCCCAAGCCTATGGATCCCAAACAGCTCTTTCCTAGTAAGCAGAGCCTCTCCCTCTGGCAAACACACCCCCTCACGGCACGTGAATTATTTTCTGTCAAGAGAGGATTAGGGAATATTATTGGAGCCCAGTTAGCTGGCCAGGCTGGCAGTGAAAGCTCAGCTTTACGGGTGAGGGAGGACCTCCCTTAGATGGGGCTGCTCCATGCAGGCAGCACTCGGAGTCACCCTGTGCACCACTGGACAGCTTTGCACCATTTGATTTGTTTCTGAGGCATTAGCTTTCCATAAAAGCTTATGTTCCTGGTTTTTGGTTTGGTGTTTTTTTTTTTTTTTTTATTTGCACATTTATAGTAAAGAAATCCTCAGCCAGGAGCACCCTCCTCTTACCTCCTCCTCGAGCAAACCCAGCCAAGTCTCAGCGCCACTTGTCTGTCGAACTTGTTTTCCACCTCATTAACTACAATTGCCTATCCAGTGAGGGGATTAAAAAACAAGCTCCAACTCCTGGCTCCGGCAGAGACACAAAAAGGAGCGCTGTTTGCAGATTCCAGCTGCCTTTTCCTTCCCGACCTTGCAGAGGTAAAGAGGGCGATTAAAGCAGTACGAGAAGGGGAGGACAGTGGCGATTTGGAGCCCCGAGAGAGAGACGGGGGGCACTCGGCTCTGTTCAGCGGGTCCCAGTGAAAGCCCCCATCATCCCTCCCCACCCCCCG
>VZRO01002813.1:171740-209431 GCA_013397915.1 Daphoenositta chrysoptera | reverse complement strand
CCTCCTCCCCCTCCACCTCCCCACCCCGGCGTTAAGAAATGCAAATGTGGCCAATCCTATTTTATGTTAAAAAGCGAAAAAACATTTCAATGTATTCTTGTCTTGTATGACTGGCTAAGAGCCTCTAAATCCCCACCATTTACCAAATTAAACTAATTGAAAGAGCTTCCAAAAGCCACATCTGTAGGCTGACGTCTGTCCCTGCCTTTCGCTTTAGGCTGGGGGAAACTGTTCTCCATCCCATTGATCCCTGAATAGTCACGCCTGTCAGGAAGCCACATCAACCATTATCATTCTAATTTTACTGCCTTTCTTGGTCCCTAATCTAATTTGCAATGATGCTTAAGCATTTCGCAAGGCCATAGCACTTTCTTCAGAATTTCAACAAGAGCATTAAACCCCCAATTTACATTAATGAAGTGCACATTTAATTAGGGGAGAGGGTAAATGGAGGGCTCTTCAAGAGCAGTTTGCGTGATATGATAGGCACTTGAAAAACGGAGATGTACCTGATAAAAGACTGTCGTGCAGCCTTCGTGCCTCTTTCGTTTCTCAGCTTCTTTACCCACCCTGGCCAGTCTCCCTTCCTGCCCGAAATGCCAGAGAAAGGGGGTGAGGAGGGAGGGCAGCGTCTCCTGGCCCGGGAGGTTGCCCGGTGTGCGTCTCCCACAGACTGGAAACTCTGCTTGCAGGGGTCAGCTCTGTTTCAGGCCCCGTCCTGCACAGACTTGCATGGAATCTGTATCCAGCCAACCCTGTACTTTCATGCAGTCAAAGCCACATACCCTCGAACTGGCTGGAAAGAGCCCTCTCTACCTAAAGGTTTCCCTCCTCAAAGTCATCCAAATACAAGCACAGGCTCAGAGCTCGGTTTCTGGGGGCAGAGACTGCTGCTCACTGAAGGTTTCCTATCATTTAACACAACCAGAGTCTGCTGGAGCTCCCTGTGTACCGAAGCACTGCTCATCCGGGCACCATTCAGAAAAGAGATCACAGAACTGGTTCCAGTGTGTAAACACCAACTCAGTGCACATATGCCTGCAATTTTTTGCTGCTACGCTCGTGTTCTGCCATAGCTTTGAGTGGCAGAGAACTCAAATCCCCTTTTGAGCTTTGTCCTTTGAAACCAAGGTAGGAAAGAAGAAATGAAGAAATGAAGCACCAGCCAACACGTCACAGCTGGGTCCATCTCTCCCAGCACTGCTGGTGTACCCCCCACCCATGTCAGTGTTAGTGCAGACATAGGACTAGCAACGCAGAAACAGCCACCAAAACAATGGGATTTGGAGCAGCCTCTATGCTGGGCTGCGGGTCAGCAGGAATTAAATACCTAAATAGCTCCTTAACAGAATGCATGAAACAATTTTATATTAATAAGTTTCATAGAGAAGGCTTATATGAAGTTTTCTTCAAATTGAGTGCAGCTCTTTGAAAGCCTTATCAAGTCTGCAGAAGAGAAAGGCTGCAAATACGATGTATTTACAACTGAAAATGACCATGCAAAATCTGTTACAGCAGATAAGAGAGAATGTGTCACAAAATAATCCCTGAGCTTCAGACAGAAATATTGTCAAAGAACCAGCAGGAGGGAAAATGTAGGAGAGCACACACAGACAGATATATCGCTGTACAAGTGGAGGAATCTGAGAAGTAAAATAAAGGAAGTGATTTGGAAATAAGTAAGTAGCTGACAGAGTGAGAGCAGAGTGATTTCTAGCAGCAACGCAGCAGGAGACAAGCCTGAAGAAGGCGAGGATGAGGGCGAGGGTGAAGAGGTTAAGCAGCAGAGAATGAAGACATGAGAGAAACGCGAGAGCAATGCCTCACAATTACACAAAGATTGTTATGTCAGCTGAGATTCTTTGGGGAGCTACATTTTAGCAGCAATAGCAACATGAACAAATACATTAATGTTACAGGCTCCTGCCAAAAACTTTCCCATCAAATGATACACCCTCACCCTGATGATTTTCTCTCTAGCGTTGCGTCTGGAGAGAAAAAGCTGCAATGCTGTGTTGTTTCACTACGGACCATCCCCTCGACTGCAGACAGAATCAATGCAGGAGCTGCTGTGAAGCACAGGGCAGCCCCAGCCACGAGGGTCTCTGGGGGCAGCAGGGCCAGGTGGAGAGGGCATCTCTGCAGCACCCCAGGCTCCCTGGTGGGGACCCTGACCAACCCTCGCACCAGGTCCCATCTGCCAGGGTACAGGTCACACACCTCCTTCATCCCCCTTCTCCCCAAACTCCTGGTCAGCAGCAGCTCTGGCTGCCACCCACAAAAGCCATGAGGAGGGGCACACCAGCCCAGGCAGAGGTCTGTCTGACCTTCCCTGATGAGTGCCCAGGACAGTTTTGCTGTCCCACATTTCACTCACAAGCCAAAGCAGCACTTTTGTGAAAGACGCTGCCCAGGGAAGGGTGAGAGGAATTTCTAGGAGAAGAGGCAAAACTCAGCACTGCTGTGAGCCTGCACCAAAGGAGTGTGAGAACATGTCAGCACCTGGCTTACACTGGCTGGGAATATCTTAAATTTCCAGACTTGCATGACGCAGGTAGCCCACCACGACGGACAAGACCCTATGTTTGAACACTTCCCCAGCAGAACAGGATTTGGTTTGTGTGTTTCTGGTGTTGTGTTTGCAAGTCAGAGTGGAGGGAGGATTGGTTCTTGTTTCCAGGAGTTCATTATAAACACAGTTCTGGAGCGAGGGTCATTCGAGCTCTTCCCTGGTTTGTTGACACTGGCATTGTTTCTGCTGCATTACTAATCCAAAGAGTTCACACCAGGTAATAAGACAAAGCAAAAGTACTTGGCTAAATCCTGATTTGCCCGCTCACCGAACTGTTACACAAACTGGGGGACACGTGAAATGGACACAGTGGATGTGGATAAGCTGAATGAATCTGAGACCTGGTACTGCACTTACCATCTCTCTTAGGGTGGTTCTGTTTTGCTGTCCCCAGCCATCAACCCTCCATGGCTACTGGGAGGGAATATCTAGATTTGGAGAGTCTTTCTTAACCGTGCTGCAAATGAGCCCTCCTCAGTCACCCCATAAAAATGCCCCTGTTTGACCCCTGGAGCTGTGGGCAGCAGCAGATGTCCTCTCCTCAGTCCCTCATTTCTCACAGCTGGGATGAAAAGCAGGGCTAAACATCACTGCCATTGAATGTCGCTGCTATTCCATGACCTGGAGGCAGACTGCTGTTTGGACAGCGTGCAGGAGTGTTTGGAGTCTGCCAGCACAGATCTGGGTGGCATCAGTTGCCCCTGCTGGCACCGTGCTGGCAACCTGAGCAGCCCTGGAAGAGCCACGAGGAGCAGCCAGTAGCCAGCCCTGCCAAGGCCTTTGTTGCCTGTGTTCTTATTGCTTGCCATTGGAAATTTGCCTCATCGGGGACCCTGTGGGGGATTTTTGGCCCAGGAGTTGGCAGAGTTTTTGCTTTACAAAGGACCATGCTATTGGGCCATGCCGCCATCCATCTGTGCATACAACGTGCTGCCCCTGGGTGAGGATGGAGATTTCCCAGTGCTGGAAAGCAAAGATACCAGAGCGGCTTCCTTTTTCCCCCTTGCTTTGATTTCATGGCACAGGGATTACTTTTTTCCCTCCCTCCCAAAACTGTGAACATAAGTTTCAACAGTGTAAAAAGGAGGGAGTTTTTCCCCTCTTTTTTCCCCAACTGTTTAGAAATATTTTTTTTTTCAGTTCACAGCAGAGGAATTTGGCCAAATTTCCTTGTAAATAAAATGCTGGATTGAAAGCATGTTTGTGTCTCTACTCACAAGTAGCACATGAGCAGCAGGATCACAGGGCTGATGTAATATGGAATCCCATTTCTAAACAGAAGAGTAGCATCCAGCAGAGTTGCTGAAGCCCAGATAAAAACAAACCATTAAGGTGGAATCAAGACAGTTAACACAAAGCAAGAATACAAAAGCAACATGGAAAATAATGAATTGCTTGCAAAAAGTCAGAATCTGGGAAACTGCTCACTGTTTAAACTTAACTGTGTCTTTTAATCACTTGTTCAAGTAACACGTTAACAAACTGAAACTGCCCTTTTTTGATGGCCATGTGAATTAGATCACATTGTAGACAGCAGCTGTGCTAATTCATCCATGCCAGCAGCCTGTCTGCTGAGATGATAGCAAGCTTCCTTCAAAACTCCTACAGCTGTGCTGGTTTTGCATAGGAACTTCTATTGAAGTCCCCGAAAAGGGAGAAAAAAAACTAACAGAGTTTTATAGCATTAAAAAAATCCTGACAGAAATCTCCATTGGATAACTTCAAACACGTAATAATTCATGATGCTATTTTCCACAGTATATTTGTGAAGCATCTGGATATCACACTAACATAACAGTGCCATTCCAGCATTTCAGGGAGCTTTCTGAAGGCATAAGACTCTGTTTCGGTTTTAATTCTTCTGTCTCAGAAACAGTGTCCATTTTATATCAGTTTAACCTTATTTTGTGAAACAAAATATGCTTATTTACTAGAGGACCATGACAAAGATATTTCAGATGTCACAGTTTCCTTCTGGCGAACTTCTGTAAGGACTAAATAAGTCATTCAAAATCATCCATTAAAAATTTTACTTGAAAAATATTTTGCTTTTAAAAAAGCCTGCTCTCCATTGTCTCTAGGACTGCAGGAGCTGCTAACCCCTGCTAGTGCTGTTGTAAACTTTGCAGATCTTAAATACCTTCTAAAAATTTACCTTGTGACATAAATTTAACAAAATACTCAAAACAAGTACTCAACCCCTAAACACAATGATTTCAGTAACCTGACAGAGCTGTGTCAGTGGCCTCCAGAACTGGGTGGGTTTCTGCAGATTACTGTAAGGCTCCTTGGTCTGTGCATGATGCCAAAATCAAAGTGATCAATAAAATTGAACACTTGTAGACTTTATAACATTGGGAATAATTCAAGCATTTCCCAGTCAGGGGTAGATGGCAAGTACACTGATAATGTTTACTGCATTTTACTGAAACCCAAACCAGCTCTGTAAGTAAGTCTAGCTTGGAGACTGGAAGCAAAATAGGGATAAAGGTCAGAGATTGGCATAGACCAAATAACCCATCTTTTCAGCATCTTAACACTATATTTGGGTGTGATGGTCAATAATGGAATTCTTGGGCTCTCAGTTACCTCTGGATGATCCCCCTTTTTTCCCCACTGAACTTATGGCCCACACTGCCTTCTGAGTTGCAGCTGAACTGGTTATTTACAAAGAGTGGATGAAGAGCTCGCTTGGAGGGCAGGTCAGGACTGTGCTGCCACAAGCAGCCTATGCTGGGGCTAATTCTCTCTCTGGGTGTGCAGTGACAGGCACTTTGCTCTTGTTCTGTGGTCACTTGTGGCACCTCTGCCTCAGGCAGGAGATCTGCATCACAAAGAGGCACTTGGACCTCCAGCCCACCTTCTCCCTGGTTCCATGGTGGGTCACGTTGTTGGACACGTTTCACTGATTAAGAAGAATGGTTTTGTCGTACAGCCCTTTCCACCTCTACAAAAGATGCCCGGTGAGCCACCTTTCAATGCCATCAGCATGCAAAAATGTAAACAACAAAAGGGAAGGCACAGCAATCGCAGTCTGGAGGCTTTCCAGGGTCTGCAACCTGCTTTGGAGCAGAGTTGGCCATCCTGGATATTGTCCCAAGGCGACAGCACGAGAGAAAGGGAGTGCTAGTGAGAGTAGAACCACCCCATCAAGGGGAAACCTCAGCCTGGTTTATGACAAGAGGTGTGAACGATCACCAGGCTTCCCACTGCTCCTTTGCCGGGTGTTTGCCCAGCGTTAGGGAGGAGTTAACTCCAACAGGAATCACTGCTGTGTCACAGAGAGTGTCAGTGAATACAGGGCCACGTAGCCCTAAATGAGCCCCCAAATGATCCCACCTGTCACAGGGTTGCTTGTGGAAGTGAGACGTGTATAATCACCAGAGGGATATTCTACACACTCAGTCATGAATAATTAAGACTAAGCTGCCTTCTTCAGCCCGCCCAAAGAAGATAATGTCATTTGGCTCAGGTTTGGAGGAGTTCACATTTCCCTTTGGAGTGGCTTCAAAAAGCCTTATAAATACATTGCAATGAAACAATCACGTGAGGAAAACTCTAGCAAACAAACAGATTCCTACACCCGAGTCTCCCAGGAAGGGACTGTAATTAGGACAATAATCCATGTGACAAAAAATTATATAGCAACAAATTGTAATTGCTTGCTGGGAAGGATGTGGATTGGGAGACAAAGGGAGGGGATGAATGAGTCAAATCCTTTAACTGTTCAGAGAGAGTGGTGGGAGGATAAGAGCAGCAACAGAAACACATTTAGGATTCAGTTCTCCAGGGAGGCTGTAACGGGTTTGTTAGCAGAAATGCACTCCCACTCGGCACGCTGCTGAAACCACACAAAACCTGATGCACCTGCATTTTCCACTGCACAATTGTCACTTGTGGTCACAGCCTCCTGACACGCTATTCCTAATTCTAGGAATGTCAGAAAAACATTTCTGAGTGTATGCTGGCATTTCTGAGCAAGCATCTGTTGCACACTCTTCCAACTCCTGTTACGTAACACAGATATTAGTGAGTATTTTTCCCTAGCACGACTGGGAAATGTAACCTTTTCAGATATACACATTTCACCATGCTGCAGCCAGCTGTGAAATTCTAGCAGTTCCAGGATATTACCATTCCAATTTAAAATTGAATATTTGTGTAGATAGCTGTTTTCCTTTCCTTTCTTTTCCATTCTTATATGCATATGCCCAGCTTTCAACAAATGTACTTATCTTTTTTTTCCTTTTTCCAACCTTCTCTTCCCAGACAATCCTAGATTATGGTTTGCACGGTTTTACATGCACTCAAAGCTGTAAAACATTCACCACACCTTCAGGTGCTTGTAAACCTTACGGTGAAAGGCAACACTAAATATTTTATTGAAGACAGCATATTTGATTTTTGCCAAAGTGCAAAACTCCTGCTTAAGTGTTTGCCCTCACTAACAAATAAAAGACAAATGTGCCACATGAACCTGTGGCTTTATCCAAAGTCCCCTAGTGTCATTCTGAAGAGCAAAGGAGAGGGGAAGAAATGTTGATGATTATGTGAATGCCTGAGAGGCAGAAAAGAAGTCTGATTTGCCTGCAGAACTGGCAAATCCTTGAGCTCCACCTGATCATTTCTGCCTATTTTCTCCTGCTTCTGCTTTTTGTTTCCCTTGCCCCTTTTTATGTTTCTCTCTTCTTCACGTTTCAAGTCTTGTTTTGGTTGGGTGCTATGTGTGAAGGCTAGTAACAGGACTGTGTATTTGTCAATCACAAACTCTCTCACTGAACAAAGCAACTGAAATATTAGAAGCAAATTAATGATAACATTCACTGTTAGATGTCAAAGCTAGGGCCATAATTATTATTTCGTTTACTGAAAACCTAAAAAGTAGGAAAGGACAGAGAGATTTGACCTACACTTAATGCAAGGGATCAAGCAGCAGAAATTTGAGTACAGTACTCAATGAATTGGTGATTATTGCTACACTGCAGCCCCTCCCTGACCCAGGCTTCCTATTTAAAATTTAGATACTGCTTAAAATATTTCCCAGAGGTAGGAGTTTTAATGTAGTCATGTCCTTTCAGCAGTTAAGAATACACTACCACCATGGGAATTTTTCCTTACTGTGTCAGTGGATGAAATTCAGCCTCGAGCTGCACCCATCAGAGCTGCACTCCCTCTTACTCATTCCTGCTTCCTCCTGCTTACTCCACACGTTGCCATGCATTTGGTCTATTAGGAGTTCCTCCTTGACACTTCCACCTCTACTTCCCCTAAATCCGTGGTAAGTACAAATCTTCCTAGTCTGAATATTCTCCTCTCTGTGTCTCATATTGTCTTTGGTCTCTGCTAGCACAGCTCCTTTCTAAGGGTTCATTTTCTCACAGTGAAACTGAGTCTCATTCTGTGCTGTACAAATTGCAAATACTTAAAGCATGAGGATGAAAAGTACTTCTGTGTATTTTGAGGTTAAACTGCTGATTGCTGCACAGCGTTTAAATATCACAGTGACAGTGGAGAGTGCCCAAAACAGAGGATACAATCTGAAACCTGTGGAATATTTACTGTTGAGGAAAGATCCTTGGTATTAGCCAATTAGGAAAATGGTTTATCTTTCTCTCTTTCCAATTTCATTATTTCTTTCATTTAAACTTACTTAACATTGAGTTGTCATTTCTATATGACACTGCAATGCAAAAGGAAAAAAAAAAAAGAAAAGATGAGTCTAAGCTGAGTTTTCAGGCTTCTTCACTCTTCACCCCTTTGGAAGATTCGTCTTGGTATGGGGATGAACTGCCTCCTGGAGCATCTGCTTGTTAGCATTTATTAAACGTTTTAGAGCAGTCAGTCCATACACAGGGAGCTCCAGGTAGCCTCACTGCATCTGGCCAAGGCAGGTGAGGTCACAGCAGAGCAATGATCCTAATCAGACTCTTCCTGCAGTTTTTGTCAAAGGACAACAGTAATTACCATTATTCAAACAAAACAAAACCTATTTTAACACTTTGAAGGTATTACTTTTAGTCAGACACCTCATTAGCAACTAGGGAAATAATTATTTTATTCTTTTCTCAAAATATTAACCCCCTCGTACCATATGCTGAGCTTGGTTAATTTGTTTCCTTTTGTCCTCACAGCCTTGGTCCCACAAGGAAAAAAATGTTCTATAGTCTGATCAAGGAGGGTGTTCTAATGAAAATCAAGCTTGTGTGCTTTGTTCTGAAATAAAGAATTAGGAGACTTTTTAAAAATATTCACTTATGAAGTGTCATAGCCTGAGAGCCAGGGGAGAAGGAGTTTAAAGGGTGTTGTCATTTGATGGCCTAAAAATAAATTGTAATGCAGAAATAATTTGCTATGAGGTTATTTCAAATTTCTTGAGTGTTCACTGTTGAATTAGAAAGTTTATTTGCATTTCATTCACAGAAAATGAGCCTGACAGAATTGTGGAGCCTCTGTTACCAGAAGTCCCAAACTTACTGAAAACACTCTCCAAACCAAACCCTTTCTCTCCCTGTTCAGAAAACACTACTTGTTTCTAGGCTTCTAATTTTTTTTGTTTCTGTTTTAATACCTAGGAGATCACAGCAGAGATCACAGACTTGGATTTCAACTCTTGGGTGCATCTGGGGAAGAGAGGAGAAAAAAGACAGTGAACACAGAGGGGCCTGGCAGTTTGGGTGGTATTATAAAAAAAAAGTATTCAGGCAGAGTGTAGTGAGAATAGTGGTTTGAAAATACAGCCCTGAAGGAAGAGTCTCCAGAGAAACAATGAGAAAGGAATAAATAAAAAGAAAGTTATAAATTCATCTATTTGCTCTTCCCTGACCCTTGCTTTTACTCCTCTTCACAGCAACTACCCTGGGAAAGGCACAATGCTTTCTCCTGTCACAATATTGAGAAAAATTGAAATGGGGAAGAAAGACCACCAGATGCTTTATTGTCTTAGGCGTTTCCACATAATTAGCTGGGAATAAAGGTCCTCTGCATGGTTTCATTGCATTGAATGAACTTGGATATTGCTACACAGTAGTGTGTTTTATGATTCATGCTCTGTTATCCAGCGGCTTTTTGAAAACTGCCAGCTACTTTATCACTGACGGCCAAGCCTGGGTCTACAACTTAAAATGCAGCAATGCAAAGTTAACTGTGCATGACAGATGTCCATGAAATTGTTTAACACACGCACGCATGCACACACCACGCACGCGCTCGCACACACACACACTCTCACAAAGCTGCCTCTTGCCTTCCTACTCTTTCCACTCCCTCTCTCACTGAGTGCTCAAGCTCAGTTTTAAATACAAATAAAAGCCGGGTACTTCTGGAGAAGAGACTGTGAGTGCACATTGAGGACCACGGGTTGCTGCAGGAACTATAGGCTCCACCAGGAAACTTTCCAGAGAGGCTGAGAGAATCACGAAGGCAGCTCCTCGGAGTGCACCGAGAGGGGGACTGGTCCTCTCCTCTCCTCTCCTCTCCTCTCCTCTCCCAAACACTTCCTGCTTGCACCTCTCTAAAAGGATCCCAAGATATTGAAGATTGACCTCTGAGGATCCCAAGATATTGAAGTTCTGAGTACTGCCGGAGTTTTACCTCAGAAGCACCAGTTCCAGACACTCACAGACCACAGCCTTTCTGCTTTTGTACCTAAATGCCCACTGGCTTCCCTGACAGAGGATTAGGATCACAGGGTCTACAAAACCTTAATAAGAGGTGTTCCTCCTTTGAAGAGAACTCGGGGTGCCCTCACTGCGATTATTGTGTAACTGGGAGGTGCAAACTGGGCCAAGAGAAGCAGGCTCTCAGAGCAGCTCTAGGTTCTGGCACACAGAGAGGAGCTCCCACAGGCTCTGGGCAGGGAGCTGCCCAGTGCCTGGCATCCTCTCCTGGGAAGTGTGGGCCTGTCCCTGCTCCCCAGCCCACTTGTCAAGCACCATGGCATAAAGAGAGAGGGGGGTGAGCATATCCCTCTCCTTTCTCTGCCTTCCATGAACAGCTCTATTGATTGCCATCGGGTTATTAGCATGGGAAGGTGGTACCCAGTGTGAATGCAAGTGACAGCAGCGAGCCAAAAGAAAGGAAATGGGGAATCAGTTCCCCTTTAGAAGGAGAGACGAGAAGTCCCCTGACCCTGCTTGGACTCACTTTGTATTCTGGAAGGGATGAGCCCTTTCCCCAAGGTTTACTGGGTGTTCTGACAGGCAGGAAATAAACATGAGAAATCTTCCCAGTGCTCAGCAAATGGAGGCTGGGGGTACACAGATGAGTTTGTCACATCACCAAACACACCCACAACAAATGAACATGCAAAAAGATAAATCAAAACCAAGAACAAAGCAGCGAGGTTTACACTCTCCATTTACTTACATCTAAACAAACATGTAATTCACTTTTGTTCAACTTCAAGGTATTTTGCCAGGAAAGAAATAATTCTGCCATAGGGAATACTGGGCCGAATTCTCTGCCATCACGCAAGCATACTTTTGATTTCACAGAGGGGGCTCACCTCCTTCTGCTTAGCAGTTTGGGCTTGTGCACCTGTCTTGTGGACATTAAAAGCATCATAAGAATCAGTCTTCAGTAAACTACATCCAAGTCCAGACCAAAGAGGATGGTCACAATTTTCAGCAGACCTTGGTGTAACTTCTAAAAGGGCTTTCAGAATGGGAAGCAAGAGGCTGGAGTGACGGGTGTCACTGCTGTAATTTTCCCATGAGATTTCTTTTTAAAAGGTATTTTTTTCCCCTCTGACACCTACTAACAACTCAGACTCATTTTCAATTGCCTGAGTAACCAGCTCTGTGATTCATGCTCAAAGCTTATTAAAGCTTATCTGATGTAAGGAAGCCAAGATCCTCCAGAAATATCAAGAAAATTATCTGCTTTTGATCTTTACTAGGGGGAAGAAAAAAAAAGTCACAGCTCCCAGCTCCCCGTCAAAGTTTCCGCTCCTTCGGCAGAGCATAAAGCAGCTCAGCAGGATGGCAATTCCAGAGGGTGGGATGCTGTGTATGTGCCTGCATGTCTGCATGCCTGCCCGCGTGTGTGTGTGTGTGCCTGCGTGCGTGGGGCCCGTGGGTGGCCTGCTCAACATTTCAGTGGATGTTTCATTCCCACCCCTTTTACTACGACCCTGGTCAGGCCACTTTTATGCCAGTGACAGCTTCATGAAGCACAAAACATGGAGCAATACATGGCATGAAATTGGCAACAAAGCCGAGCAAAAGAAGGAACAATTCTCTGGCAGGATGTGATCACAATATGGCTGATTGGATCTGGAAGCAGATGCCAGCAGCGGGTATTGTCCCGGTGACTGAAAAGACATGACCCCCGAGGTACAGAAGACAACGAGGCCCTCCTTATGAACCACAGGGGGAGGGGAGAAGAGGTGAAACCAATGAATAAATCAGGCGATGGAAACAGGGGAGAAAAGAAAATGCTAAAGAGGACTTTTATGGGGGACAGGGGCAGCTCAATATGCAGGAGCGTTGCCTCCCCAGCTAGCTGAACACTTGCTCAGACAATGGCTTTTTAACAGATGGGAGCCCCGCTGAAAGGGGCCAAGTTTTGTGCAGTTGAGAATCCCTGTTTGTTTAGTCTGCTGCTGCCCAGGCAGGTGTCTGCAGAAAGGCAACCCAGCAGGTTAAGTGTCTCAGGGGCGGTTTAAGACAGGCAAGCCGGCGTATCAACCAGGACTGGTTTTATTGGCAGGGGACTGAGCTTGTTAGGCTTGTTTGAGAAGCCCTGAGGGAGGAGAGGAAAGAAGAGATCTTTCTCTCTTCCTTCTAAGGACAGATTTTCCTGTTCTGGGCAATCAGATCCCTGTAATAAACCCTGCCAGTAAGGCAGCTTCATGTCACAGGTACCGACAGGGCACAAAACACTGCAGAGGAGCACAAAACGTCGAGACAGAGCACATAATGTTGCCACTTGCAATGTCACAACTCCGAGTTCCTACACACACTCCTCCTTTTTCTCCTTTCCTACAAAGCATTTGATAACCCAGTTGTTTACACTACAGTTTTCTGGATGGGCTTCTTCATCTATTTCGGCATTTACTGCAGATCATTGTAATTCGACTCACACGGCTCCTGACCTCAGCGATGTGCAATTCTCCCCTGCAGTAACAGAGATGCAGCCATTCTCCTCTGTTAACGATGACACCCAGCTAACAGGACTGGTGGGGTTGATTTTTCCTCAGTCACACAAGCACACAGAGATTGGGAGACCCCGGCATGTAAGTGTGGGAGGGGTGTGCTGGACCAGCCCAGAGGAGGTGAATGCCTCAGTCACTCCCAAGATACTCAGCAGTGCCCACGATGACACAATTTTCTTGCATCACCCTATCCAAAATAGCAAGCTTACAACAACGTGGATCATGTAAGGAACACAGAGAATGAGGAGAAGGGAAGGAAAATACACACAGCATCATGCCTGAGTGGCAATGGGAGTGTCACCTTCCCTCATGCTGGATCACAACTCTCATGATACTCCCGAATCAAAAACAACTGAAGGGAAGGATGAAGGTACACCCACATTTCCATATTCCCACCTTGCTATTGACTTGCTAGGTGACTTCAGACAAGGGACATCACTTCTCTGTGCTCCCATTCCCCTCTTGCCCTCCACATCCTTTCTCTGCTTAAAATACAACAGTTGTCAGAGTTGGTAAGGAGTATGGATTCTATATGCCCAACAAGACTTCCATCCCAATCCAGATCTTTCCTTTCAGGAGTGTGAGACAGTAACATTTCCTGTACTTTTTTACCTTGTTATGTGCTCTGGAACTTTTCCATAATCATGATTCCCATTGAGAAAAAAAACCCCATTGCTCTAATTTTACCTAAGCAGCCTTCCAGAGGGTAAACAGGGATCATTACTTTCAGGGAAACTATGGTTCCATGACTAAATCACGTCCTTTCTGCCCTAGGACACCCTTGAAATCTCTCCTCCACCTCCAGATCTGTTTTGAAAACAGAGAGGTGAAAGCTTGTTTCCTAGATATATACTAGGTTGCCACAAGGCTACTGAGCCCACCCACAAGAGATCTGCAAAAAAGTGTGAAAGCAGTACTCACTATAGTGAAAGCTTCCTCTCCCCGTTAAAAAAAAAAAAAAAAACAAAAAAACCAAAAAAAAAAACAAAACAAAAAAAAACCCAAACCAAACCTTTATCTGTCTGGATTGAGTTAAACAGCACAAAATATTAACCCCCACACAGAGTTGCACATGCAATTGCACCTTTGGTATCTATTCTCTGGCATTAAAAAATGTGGGTCTTGAACTACACAAAGGTTTTTTAGTCACTTTCAAGTTTGCAAAGCCTCTTATTTTAATATATTTGATACAAAGTTAAACGTTTTTCTTAAAAGTTCCTAAGGACAATGCTAATGCTCTTTCTGAATTTGCCTCTTCCCATTTAGTTATCTTGGTGCTATTCATTTTTAAAGGCTTAAAGTAGAGTTTATGCGGCATTAGTATTCATAGGCACATGCTAATTTACTCTTATGTTCGGATACGCGAGTGGTTTTTTTCAGATGAAACAGAGGGGATTAGATCTAGATCACTTGCTCTGAAGAAAAGTTGTAGCATGCCTCAACTTTCCATTCTTTTCAACGCGGCATCAATTACTAAAACTAGATTTCTTGTTCCTAAAACAGAAATAAAAATATCTGCTGCAGTCTCGTAAAGGAAAAAAAAAAAAAAAAAGTATATTCTGGTATGAGAAAGTCACAGAGTCTCCAAGCCCTCCCTTTGCCCTCCTCCTTTCTCTACGGGGATGAGGGATTATCAGGGCTGATCCCCAATGCCACTCTGACCGCCGGAGCCAAGGGCTGTGCTCTGGCTGCCCATTGTCAGCCGTGGCAGATGTGGGGAAGGCAGAGTCTGGGTCTGCCCCAGCCAGCCAGCACTCGGGGGTCACCCTCGGGAAGGGCAGCGTGTCCCCTGCCTCGGCGTCACGGCCACAGAAATTTGCTTCCATCCACACACGTGTTTGAAGGAGGAACTTGCAACAAAAGCTTTTTCTAAGTGTTCCAAAGCATGCGGTTGGAGAGGGAAAACGCCGCCTTTTTGATTCCGTTTTCGCTTTATAACTCAGCTTTTAAACTTTACTGTTGTTAAGTATATCAGCATTTGAAAGCAAACCCTAACTTTCATCACTTTTCCCTATGTTTTCTGTTTGGAAACAAGAGAATTACCTCACCAAAATCCATTTAGGTGGTGAATTTGATTTGGAATATGTAATCCCCCACGAGGCGATAATGCAGTTAGAGGGACACGAGGGGATGCCCCGTTCCCCTCTGGAGCAGCTGCCGGGCATCACAGAACCAGCCCTCCTGTAGACCCCACTGCACCCCACAGGGCCTGCCTGTGGTCCCACACAGCCCAAAGTCACTCCTGAACCACTTGTGGTGTTTCATCCAGCAGCCAAGGCAACACCGAGGCAGAGCTTCAGCAGCAGGAGGGGCAGGCAGCTCAGCAAAGTTTTCTTCAGACCACTCCCCAGGAGTGGCTAGGGAGGAAAAGGTTTCATTCCAGGCACACTCTTTTTCCCAGTCACAGGTATTTGCTATTAAGGCACATTGGGTTTTTCTTTCCCCCTTAGGAAGAAGGAGATTATGTGAAGAAATTACGTGAAGAAGTCAGAATTCACTATGGGGTAAAAGCAAGGAAGTCAGCTGAGTACCTCTAGCTACACACTTGAAATGTGTAAATACAAACCACTTCTGTGCTTATGAGAGTATATCAATGCCATTTGGTGGTGCTGATTACCTGACACTGTATCTCTGGTCCAGTATGGCTCTTAATGATTATTTTATATTTTGCCCTACCTGTGCCACTGATTTGCATGACTAGAAGACACATAAGGACACGGAAAGGATTTTCCAGACAACAATTTTGTACTAAGTCAACCAAAGAACTGTAACATCTCCACTGAAGCTCAGGGATGACTACCTGGCCAGACCACCAGGACCTGAGTCAATTAGACATCGAGGTTACATCAAGGTGAGTGCATCAAACAGTGAGAGGGCACAGTCCTGGGCACAGGAAAGCAGTTGTCTGCCCCAACAAACAGATTCAACTTTCCCTGACACTGTTTTGGTCCATGCCAGCCAGCACCACCTTAAAAGATGCCCAAGTGCAATTCCAGATGGTGCACATCGATACTTGGATTGCTTGCAATAAGCAATGTATGTGCTTCACCCTGCCCTGGAAGTGAAGAGGATTTACAATCTAGGCAGCAAACTGTTCCTCACCACTGGCCTCTGTGCCCAGGAACACTCTGGGACATGTTTAATTGTGTCCTTTGTGTAACCCAAAGGTCCCCTTTCCACTGAGACTCAGAAATTATAGCTGTCGCTTGGCATCAAAATTTAAGGACATTGCACTGCTTGTTTTATATCGAGTTGCAATACAATTTATTACATAAAACACACAAAAGTAGGGGCTTTTGAAGTCTGTCATTCCCAAAAGAGGAAATTTTGGGTTTAAAGTTGCACAGACAAGTTCTGGTGAAACTTTTAACCATCATCCCTACCTGAGCCCTTCACAAGCATTACTGTGAAGTCCTAGTGTAAAACAGGATTTTTAATGCACTATTTTTTGCCTGGGAATTAGGCACTGATTCAGATGAGCAATACTTACCCTTTCATTTTTTTTTATCAATTTGAAATATTTCTGCTTGTTTTTTTCAGGTACTAAAATCATCCTGTTCTAGCCCTGTATATATTCAGAGTACAGTTCCCTGCTGACTTCAACTATTGAACTCATTGTAGGGCAATTCTATCAGAGGCATTACAGCCCCCCTCAGACCTCAGTTCTTCTTTTCCCTTTTTTCCCCCTCCTGCTTCTCCTTTCCCCATTTCATTTCCCTTTTTCTTCTTTTTCTTGTTTCTGTCTCCTGCTTCCCTTGTCACTTCCTCACACAGCTCACAGGGTGCTGAAGGCACCAAATGTATAGGATTGCTCCAGGTTGCTATGTCCAGATGGAAATAACCAGTAAAGAGAAAGCTTTGCTCTGAGTTTTGTTCATGTTTATTCTTGGACTCAAGCCCAGGAAGGACAGACACCACAAAAAAATTCTGTTTTTCTATTAACACTGAAAACCATGAATTTTCCCTCACGTTTCCCTTAGAAATCTCCTTAGGTTGAAACTCCATGCCATATTCAGGCTTCTAATGCAGAAAAGCTGCTTTAGGGCAGGCAGGTGCAGAGAAAAAGCTGGTCCTCTGAGCATTCACAATGGCCCTACTCCTTCCAGGATTTCTCTCCAACAGCTGGGATTTGGCTGTAGCCAATGAAACCCACTTTTGGGAACAGAAATTACTGCTCTTGTTTAGGTGAAAGAGACCCTGGCTGTTGTAAAATAAAGCATACATAAAGGCAAAATATGTAAGGGAAAGGAAAAATAAAGAAAAAGTGCCCTTTATTGTAACTGGAACTGCAGTACTTCTAATGTTTTATTGTGATTTACATGAAATATGTTGGTTAATGAAATATTCCAGCAGTGGTGGGACTGGACAAATGCCTCAGGTTTTCTGTGGAAGCACAAAACAGAGTATCTCGGTCTTTCATGCAGCACAGAGAAGCTTGAAATCACCACCCCCAGGCAGAAGAACAGCTTTGAGACCAAGAGGCCTTTTCTCCACTTCCCAAATTGTGATTTCTGAAAGGCTTGCCATTTCTAAACCAGATTTGCTATCTGCTTGTGCAAGTCTGGGAGCTGCAGATTCGAGCAGGGCACCCCTGTCATGTCACTTCACCTATGAATTGTGTGAATATTTCTCTTGATGAACCTGTCCACAAGCGACTGGGAAGTTAAGCCCTGCAGAAATCAGGGCAGCACATCCTGTGGACACAGTAATCCTCCCCAGCTGACCTCCTCTGGGCTGGGATCTCATCCCCATAGGCATCCAGGGCCCAGCTGACTGGTGTTGAAACACAGAATGGACCAAACATGCTGTCCCTTTTGTAAACTGGTTTAAGCGTACCTGAGTCCTTGATGGACTGAGGCTTCCAGCTCTGCTTGTTTAGCAAGAAAAGCTCTCTTAATTTCTTATTGTGGCACACAAGATTTAGTGCAGATCCTCTAAGTTAAATGTCAGAATGTGAGCAGTAATTTATTTCCATAAAACAAGGGCTCAGATTATACAATTTATAATTGTACAAAACACAAACAGCAAAAAACTACTCACCAGAGGATGAGTTATTATCACTCACTTAAACGTTTAATTCAGGGCTGGTGAAAGCAGTTGCAAGAAAACAATGAAGAAAAAAAACAGAAGGGGAAGTCAAAGCATTTGGGACACTGAAAGGCCCTCAGTAACAGTCAGACATGGGGAACAGGACCAGCTGATGTGTCCCTACACCTGCTGGCCTTCCCAAGTTCTCCTCTGCTGCTCCTCCAAGCACTCTGAAGCTTGCTCTGACCTCCCGCTTTCGTACTGGTTACGCTCTGCCAATATTCATTTTTGCATTACACCCCCAAAATCACACTCCCTGACAGATGTCAAGGAACACAAAGGAATAAGGTGCTGTATTCTTTCCAGCTGGGACCATATTTTTTCAGTGGCCAGCACCTGGGATAAAGAAAGGCTGGTCTTCAGTAAGACCTTATGTGACACCAGCGATAACATCACAAACACAACCGTGACATAGGAATTCAGATGATGATTACCTGAGCCAGTAAACTTAAACGCAGTAAACTTAAACTGTGAAAACATCTCTGAAAGCAGCAGAAGTATTTCAGCTGGTACCTGCACCAGAACTTCTCTGAGAATTTGAGCTCTGACCCCCATTCTGTCCAACTACGATATCCATAAAGCAACCATCAAGTAATGAGGAATATCTAAGTCATCCTGGCAAAAACTAGTATTTGCAAGATGTGTATAAACAAAGGGCACAATAAAAATGTACAATGTGTAAAACAGCCTTATTATTGATATTTAGGTGACAGAGGAGAGGCAGAACTGAGGACAAAACCACAAGAAATATCATTGGGGAACTCTGCATTATGCCACAGCTCCAACTATTACAAAAGCCCCTGAAGCAGAACCAGAGGTCTGGTGGCTGCAAACCTGCCAAGCCTCCCCACTTTCACAGCTGACCCTCATAGTACATGCTATGGAGAGGCTAAGGATGTACTTCTGCATCTTTTCTGGAGAGCAAGAGTCAGCTGAAAAGGGACTGAGGGAGCACTCAATCCCCTCATCCAGATTATTGATAAAGATACTAAACAGAACTGACCCCAAAGCTGAGCCCCGGGGAATAGCGGCAGCCAACTGGATGTAACTCCATTTGCCACCTCTCTCTGGGCTCTGCCATCCAGACAGTTTTTAACTCAGCAAAAAATACACCTGCCCAGGCCATGGACCAGGAGAATGGTTGGAGGAAAGGTTTCCTTGGCAAAAGGCATCTGCTGTGCTTTTTTGAGATGAGAAGGGTACAATCTGACAGAGCTGCAGCCCGTGTGAGGGCTTATCAGGACCAGGAGGACAGGGCACTAAATTTTGGGATCTACATGATTTCCTTGTTGTTTTCCTTGTGATAGGCTTCAAGAGTGGCTCTTCCAGCACCAATTAATGCCATCACTGAAGCCTCAGGAAGTCCTGATTAACAGTATTCATGCTGGGCCGGGGCCGAGGCACTCCCCTCCTTTTTGCTAACCCTTAATGTATTCATTGCCTTATTTTCATACATGCTGATTGAATAGCGATTTATTCCTCTGGTGCTAGGCCAGTCCCTCCATACTAAATGTGAAATCTTTATTCTAACCAATGTCTAAATCATTGTTTTCTGGCGGCGCAGATCATGTGGCACAGATTATTAATAGCTCTGGTCTCTACACCACTTGACACGGCGCTCCAGCTGTCATTCTGCTCCCTGGCTCGTATGATTCTTGCACTGGTAAAGTGCCAGGCCCGGGCCGAGCCCATCAGTCACTGTCACCCAGCACCCAGTGATGAATAGCCCCGCGAGCGCCGTGGCGAGGCCCCGGCTCCCGTTCACACGCGCCTGACTTTTCCCAGCTCCAGCCCGCCAGCTGAGGCCGGGCCCTGCCGAGGTGGGCCGCGGCGACCTGGAGAGACCACCCCCCCTGCACCCCGGCTCAGTTAAAAATGAAACAAATCCTAATGCGATCATGTCACTAATTATGCATTTAATTCAGTTATAAGGAGCTAATGGCTCCCTCAGTGACAGCTTTTACTGCTAAAAGGCAATTCATTCCTAAAACTGAGAAATCTAATTACACAAAATGCTTCATCCTAATCCTTTCAAAGAATAATCTTATTTGTAGACATTAACATCCCAGATGCTGCTGCTGTTTGTCCATTATGACAGTGTTTGTCCTGAATAATGTATAAATAGCTCTTTCTGGACAGTTGCATGTCACTAAATCAATACAATTTGCTGCCTTCTGTTACATTAAGTCAGCCTGGGCAAGCTGGAGAAAATTAACCTTTTGTTTCCCACTCAAAAGGGCCTTTGAAATTAGGAACAAGAAGGGTTGGAGGGCCTATGGGAATGATAAGGTCTATTTTGGTTTTTTTTTTTTAACCCACAAAGTATTCAGGAGATCTGCAGGGCTGGTGATGGATATATCTTCAGAAAAACTGGCAAAACATTTCCAGGTAGTGAGGGAAACACAAAGTGGAAAACTGTGTTCTGCTTTCTCATCTCTTCCTTAAATGCTTCACGTTTCTTCTACGGAAGCAGCTTAATTGTAGTAAATTTTACAGCTTCTGTAGAATTCTGTAGTGTTTTGTTGTCAAGGGAATGATACTGCCGCTAAGATGTTCCTTAGCAGTTGTGGTAGCTCCCACAGCCAAAGAGATGGGAGATATCCCCACGGAGTTGCTTTCCACACAAAAAGCCCTTCGAACACAGAGAAAACATAAGAGAACAGAAAGTCTGTCTCTCATGCAACATATAACTGAGAAGATGAGCTGAGGACATGTGGCTTCGAGCAGAAACACTGCCAAGTGTAAAGCTGGATTTCAGTGTATTTACCTATTTATCTTATGCAGTAAGAATTAGCTGCCTGCACCTATTGTTGTGCTAAAATAACCAGCTCCCCCCTAGTATTACTACAGGAATTCCAAGTTTCCAAGTGATGTCCTGGCACTGTCCCAAGAGACACTCATAAGATTCCCCAAATGTCACTAATATTTGTGAACGCCTCAGATACACTTGGTTTTAACCATAAACTCAAGTCTCACTGAAACCACTCTGTCTTAGCCAGGGACCAAGAGTGAAGCTGGGCAGTGCTCAGAAGCCAGAACAGATCACAGCTCTGAATGGAAAGAAAAACACAGCTCCTACCAAACTCACACTTCAACTCAAAGTCCATATTCCATGTTGAACTGTAAAGTCATCAGGAGGCCAACTCACTGGAAAACATCCAGTGCTGAGAAATTATGCCCAAGCTCCTGATAGAAGTGACAACTTCAGCTCTTATTCTGGAGGCCCCAGCCTCCAATCATCTGTTCTGTGAATTTACCAGCAGTGTCCCTAATTGCTGGCTTCTTGAAACAGCACAGAGGGAGCTCAGCAAGCAGAAGGATTAGTGAGAAATTAAGGAGTAGTCTGCCATGCAAAAAAGTGCAAAGTGCAAATTAGAAAATGCCATGTTTCTGCATTGGTGATCTGGGTTCTGCCTCAGCAGGCAAAGCTTCCATGGCCAATCTTCAGGGCACTGTAGGGGGTGAAAAAGGGAGAGCAGACGACAGCTTCACTAGCACAGAAGAACATACCTGCCCCTTCAATGCACACAAGTAAATGCAGGGACACCCTCCTTCCAAGCACACAGCTCTAACAGACACTAATAGCCAAAGTCAAAAGCTTGCTCTTGGAACCAAAGATCAAATAACAGTCTATTTGCCCAGAGAAATAACAGTACAATAAAGCATTTGCATGGTCATCCCATGAAAGGCTACATGAGGGAGCTCCCTGGGGCTGCACATGCACTGCATAACATTAGGAAGAGTCCCTCACATGGTGACAGGGCTATTGTGACTTCTTCCCATCCAGAGAGACCACATCTGGTGGAATTATCAATTTTGCTGCCATTTCAAACCATTTACTCCCTGTCTACTCATTTTTCAGATGATTATTTTCTTTTCTGTGCCAGCCTGAGTTGTTTCATTTTACTCTTCAAGAACATCTCATGGAAGGTTTGTCCTGTAAGGGCTGGAGTTCAGCTCTCCAGGACTTTTTGCCATTCATAGCTTCCTGAATTAAATCATGGCAGCTACTTTGTTAAACAGAGCTTCTCCTTGCTTCCTCATCCTAACAAGAGAGCAGATCCAGAGAGCTGCCAGCAAAACTCCCTTTACCACCCTGCATTGCTGGATTGCCATTGCTTTCCACAGAGATGGTCAGATTTAGAGGGCCTGGGGGGATGTTACTTTTGGGGTGGCCCATGAAGGCTGTGACTAACCTGTGACACCACAGGTTTCTTCTGGAAACACATGCTGGTGAGGCATGCACAAAGCAAACCTCATGGGAAGCCCTACAAAGTCTATTTGCCCTGTGCCAGTGGCATCAACCTCTTACCCTACTGCTTGTTCTGGCTCTGGCACCATAGGTGAGCAAGAGCTGGGGACTGTGTGTGGCAAAGGCTTAAAATTGATTGCATCACTACAGAAGGCATGAAGTCATTTCTTTAGACTCCCTGCTGTTAGTGTTCTGTGACCAGGGGGACATAGATATGAAGTTATGTCAGGTCAGCATTTTCCACAAATACTAAATGTATTTAAAATATTCAATGTATCCATTTGAATATTTTTAGGGGGATTAATTGTTCAAATCTAAAAAGTTTATGCCACTCTAATGGACTGCTAATGGATGAAGCTTTAAAAAAAAATCTCTGCTTTGTTCTGAGACCAGACTGTGACCTAACCACCAGGTATAATATGTACCAATATCTATCTTGCACTGTGAAATTTAGATTGCAAATCCATTATGGTAAAGTCTGTGTCTTTATGTATTGTGCATGGCTGAGCAAGCTCACAGAGCTCAATAAATAATAAATGGTAGGAACCTGACCTGGAATGTTAAACATAATCTGAAAGATTCTTCACCCAGGAATTTGGGTTTGTTTTCCCCAGAAGCTTAGTCTTGGGAAGCAAGGTGCAGCTGTGACAAAAAAAGCCAAGTTAGCACTGTCTTCTGGCTGGGCTGGGTGTGATTTGAGTCCCAGCTGTTTCCTCTGCTGAGAGAAGCAGGAGGACAGCCTGTCCCAGTGGCTGGCAGGACATGTCAGCTCAGAGTGTCCACCACTGCCCACCTCACACACAGAGTCTTCAGCTCTCCTTGCAGATGTCAGGAGCCTTATGGGTGAGCTCACCTGGGGCAGGAAACACAACTTCCCACAAGATAGTTTTCAGATCCCTGGGCCAAACCAATCTGAAGTGTTCTGGCAAGAAAATAAAATTAGTAAAGCTGATCTGCGGTGTATGACCAGGATCTCCTATACCTTGATCAGCTACAGAGTCAAAAAGAACCTGATTTTTTTCAAGTGAGGACCAAGTATTTAAAATATTCCTCAAACAGAAACTATTTCCCTTTGATCATCTCCGAAATAATTCCTGTATTGGTTAAAGAAAGACAAAGATTAAATATAAAGATTAAAAAAAATTTTAAAAGTACTAACTTCTGATCACAGTGGTTTGAATGGGTTCTTGGAACCTCATTTAGTTATCAGGATAATGTGAGGTTACTAATTTATTGTGTTAGCGAGGAGGCCACAGAATAAGGGCTCTCTTACAGCTCTCATGATAAATAACAGTGCCCTTCTGCTTAGTCAGTAACTGTTGCTTAGTGCTGGATTTAGTTTTGATTTAATCAAAAAGATTGGACCTCACCTCTGGTTATCTGTAAGGAAAGAACACAGAAAGTGGAAGGACACAGAACCAGGAAGGCAAGAAAAGAAAATTTTAATACATTTTCCTTCCCAAAGGAGTCATGGGTGTTCAGAAAGGCCTTTTCATCAACACATGTATTGCTACCATTTTTTTGCTGTGGAAATAACTGCTGGAGATACTAAAATATTCTACCTACAAAAGAGATGAGTACTGGGGATCAGAGCAGGACACAGATGGACTTGAGCTGCTCCTGGGGAGATGAGAAGCTTACACAGCTTTGTTCACAAACTCTTTGGATAGCAGATGATTTCCCAGAATCACAAAATAATTCAGGTTGGAAAAGACCTTCAAGATCATTGAGTCCAAGCATTTACCCAGCACTGCCATTTCCACCACTAAACCATGTCCCCAAGAGCCACATCCACCTAGTTTTTGAACAATTCCAGGAATGGTGATTCCACTGCTCCTCTGGGCAGCCTGTTCCAATGCTTGACCACCCTTTCAGTGTAGAAATTTTCCTCACATCCAATCCAATATGCTATTCTGTGGATGATGTTTTACAGTTATGTGCCTTAACCTTTGTGGAGAGCTGCTTTCTGTTTCTGAAATGAAAGCCTGCCATGGTAAAGCCAAGGGTTACAAAACAAGGAGAATTATAGGTCTGGAGCATGGAAAAGTGGTACATTGAGAAGTGATCATGTTTCCTGGTTAAAGAGTGCATTTTACAACTGAACTGATGGCCAAGATGAGGGAACCCCCTCTCCTTATGTGTGCCTTTGCTCTTTCAGGTGCACTTTGAGAGTCCATGGAGCCAAGGCGAAGAACTGAGCTCATACTATCAAAAGGAAACACACAGACTTGCATCCTTCTAGGGGTGCACATGTGCCCAGAAGTAAGAAGGAAAGAAAGGGAATAAATGAGCTTCTGATTTTTCCTTCAAAGTTGCCATTCTTTTGTTCCCAAAATGAGAGAGGATTTATTGAGAGTGGTGTCTGAGAGTACACCTGGTGTTATCATTATACATCTGAAATAAGAAATTCATATTATAAAACATTTCCTACTACACTAAAAAATAAGTCCTATTTCCATGCTGCAGAATCCCAATGGGAAACCTATAGCAATGTCATTTAAGAGGGAAGTGAATAATATCTTTATTTTCCTCCAAGAGACACCTTGAGAATGTATTGTCTACAATATATGGCAGCCTTTCCAGGTGTATTTTCTAGGATTCTTCACTGATTATACTGTTTTAGCAATCAGTGAACAAGAATTTCTTAACAAGAGCAAGGGAACCAGATTTTCTTACCAAGAAGAAAATCCCATGCTCAGTATCTCTTGCCGGGGATAAACAGCAACAATTTCAGAGCTATTGAAAAACTATAGATTCATGTAAGAAGTACTGATAAAATGTAAAATATTAAATGTCACATCATTGCTTACCAAACAACCTCAGCAGCATCATTTTCCTTCACCCTGAAAAAGGTGCTGAAAGGCTTTGTCCCTAAGGATTGCCATTTCAGGTACACCTCTTGCACTGCACACCCAAAACACCAGAGTGACCTTAGAGGCCTTTTGAGCAGCATCTGGAGGTGGCAGAGGAGAAGGAAAAGCAGTGCCCAGTAGCCCACCATTACTCTGCTTCCTCAGTTCATTGGGAGGTTTGTGTCTGCCTGAGCAGGCTGGTGTGGTCAGGCAGAAAACACAGCTGAGCAGCGGGGCCTGGGCACCCCTCCATCACTGTCAATAAGTGAAATGGAGGGCCCTTACATCATTTCATTTACTATTTCAATGATTACATAGATCATTGCCTTCCCATTGTTTCAGTGATAGATTTAATTAACTTCCAATTAATCACAGAGGGTGATATTTAATGCTCAGCCCTGCACCGAGCAAAGTGTCACAGACCAAAGAATATATTTTGAAGGCTTCAGTAATCAAGAGGTCATGGAAGATAGATGTTCTTCACCAAAAGAGAGAGAGAGAAGATAAATTTGTGTGTCCACTCTGCTCTGGCTAACTGTTTTAGGATAATTGTTTCACATCCAAATTATAACTTTCCTAAAGGTCTATCCATGCACAAAGCCAGATAAAAGGGAGGAAGGGCAGTAGGTTATTGGGTCATATTATAGAGACTTCATAGGGCTATAATTCCCATTGGCAGGCAGCAGCAAATATTTGCAGCTACAGTGGTTAGGGCCCCAACAAATGGGCAGAAATAAATTCCCTAAAAAGATACTTCTATTTAGATAGAAAGACTTAAAAATACCAAATGCAAATCAATGACAGAAAGGAGAGTTTCATTACAGTAAGGGTGATTACAGGCAGTGCAAACCCCACAACTCATGTGCTGCCTTTCTGGGAACAGGATGTCAACATCAGGGCATCTGCTTATGTTCTTTTAGAAGAGGTTCAAAGGTTTTCCATTAGGAAAAAAATTCCCTATTATTTTAAGCAGAAACATTTAATTGACATTTTCCTAATATATCTAGTCAACATATTTGAGGTGGCTGTGTCACTTAAAAAATACTAGATGGCATGAGTGAAATATATTTTAGACATGAAAAGCAACTGTGTTTCTTTTTACTGTTTTGACAGCATTCATGTCAGGCTTTTGTCTGAAACAGTGCCCAAAGGTGCTACTGTAATACAAACAGTGACCACGTGTCCAATGCTGAGAACCCTCCAAGCTGGTTCTCTGACCTGGGCAACGTCCAAGCAATTCCAAAATTCCTGGCTGTGCAAGCTGGGGGACACGCTCAGCAATGCCAGAGCTCTGCCCTGGGAGCCAGACCACCTCTCAAGCTCACCAGTCCACAAATTCCCACACAGCCAACATGCCCCAAACCCCACTGCAAGCACAATGCTAGGGCCTTAAAAGAGTAGTGATCTGGCCTGAAAGAAAGGATAAAGGCACTGAAATAAGGATAAGGAGAACCCAGAGAAGCTGCAAGGACCAGTGAGGAAGAGGAGATAACTGTAGAAGGACAGAGCACGAGGCTCTGGTCTGAAGGGGACAGCAAATTTGTGACAACAGCCACAAGACATTTCAAGAAGCCCCTGAACAAGACAGCTTAGTACCTTCCCCTTGCCAGAGCTGGTGAGGTAGACTGTTACATTTGCAGAAATGCTGTATTTGGTGTCTGCACTCAGATTGCCCTTAGCAAAACCAAAATCCCTGGTTGGGATGACCTGGTCCATTCTTAGCTGCTCAATCATGCTCTCTTCTGGCCTGAGCAGGGCCCTGTGCCATCACCTTTCTCACTAACACTAGTGACATGCTGCCACTGCCTGTCCCAGCTCCAGACCTGCCTTTTAGAAACAGTAATGAGAGAGGGGGAATGTGTTCACACCCTCATAACAAGCAAATATATCCCATAAGGATTTCTGCCATGCTGGCTGTCCTGGCTAACTTGATGCTATGACAGTAAATTCAGCTGTGTGCATGTGTGTGCATGTGTGAGTGGGACAGAGAGATGGCAGGAAACCTTCTAACAAATGCAGAGTGTAATTCTTCCCTTTCCTTTCCTTTGGCTAATCTCTGAGTGCAAAGTAATTATCTTTCTCATGACTTTAAATCTCTCTCTCTGGTATATTCTTGCCTGTCCAACATGACTTTACAACTCCTTCATCTGGTACACAGCTGGCGTGCCTCACGGTGGATTCCTCTAAAGAGTGATTTAAAGTTGCTTTCCATCAGTGTAAAACTAATGAGCAAGAAACATCTTGACACATGGTAACTGTAAGCAACACACTTGGTCAGCTGTGTACAAGAAAGACACCCTCACTTAAGGCCTTCCAACTGCTCTCTTACAAGCACTCACCAGGCTCAAAGCCCAGCGTGCTTATTTATTAGTGTCTTCACTTGCCCAGGTGTCTCTTCTCAGATAGACACTCACCACACTTCTAATGCAGCTTCCCATCTGGAGTTACTGCTTCTCTCTTACTCTGTTCCTAGAGATACACTGGAACTTATTGGTATTTTAAATCACAGGACATGCTTGCTATTTTCAGGGTTTTTTTAAAAAAAAAAGAACCTGAAGCTTTTTCTGCAGCACTAAGCACCTTGCCGCAGCAGCATGAATACGGCCAGCCTGGAGCTTCCCTGTTGAGATCCCAGATTTACTGAAAGTACTGTGAAATTATTTCAGATTTACCAGGCATATGTGAGAAGAGAGTTTTAGCCCCATATAATTTATCTTCATTTTCCCTCTGTGAAACAGAGAAGCCTGAGCAGAAATGGAACCTTGGGGCAGCATGTTCTTAAACAAATAACCAAAGCAAGACTCTAAGCAGGATTAAGGCTCTGAGGAAAACACCCCCACTTAGTTTGATTCAATCTAAATAGCTGTTGGCTGTCAGGAGTTTCAAGAATCCAGCTCAGTGGAAAACCAGCTTCTTTATTTAGTACCTGGATGTGATTTTGTGGTTGTTTTAAAAAACGTGAATGCAACTGTGGTGATATACACTCACTCACTAGTGGAAATAACTAACACTGCAGTGTTTACAACTCTGTGCTTCAGGTGCCAAACCTTTCACATCCAGAACTTAAAAAATGTTAATTGTAATACACTCTTACACAAAATCATCTGCAGGGAGAGAATATCTTTTCCTCATATGCATGTAAAACCACTAAGTAAATAACAAGGGAGTTATAGGAGGAGCTTGGGACATGGCACTGTCTTCTTGAATCCATGTAATGCGAGGTTTGGAGGAACACAAACAGATGTAATTGTGGGAAACACACACAGCAGAAAAAAAGCCTTTGCTCACAAAATGTTTGATGATAGGCTGAAGAAGAACTTTTGTGCCTGAAAAGTTGTCTGCTTTTTCTAAAACCTAACAGTCTTCCTGGTTTACAAGCTGGAACATTGTACACACCAAACTACTGCACAATTCAAACATTTTCTTTAAAGTAATAGAATTTATTAGCCCTTACCTTACTCTGCCTTCCCTACCATCCTTTCCAATGCATTTTGAACCTCAATTATAAATAAATGGCTTAATCACTGCATTTTTTGCATTGGTGGCCCTCCAAAAGGTATCTGTCTCCTAAAAAATAATTTAAAACTCTGCAAGTTCTGCAGGCACCAAAGGTAGTATCCTCTGCAGTGATGTTGTGTTGGAAACATCCTCAAGGTACCCTAAAGTGCATCAAAGGCTGTAAATGGTAAAACTAGAAAAAAAAAAAAGTGTCAACACAGAGAATAGGGTAGCCAGAAAGGAGGTTTAAGCCTCTGAACATCTCTCTGCTACCCCAGCCAAGAAGGCAGAATACATTAGAGAGACCAGTGGTCTTAAGCAAATTGGGGAAGATGCTACCAAGGACAGAAAAAATATTTACGTAGTATTTTTACTCCTCCCAAAATTAAAGTGTATCAAGACTGAATAACTCAACACTGCAAATAGATGGACTTCTGATTAGGAAGTTTGAGTGACCTTTCCCTAACATCTGTGGATGACCTTAATTTCCTATTTGCTTTGTTAACATACAAATTCTGCAGCTTGGCTTGTTTCCTGCTTTCATCCTTCTCTCCAAAGGCTATTTCCAATTCCCAAACACAACTCCCTACCTCTCACAATCTGTACAAATGTTCAGCAAATGGGGCATCCTCTGCGCTCCCCTAACACTATGGGAAAAATGTTCTCTCCACTCCTCATTTAAGTCACAGAGCTGGCTACAGAGAGCAGTGACTTGTAATTATATTTAAACTTCTCCCACCCTGCAACATCTCAGCCTGCATGCCAACCACAGCGCTCACCACAAAATTGCCAAAGAAAAACAAAGATCAGTTCCTCTCGCAGTCCAGCCTTTCTGCCCCATTACAGGAACACAGTGCGAGCACTTCTCCAAGAGACTCCATCAGCACCAGGCAGACATTAAACATGGAGAGAGAACACGTGTACGTGAGTGTCCCCTTGTGAGTGCACTGCTGACAACAGGAGGGAGGTTTAGCAGTGAGCCTGGAGTGGAGGAATATCCTTCACTTGTTACTTCTACTATTCTCGGCAGCAGAAAATGCAGCCCCAGGCCACCCACCCATCCAGGTGCCGGGGGCTCTGGCATCTGTCACTGTGTCATGGAGCCACCACTTAATCAAACACAACGGGAGAAAAAGAAATACAGGAAAGAGGTGAAGCATGATGAAGCCACCCCCTCACTTGGCAAGCATGTGGTCAGACTGACTATAAACCCTAGGATTTCCAGCATCCTGGCCACAACCCCTCTGACACACTGAGCGTAAGGTGGTGAAGGCTTTTTTCTCAGAACACAAAAGTAGTTCTGTTAGGTGCTTTCTAACAAAGCTAAGTCACTGTTAAAACACTGGACAAGACAGAGAAGTTACCCATGTTCTGTACAATCCTACCACCTAGCTTTGTGAACAGCAGTATTTCCAGGGACAGCAGCATTTAGTGCAGGCTGGGTGTCCACCGTGCCTGGCAGAACACACAGGCAACCCCCTTCCAAAGAGCCAATGCTGACCATCGTGGATGGGGAGATCCAGATGTGTAGAAACACTGAGACATGTCCACATGTAACTAAACAGGGGCACAAAGAAAGTGCTGACTTGTCCAAAGGCATGAAACAGCCTGTGGCCAGAGCCTTTCCCGAGTCCCATCCTTTAACTCAGCCCCCTCCTGCTTCTCACTCCTTTTGACAGAGAAGAACAAGGAGCAACCACAAAGCCAAAACAGAAGACATAATTTTGGACTTATTTTAAAGAGGCAGTACTGGATTTTGGATATGCCTCAGCTTCAAATGAAGGCAGACAGGGAACTACAGCCCTGAACGTAGATCAAGAGAACTATGGTAGGAGATGCCTTTCACAAAGAGCTACCCAGCCCTGTACTAAGTCTAAGTTAGATGGTGTTTATTTTGTGAGACTGGTTGGGATCCATCTCTGATCAACTTTCTTTTTTTTTCTGGCCTAGAGACCTGCATATTGTGTAGGGATAAATCCAGGTCATGCTCTCTGAAGGCAGATTGATACCTCAATCAGAAATGGGAAATATCTGTGTTTGACACACACGTTGTTGGTGATGGAATTTGTCAGTGGAGCTGGCACACTCTGAGTGTCGAAGGGTGGCAGTGACGGCCCAGAGAGCTGTGGGAGGCACACATCCACCCTTGCTCTAACTACAGCCAAACCCTCATGACAAATTCTTTTAAAAAGGCCTGGGATAGGTGTATAGCCCAGAATTACCTGGGCATGTACACCAACATGGATAGCAAAATGATGCCACAGCACTGTGTCCCACAATGACTAAACAACCTGGACAAAGAAGATTTCTCTTTCTTCATCCAGCCTGTAGAAGATGACACTTACAAAAATTTCCCATCTGATGACAGTCCCTGTTGATAGCTGTGAATCATGCAGGTGACCTTTTCCCCAAAGTTACAAAAATTACAGGCAAAATACTATTTGCAGTTCAGAGGTGTTCTGTAGAGATTGCTGAAAATCTTGCCTCCTGTTTTGTTTATTTGTTTATTTCAGGGATTTCATAAGGGGAGTGTCTACCTGAATTGAATGGAAATTCAGAAAGGATGTCAGGATGAAAGCAAAGGAAAAAGAAGCTTTAATCCTTTGGGAAAGGAAAGAATTCTTTACACACCCAGTACTGGAATAACATGTTGTAAATGGATCCTTGACCTGCGTAATTGCCTTGGAAGAGATGACCACTGATTCTCAGCTCATGAGAGATGTCCCTGCAGACCCTGCTCATGGGGGTCCCAGCTGGACTGCGTTTATGACACCCACGGCCTGCTCCAGGGATTTGGTCATCATCAGACAGATCTCCTGCCCCTGTGGGGGACACAGCTAAAGCCACAGTTCAGACATGCCCATAGGAGTGCTAGATACCAGTGTCACCACTTCTTTCTCTCAGATGGTCAATGTCTCAGCTTCAGACCCCACCTCCAGCTATGGCATGTTGCTCTGTTTCACTTCCTGAAGTGCTTCTTCCCAGTTTGGTGTCCAGCTCTCCCTGACTCTCAGAGTCCATATAAAAAAAAATTATAAAAACCTGCCTAGGTGGAAAGAGACCTTGGGGGATTCTTTGTTCTGGGTCTTCCTTCTAGTTCCCTCCAAACCACATGCTCATTTCCATGGAGTCAAGGGCTTTTTTACAGAGGTCTGCACTATGGAAATGGGAGCCTTCAATATCCCAATCATCTTAGGATAGGTTCCTGGTAGTCTTCATAAGGTGCAGTTGTGCTGGGCTGCACCTTGTAACTTTACTGAATGAAGACCTTTTACATCACTGCATTTATTGTAACAAAAAAGCACAATATATTTCTATAGAATTATGTGGCAACCCCTCTAGCAAATAACAAACAAGTTAAGAGGGCATCTGTCGACATTGGGCCTTGATGGATTTCAGTCTTGCAACCTCTGCATCTCGGCCTCTGTCTGCATCAGCTTATTTGGCCTAATTAACCCGAGTTTTCCTTGCTCAACAGAAATCATCTCCATGAAAAACTCGTAGCTTGCAGATTCTGAGAAAGGTTTTTCTGTTTTGAAATATGAATGAGAACATGCTCCAGGCCATCTGGTGCTGGCCTTTGTAAATTCCAAAATGGATTTATTACAAATTAAAAAGGAATTTTGGAAGAGTATTTTTTTTTAGAGCTTGTTCTGGTGTTTACAGATAGCTTGAGACTGCAAAACTGTGCAGGTGTGGGGTCCATATTTGAACAAAGGTGTGTGTCCCCCAGTCTTCCTCCCCCCCAAGTGATAAACCCCAAGGGCTGGGGTATTGTTGTCAGAGTAGGGGAGTGGTTATTATGACCCCTCCAAGGCAGTGCTCTTCTCACGTTAAAACAAATGAGATAATTACACAAAAACAATGACATAATTGCACTGCTAATGATACCTGAGCAAGAACCTACACGAGGTGATGTACCAAACTCTTTGGGGAGCTCGACGTGACCATGCAGCACAGCCACCCCTTGCGTCATGGTCCCAGGACATTTGTTTGCTGCAACAATTTGCTGGAAATCCGCTCATTTCCCTGCAGCTTGGTGATACCAGTCTGCCAGCCTAGCAGCAGGCACTGGGTGTTAACATCTGGCCCAGGAACAAGAGCAGAATTTGGCCCTTTGAGGGCACAGGAGAAAAATACAGATGGTGGGAAACCAACTCTCAGGTACTCTGTTGCTGCAAGAACGAGAGGTTTAAGCTGGCAATTTTAAAAGCACAGCTCTGTTAAATAATCCAAGAAATTGGGAAAGCTGATCTTGTAGTCAAAGGACAAACTCATTTCTGAGTAGTTTCATTCACTTGGGAATAGTGCATATTTAATAGAAAAGAAATACCTACAAAAGCCCAGATGCAAGATTTACATTCAACTGAATTACAAAGGATACTGAAAAGAATTGCTACATTTTGGTGGAAATCTTTTGCTTTCAGCATTTGTGAATTTAGGAATACTTTCATTTTAAAAAAGCTTTCACTGAAGCATGGTTATCCCTAAAAAAAATGAAAAAGCAAACTTGCTGAAAAAATTAATTTCCAGTGGCTCTGTTCTATTCCCTTAGGTCTTTAAAAATCTCAGATTGAAATGGATGAATATGCAAGTGCCACTTATTGACGGCCTCCCACAAGCAGTGAAATCCTTTGAAATCATTGTGGAGGTAATTGTAAAAGAAGTTATATGCATAAAATTACTTCTCTGGTGCAATACGGATCATAAATCAGTTCACAATCAATCTACCCACAACTATTTCAATCTAGAAGATTTAAAAATATATAGCTATACATAGGAAACCAAAGTTAAACGACCTGTAGCAAAGGGACGTGTGATTGAAAGATGTATTTTCTTCTTGCTGTGATGCAGCACGAAGGAGCCGAAGAATATTTTCATATTCATTGAATTTAGTGAGGAAACTCACTGGCTGATGATTTCTTGTGATACTTAATCACACTAATAGCATGGTGAAAATGTTTGGCCAACCCTAGCCACAGTGGTTACTGCAGCAGCTAAAAGAAAATATAAGGTGAACATGGGTGACTGGACACCCAGATCCCTGGATTTTGTCTCCCCACGACCACGTTAATCGTGGCCAGATCTGGACTTCTGTGTCTCTCCTTGCCATGAGTGAATCCTATCTGCTTTATAACTCCTGGGCTTACAAGCACAGGCAAAACCTGCAGGTAGGTGATGCTCATCCACATTTTGAGAACTTTTGCTAACAGGGAATCCTGGACAAGGTTGGGATTTTTTTTTAGTCCTGTCAGACTCTACTTCTGGATGGTCTCAAAGGTATAACACAGCATTCTTTTATTTTTCCCTTAAATCTCTTTGAAAGTCAATAAGCAATCCATAAAGAAGCACAAGGGCTTTCACTGCTGTGTTACCTGATCATTTAGTGTGATTGGTTTAATGAGATGGTATGCAGGTGGGGAAGAAGAAAAGGAATCATCTGCAGTTAGATCAGACAGCTTTGGTGATGAAGGGAGAGCTGAGTTTCTCCAAAGCTGACAAGCTACACATCACAAAAACCACTGATATTGAGACTACTTTCCAGCAAATCTGTTAAAAATAAAAAAATCTCTGAAAAGAATGTGCTCCATTTTACAGACCTGCACTTTGAAGCACAAGGAGTTTTTCAAAATTCACAGAAAGAAATGGTGGGGTGGGCTGAGATGAAATGTGGAGAGGGTATTTTCCCTCAGGTCCGTACCAGAATTTTATTTCCTCCTAAGGAAAAAAAAAACCCTTATACCAAACCACTAGATTATTTACTTCATTTTATAAGTAGAAAAATATTTGAAAATGTGAAATAAATATGTTAAATGGAGCCTGTGCTTAGCAGAGGAAGAAGCTGTGCAAAAGGATATTTCCAAAGGACAACAAGAGCAGGCACCGGGCAGATTCTGACTGTGTTCACATACTTACAATAACAGTAGGTGAAATACATTATTAGTGATGGTTGATGTTGACTTTTACATTTTCCAGGGGTAAGGTTTATGAGTAATGGGTCCCACAGTAGCCCCATGTTACAAGAAATAACACCATTATAATATCAAAGCTGTAACCAGTATGTGGAGGCGACTGCAATAGAAAGCTGGAATGGAATCACACTCACACCCTGGGTTTTCTCACCTCTGCCTAAAAGAGATTGGGTTTAAATAAAAAATGAGGACAGGAGCTTTTCACCTCAAAAGTGGTTTGGAAAATTACCTTTGGCCTACCTAAATTTCCCCATCTTGTTTTCAGAGCACAGAGATGTCTCCTGCCTTTGTTTTGAAGCCTGCTGGGCACCCTAAAGGAAGTGCCATGCTGTAATGGGCACTTGGAGTCTCCAGGGTATTGGGAGCTGGGCTCACATCCATCCCTGCTCCAAGTCAATGACAGCATTTAGGTAATTTGGCTCCCTGGCCTGTGCTTTTAGAATCAGATGGTGTCTTTCTGTCCAAAAATAGCTTGTCACTACTTCTGAATCCTCAGATAAAAGGGTTTTCACTTAATAAGTTTGATTGGATGCCTTGGGCCAAGTGTAAAAGAATCCTACCCATGAATTTGCAGGAATTTCTTGCATTTCCCATTTCCAGCAAACATCTCTTGGTATCTTCAAGAAATCTTAATGCCCTAGACAGCTCGGGATGAATATTTACATATATATGTGCCTGTAACATATCCTTCTAGAAAATAAATATCCAACATCTCAACAATTTTAAAATCCCACGTTTGCCCAGGGGGTCTTCACCTTTTTTTTCTCCCCTAATATCTGTAAATTATTCCTGGACATTTGCTTTTTTTTATTTGAAAGAACAAAGGCAGTCCTGGGTGTCTTCATCCCCTGCACACCCAATTTTTATTTTTCTTTTTTTCCCTTCTTGAATTCTTTTTGGTTGTCAAAACTACCTTGACATCCAAAGAGTTAGTGTGGACAAAAAAAAAAAAAAAAAAAGAAAAGAAAAGAAATTTCAATTCTTCTGTTGTCAGCTTTTGAAAGTTGAAGCAGTTATAAAGATGGTATCTGTTATGGGTTAAATTATATGGGTGTATGGAGAAGGCTTTCCCTATTTGCTTCATGCAGTGTTAAAAAGAATGGCAAAAAAACCCCAGAGCCCAATCTGTTTAAAAATTTTAAACCCAAATTTTCCATTTTAATCAGAAAAGGCTTGTCTGGTGGCATTATAAGATTTCTTGTCGAGAGTAATCAAAATGACACATTCCTGAGAGAAATATAACTTTAAAACACAGTCCATAAAAACAGAGTATATAACATTACTGACATTGCAATAAAACATGGTAAGACACTCTTCTTAGAGTTTTCTCCGCATTTTCTACAATCATCCTACGATCCCTACGTCATGGGAAAGCTGAGAAGGATCACAATTAATTACCTTTGTGCTCTATTTACTTAAGCTGCAGATACAACCAAGTCTATTAGAAGTACAAATCATGCCCACAATTGCTGTGAGCATGACAGCAAACCTCAGTAACAAAAGTATAATCAAAAAAAAATTATCCCTTTTTGCCAGTAGGACTTAGTCCTTACTCTTCACCCCATCAGTTTGGAGTGTCTGAAGGTTGGTTGTTAGAGGTGTTGGCACTGGGAATTTTACCAGTCTGGCTCTCCACAGGAAAGCAGAGGTACACACACTCCTGGTCCTGCAGTCTGTATCCTGGAGGGTTCCCAGGAGGGCACAGGGACACAGGCACTGCTGAACTGTACAATAAGCTCACAGGTTTTGAAGTACAGAATGTCATAATCTGGAAGTGGTGCTTTTTGTTACTGCGTTTAGACAGCAACAGTCCTGCTGGCTTCAGCAAGTTTTTAAGTATGTACTTTTTCCACTTGCTTTAGGAGAGTGCTTGCATGAATATCCATGGCAATAAAATACACAGACTTCGAATCAAACAAAACCTCCAAGCCAAGTCAATGCTTCCTAAAGCCTTCTCTCTGTCACCTGGGCAATGCTCCTTATGTGACAAGGGCTGCTCCACAGAACTCAGCCTTCAAATAAGGCTACCATTGCTCAGCTGAATAAATAAATTCTTCCAGTTCACTATTTTTATCTTGAGTTTGTGTCCATTCCCAGAGATCATTCCTCTCCTTCTCCTCTTGCTAGAGGGCTTTCACAAACTCTTTTTGCAGGAGGCTGTCAGATCCCTGACTAGCCCACCCCAGCCTTTCCCAAGGGCCTCTTTCTTACTTCGTAGAGTTGTCATCAGGAGAGGAAAGCAGTAAAATACATACTGGTCAGGGTGGTCAGGGTCAGAGTGGCACATCTTTTGCCCCGTTTTCAATGGTTTACATTTTTTCTTCTGTTATTTTAAGTTTCCAAGCTGGACATTAAAACCACTTAAAAAAAGCTACTGGAAGCACACCAAAACAGGACTTGACTGCTTAGCATGATTTTCCCTTATTGTAACTCAGAGACGACCTAAGCAGATCAAAACTTCAGAAAGAAGCTGAAACTGCTGCTTAAACTGCAATGGGAAGAGATCAGGCACCCAGCTGGTTTCATTCCCACAAAGGAGGCTGTCTTCTTCAACAGCTGCAAACATCACCAGGAAATTAACAGGACAAATTAACTGAAATACCACAAGCAATTCATCTACCATTTCATTTGATTGACGCCCGTATCCACCCACTTACTATTACCCTAATGAAGATGCCATAAAAACTCTTAGTTACTTAAAAGCCAGTAATTAGTACAGTTTAAGGATGTATAAACTCAGGAGCTGTCACGCCATCCACCCAGTGGGGTAGCTATTAGTGAAATGGAAATGGGGAAGGCCTGGCATGCAAAACAGGAGCTGTGTGATCTGAATAATTCAACTTTTGCGAGCGGCGGCACACGGCAGAGCCTGATGGATATTCCCATCGCCAAGGGATCCGTGCCTGCTTTTACACCATGGTTTTGGGGCAGGTCTGGCTCTACACAGAGCCTGCCTGTCTCAGCTGCTGACAGGGCACTCCAGAGGCACGGGCAGGGGGATCGCCTGCTGCACTGGCACTAATGGAGCTTGGGCATATCCCAGTATTTGAGGTTTAAGCTTTGCATCGGTGAAGATTTATAAGATTAACTCCTTTTCTCAACCATTCTCTCTCTTTCTATGCAGAACTGATTAAAAAGCACCTGTCAGTGATCTGTGGGCAAGGATATGTCCAGGGTTTACTAGCTTTTCCAAAGAATTCAGAGTTGACACTTCCCATGAGAAACTGCCCTTTCACTTGCAGAACTTTCAGGAAAAGCAACTCCCTTCCATCTTCCAAAAAAAAAAAAAAAAAAAAAAAAACAC
>VZRO01002813.1:146128-171718 GCA_013397915.1 Daphoenositta chrysoptera | reverse complement strand
AAAAAAAAAAAAATCCCCAAATTCAAACTGTTCCTATATTTTCAGTGCAAAATTAATTTTTACTCTTCTCTGGCATAATAGGGACTTGCAGAGTGAAATAATTCCTATGAACCTTGCCCCGTTGTGACAATATGGGATACCTGCAGCCTTGCAGTGGTTTGTTATATCGGATGAAACCGTAGTTACACCCCATCATGTCAGGAGCAGGTTATCATGTGCTGTGAAGAATTTTAACTCATTAAACCACATGGTGCAGTATTAATTTATTCAAGAATAGTTCTGAACATTTGAAACATGGATCAGAACCTGAATTATTTAGCTGAGATCACTCCGTTTTTCTCATCCATAAAAGTGACAGAAGTCAAAAACAGTGCTTTTTGAAATAGGTCAGAATTGTGGCTCAATGCCAACTCAGTGTATTTGTTTTAATGTTTTTTTTTTCGGGGGGGTGTGTGTGGGTTTTTAAAACATGACTAATATGGAACCACAAAGATCTAGCAGAATAAACAAAAGAAAGGTTGGAGGTTTTTTAATAGAAAATTTCATAGTGACGATTAGCAGGCTAGGGAACTTTTACTTTACAAAGGAACACTATAAAGGAAGTGGCTGTTTATTCAGTTCCTGGGAAAATAACTAAATGCTGGCTGGTATTTATTCAGCTGAATTATTAGAATAGCATTTGCTCCTATACTTAAAAGTTGTGTCAGCATTTCCATTATGAAGCTTAGCACTTAAGAAAATCAACCCAGAAGCAAATTGGTTAATAAATAAAAATAATCCCAATAAATCAAATTAGCTTTTTATAAAGTTAAATTGCTTTTTAAAATTCTGACTATTTAAAAAATATGTTGAAAAGAACAAAGAGATGCTAGCAGCAAGCTGTACCAGAAAGCCTTCAGGATGCTTTCATAGTGCTAAATATATAAAATGTCCTTGGAGAAGCAGTTAAATTATTTTCTCAGTATATACCAGAATAAAGAAAAAATTGGGAACTATTTAATTAATAGCTTTGTATATTTGAAATTGTTTTCTTATGTAAGAACAGAAATTTACTTTTATTTTGAATTTTAGATAATTTCTGTACTTTTCATCATTTTAAAATTAGAGGCTGATTTCCCATTTCAGAATTTCAGTGAACTGAATATATTGATAAGGATTTTGACTAATATGATTAAAAAGCCTTTTCTCAATAATTAGAAAAAGACGGTTTCACTTGAAAGATACTGACACTCTTCCAAATATTTAAAAAATCATAATTTCCAGTCACTATAAAAAATTGCAGGATACTTATGCTCTGGCAATATGTGTGCAATAACACTTTCAGTACTATTAAATTGAAGCTACTCTGGTGTGCAAAGTTACACACTTGAACAGGTTTTTGAAAAATTTTTGTCCATTAATTTTTTTTTTCAGGAAGCAACAGCTACAAATTCCGAGTACTGAAATTGCTCAATCTCAGTGTCCAGAAGGATCTTTGCCAGAGTCACACCCACAAAACAACAGCACCCCAGCTAACCTGGGGCAGAAAGCTCAGCTTTACAAGTTGCAGAATTTTGCAAGGAGCAGAGCCCTGATAATCTGGTTGTTTTTTCGGGTGCCAGTTTGTTCACTCCAAGCATCATCAGCTAATCATGACATCTTCCTTCGTGTCCCAGCAGCTCATCCTCCTTCTTAGTGAGAGACACCTCTTCTTTTCTAGTAATTAGTTAACTTGTAATACCCCTCATCAACTCCCCCTGATGATATCCCTTCTATTATTGATACCAGCACTCCTTCCGCTCGGGATGTACCGCCTGGAGGATGAGAGAGACAACCCGAGGATGTCCACGTGTCAGCATTCCCCATCACTATCTCCAAACCGAAATGTGGAAGCCCTAACACTTGTAGTTACAGCAAGGTTCACCCCCAGGACCAACTCATTGAGCTGCCACAATATACACCCTGTTATTATTGATAACATTATTATATTGCCTCAGGCAAAGCTCTCCCTCACTGCTCACAAAGCCTCCGTAACGAAAACATCTGTGGCATTGGTCCTGACATCCTTGGGATTGCATTTAATGTCTCTGCGACCTGAAGTAACCCCCTGATACCTGATCATGATGCTAAGCTGTTTATTTATTTATTCTTCCTCATTTCCAGTGGTGAAGATGATTAATGCCGCTCCCTTTGCTGCATTCACCTCTGCTTTCTGGGGGCTGTCCTTGAAGGACATCCGCTTACAGAAAACGCTGATAAATCTAATCTTTCCTTGTCAGGCTATGCAAATGATGACTTTATCGGAACCTGGGAACACCTACTTCATAAGTGTGAAAAGCCACTGGAAGAAACTCCAGTGGACAGCAATAATCCTTATAAGAAAAAGAAAAAAGAAAGGACTCCTGGAAAAGCACTAGTGATGTAAACCACTGCACCTTTGAAGAATACGGCACAGTTCAGATCATGTAATAGAGAAGTGAAGCACAAGTGGGAACCTGGAGGTTTCAGGACATTGTCTTTAGGATGAGAGAGCATTTCTGGGGAATATAAGCAAATGCACACATTTTACACCGGTAGCAACTCCATATTTGATAGCTGTTACTGCAAGATCCAAGAGAGCATTTCATGTTAAACAAATGAGTCAGATTACTCCATTTCCTACCCCCGCCCTCCAGTTCTCAAAGAAATTATAATTTTTCTTGGAGAATATTAATCCATCAGAACAATTCATCATACAGTTCATGTGAATAACTCCTGGTCTCTACAGATTTTCTCAGAAGCTTGGTTAAAGACAGTCTTGACTGTACCCATTTAAACATTTGTGGAGAGCATGTCTGAGGTTTCCCTTGGGATTCTTTCTATCTTTACCAGCACCGTCTGCTTCAGACTCTGAAAACACTTTCTGCAAAATCATATGCCAGCTGCAAAAGCACCCAGAACTTTACCAAATATGCATTCGTGAAATCAAAATTTGGCTCCCAGTAAGTTAATAGGATCGTATTTCAAGAAAATTTCTGTTTTCTACATATGCCCACATGGATGAGCTTAGAGCAAAAATTTACCTACAGTGTGCTGTCATTTTTGTTTTGGGAAGGCTGTTTCAAATGAAGGAATTCAGCATAATCTCAAAAAGGGAACAGACTAGATGAACTCTGTCATCTCTGGTAAATAGCAGCATGTGCTAAAGCTGTGGCAATACTGTTGGCACCATGGTGGCCCAAGCACATAAATGAGGTGAAGATAGCAAAATGCAATATCTTTTCCAAGTGTGACTGAAATTTGTCATTGTTTTTCAAGTGTGTCTGTTGTATTAAGGAAAGAATCAAAAATAAAGATAATCTCCCAATTGCAAGTCATGCCCTGCTTGTGGATGAGCCCACTCCTTGTACAGACAGGGCATGAAGTGCCTTATGCCTTTATTTCTCTCAGCAGAGAGAAAAGGGAATGGTGGGAAAGATGGGGGCACAAGTTAATTGCTCCTCATCGACTGGCTCATGGTTACCTCTAATATATACTGTAGCTTAATCCAGCATACCAGTTAGGATACAATATAGAAGGAGCTAGAACTGCTAGCTGCAATTTGTTCCAACCCAAACAAATTTAATGCTGGGTTGCATATTTGGTCGGCTAAATTGTGTCTGAGTTTAATTTTCACATGTCTGTGTGTTTCTCTGAGTCAGCTGGACTAAGAAGTGAGACTTTACAAAAAAACCTGCTCTTGTGGTGTTGCCACCTGAGTCAAAAGGTAGCATCCAGACCTTCAGAAAAATCCACTGGGTGAGATCTCCCACTCACTTTCTTTCGAGACTGCGAAGGTTCCAGATTTTTAGGTCTTTAGGTGGAATAAGAATGAGAACCTGACACCTGAGCGGAAAGTTCACTGAGGCACAGAGAGGCAGTGGAGGTGACCCTAAGATCCGTGTCCACCTTCTCAGAAAGGACCTCTGCACAGGCTGAATGTCACCTTTCAACCCCTGGGCTTCTGTCAGTGACACTTACCAGCCTCCAGAGCAAGTGCTCTGCCTCTCTGTTCCTTAGAGATGTAGTTTCTGAGCAGCAGGCTTCATGCATTTGAGGTTTTGACTTGTTATTTCAAAGAATGAAATTACCTGTCAGGGACATTTGCTATATAGTTTTACCACCACAGCAGAACTATTTTAAATACTACTAGATTATTAAAGTTCTCCTTCAGGAATACTTTAGAAATAATTTTGCTGCCCTCTAGCCTACTGTTGAAATCTCTCTAGCATGCCAGCATTATCCTTCAGGAATGCTTCTGAAATAGCTTTACTCTCTTTACTGTCCTTTTCATTACTATTGAAATCCTTCCAGAATGCTAAAGTTAACCTTCAGCGAGATGCCAGAATAACTTTCACATTCTGGAAGGGTTTCAATACTGATTTAAAGGATATCAAAATGCAGTTTTATGTCTTTTTTTTGCTTTGTTTTGTTTCAGAGTAAGGATTGTGACAGCAAAAGATAAGATGTATGAACTTCACTGTGTTGTGTTTCGTGTTTATATAAACACGTATAACCACTGAGGCTGCAGTAATAGTGGTCCTGGAACCCAGAGAAAGTTATTTTTAAAAAAAGAGCTTCTAAAAATTGCCAAAGCATGAACTGAGGTGACAGCAGGGAATGTGGCTTTGTTTGCTTAATGGACCTGCAAGTGAATTCTGCTGATCTTACTCTGACAATGAAAGTTTTGAGGGCATGAGCCAACTCCTTTGATTAAAATGAGAAAGATCACAAACCTTTGCCCCAAACTCTGACTGAACCCAAATTAAATCTATTTTGAGGTGTGAAAAGTTCCTTTTGTTTTTTTTGTTGCTGTGCAAGTCTGATTTCAACAGGGGGAAATGTTCAGATACTGCAACAAAGACTGTGTCTGTAATGTTTCCAGCTCAACAGAGTCAGAAAATCCCAGTGTCTGGGAGACATTTCTAACAAACTCATGAGCACCTGAGATAATTTAGCGTTTCCCATGTACCTAATGCATAGCACTTTCCCTTCTTATTAATGCCCTTGATTCAGATTTCTGCATTAAATCAGACAAAAATATACACCAACCTGGTTCCCATGGCTGACCTACAAGCAGAAGGCAAAATTTTAGTTTTTACAAACAGTTAAAGGACTTCTACTGGTATTTGGTGGGGTGAGCGAGCCAAGAACCCACTACCTGTGCCATTTGAATTGAGAGCTAGTGAAAGAAGGAGAGGACGAAATTCCAAGTGGCCCTCAGGAAACCGAGGGGCATAAAGGCATCACACACCTCGGAACCTCCTCCTGGGTATCACGTTGGTGCCTGACTCAGCCTGCTGTCTTTTATGGGACCTGTCCTCAGGCTTGTCACCTCACCCAGGCATTGTGGCCCAAGAGAGAGTGCCCTGTGGAAGCCTGAAAGGCAAAAGGCAGTTCAGCACTCCTCCTGAATCCAGCAGGCTCCACAATAGAGCCATTATTTTGGAGCAAATAATTCTGATGGTTGCTGGCACTTTCATGCTCTGGCATGCAGTCCTGGCCCGGCTCAAGTCTAGAGCTCTGACCAGAATCAACAGAATAAAAATTAAATGATTAATGCCTAAGCCCTCACTTAGTGCCTCCTTCTCTCCATCACTGGATTTTTCCATTTTTCTCTGCAATTGTATCCACAACTAATGGAGACCAGCTAGGACTATAGGGGTCACTTACACTTCTCAGCAAGAAGCCCAAAGAGTTTTGATCAAAAAGAAAACCTTCTGAAAAGATCTCCTACTGTGTCAATAAGGAGTCTTATTAAACTTTCATAAGATATCCAATGATGTTTTTAAAATGGTTTGTCATGAATAGAAGCCTGTCGCTAAAGAAATATACAAATGCATTGATGTCATTTTTTATGAACACCTTATATGAATATTTGTAACAATGCTACTATGTAGCTTGGAAATACAAATTTGAGGAACACGATCAGGTTTCTTCTTTCTGTCTTAGAATGAAACCAAGAGTGTACATTCTGCACAGAAGAGCTGACATGCTTTTTCTCCTCTAGAAACCTAAGGCCAACAAGGTTATACCCCTGTTTAAAGGTCAATCCCATGCTCAAGGTTGCCAGCTGAATAGCCAAGCTGCTCTGGGAAAAAGCCCCAACTAGCTGTGCCCATCTCCACCACGACTGTACTTTGAGGCAGTGAGCTCATTTTATCTGAGAGCATATCTGCACACAGGCAAAGGAAGAACCCACAGCAATGTCCAATAGCAGGCATTTCAGTACAGCTAACGAGGTCCTGCTCCTGCAAAACTCCTGAACAGGAGCTGAATGTCGAGCACATGAATGAGAACTGCAGATTAAAGTGAGAAAAAGTCTTATCTTCATACAAGTGCTTTGCAGGATTCAGGAGTACTCCAATGATATAAAGCAGTGACACGTTCTCCTCTCCAGATTATGAAACTGCCTCTTGGATTCAAGCAGGACTTGCAACCGTTTGCTTTATTTCATTACAAGCTCATTTAAATACTGGAGACAAAAACATTTAACATTTCCGTTGTTCAGTATTGCATCCCTAATTTGGTTTTGTACAGCACTGTTGATGGAAAATGTAGTGTACAGTGGTAAAAGCAGTCTTGATCATATTCCCCACCCCACCACGTATTTACACTCTTTCCCAAATTTCAAGTTGTGAACACCAGCTATTTCTCATCACAAGGGGACCTTTACTACAACAAAATATTATTTTAAAGCCATACTAACAGTAATTGGAGGCAATTGAGTTTTATCAACTAACACAAACTGTGGGATTTCAGAGTTGGATTTCAGCTGGTATTTTAATGAAGTGTGCGCTAACAGCACAAAATCTTCTGTCACTCCAGCAGCTGAGTTTCATATACAGACCTTTGATAGGGTGACCATGTGTTAACACTCACATGGTTCCAGCACATGAGTGTACACGCCAGCAGTCCACAGATCCATCACCCAGGTCAGTTTTCTCCCCCCCTTCTCCTTCCCCATCCCAGCGAACGATCCGACGCGGCGGGTACAAGCTCTTGTTCAGGCACTGGAAAAGCCGATTGCAAAGCCTGACCTTCCCTGTTCCCCAGCCCAGGTCTGCATTCCTGGAGTGGCACCCAGGACTTTCTGCTAGCCTGTGCACCTTGCAAGTGCTGTCCTTTGCTGAGGACATCAGTCCCACTGGGCTCAGTCCTGTGTCCACCACAGCAGAGGAAGTTTTTCCTGCTAACTGCAGTGGGTGACTGGATCTGTTCCTCATGCTGGCACTGCGGAGGAGACCAAGCTATGGACCTTCATCAGCCTGTGGTGTCTTTTAGATTTCAAGCTACTTGGACCAAATCTGTGAATCAACCTGATTTATGTCTCCTACATGTTTCGTAACAAATTTTATACTGGCTATGAATATTTCATTAAATCTTTCAAAGCATGTAGACACCTTCATGGGAAGTGGATATTTAAACTCACAGTACTTAGAGGAAAGGGTGAGGAATAGACAAAGTTCTCTCAGAAGGTTCTGGCACTGCAGATAAAAAGAAAAGGTTCAAAGCTTCTGTGAAGACCGTCTAGAATTTTGCACAAACTTTTAAAGGTATATTCACGATGACTTTCCCGCCCTTTGAAGATGATTTCATGTCATGGTTTATACATTCTCACAAAAATTCAGAGCATGTGTGATCATGTAACTTTTTTTTTTACTGGTTGGTGAAACAACTGGTTAACATATTTAGTCTAGAAATAATAATAATAAAATTGTATTTCACTATAGCAAAAAGTTTATCTGAAGGAATCAGGTAGTACACAGGCTCCTTTAAATGGATTGTTCTTTCACTGAGAATAAATTTTATCATTCTACTTTTAATTTCTGTGGGTTTCTGCTCCAAACTTCATCTTGACACAAATCACAAAAACTAGCTAGACTACAATTTTGATGAAGAGAAGACTTTCTTTTTTAAGCAGCTGACCATAAATGATCTTATGAACTTGAAACTGAAGATGAAGTACCAAGATCATCATTACAACTATTTGATTAACTTGGAATTCATTATCTGTAGTATTGCTATTTGGATAGCTGCAAATTAAGCCAGAGAAAAGCAGTATGACTTTGCTCAAGTTTAAGCTTTGCTCATTATAAATGCAAGATTGCTGCTGAATATGAGCTACTCAATTGAATTATGTTGTAATCTGATTAGTTTAGAACATACACCTACTATATCAGATTTCTCAATAAGCATAAACGAAACAAGAATTCCCTTTAGTTTGTTTTGATGCCTACTGTCCCAATCTGCTTTAGCTGAAACATCTTTTTCTTCCCTTTCGTGACAACACAAATGAAAGCAGACAAACCAGTACAGACTAACAATGTAAGTTTTCTAAGGCTGGAAGTACTTTTGACTTGGACACAAGAAATCTTGAGAGTGTTTCAGGTATCAATTCATAGAAATTGCAATCAAATATATTTTGAACCTTTACTACAATGGCATCTGTACAATAACAGAACATTGGTAAGTCACTGCCCTTCTTTCCTTCCCAAATATACATAGGAAGAAGGAAAATTATTCTCATGCAAATGCAGACATGTACAGGTCAAATCGGATGTCTACTGTCCTACAAGAAGAATTTGGAAGATCAAAGAATTCAGATCAGTTTTTCCCAGGGTGAGGGAGATGTTCAAAGTCAAGTGGGCGGATAGAAAAATTTGAGGAAGCATGAACTTTTGCTCAAAAAATTTAACAACTGAGGGATGGGTGGAAATATGGACATACAAGTAGACTGACAAGTACAAATACTCGATGCAAACAAGCATTTCCTGCTGGAGGCTCGACAAGAGCATCACAATAGTCTCTTTTTGTATACTTATCAGCAAGCTGTGTATATTCATGCAAATATAGGATTTGCATGTTGAAAGGCAGTTACACAGGAGTATATAAACCAGATTGTATAACAGTATGTGTTTTAGCACACTTAATTACAGCAAGCTGATTTCTAATGTTTTTATTTCATATATTGTGGCCTTCACAAAAATACAACATGTGTGGCTAAATATTTCAGAAGTAGCCAGAGGAAATTATTTTTGGGCTACATGTTGGTATTCTTAATACCTCTTATCCCACTAACCAGGAGTCATTCAGGTTTGATTATTTCAGTGGGATACAGCAGTCAGTTTTCCTCAGCTTTTTTTGCTGTGACCATGCTTGTACCCAGAAGAATATACTAGATGATACTTAAATGATGACAACTATTACAGATTAAATAATCTTCTCTAATAACTTGTCTTTCTTCTTCTTGTGATCACATGATGAGTTTTGCTAATTGTTCAAAATTAATTGATAAAATTATTTCTTGAACATCAGTGACTATAATGAGGCATACAAGCAGCACTGGTAAAATGCAGTTAGCCTTTTAGATCATGTAATCTCATTTCTAGTCTTTTTTTGAACCACTGTTGCACTTTTCAGTAGATTCTTCTGTGAGTTAGAGCCACCAGAAGAAAGGAAAATGTTTCAGAAGGATTTCAAGGTAACTGATTTTCTTTTTGTTCTGAACTGGAAAAAATGACGAAATATTTCTAAGGTTCCACATAGGAAAACAGTAACTGAGAATCAGTTTAGGTCTGCCCAATGGGATTTTTGTCTCAGTAAGTTATATTAATTAAATATACTTCCTAAGCATGAAAAAACTAAACTTTTGTTCTGACTCATCCTCATCTGAAGAACAATAGGAGCAATACAGGAAGGATTTTAGCTATAACCAGCATGTGCCACTCCAAATGAGTAAAATGCAAGATACGATTTTAACACAGATAAGCAAGGGACAGATACATTTCAGAGACTGTCCTGCAAGAGGTACAGGTCAAAGTAAGTTGACAGCAAGAAAATATTTTAAATTATAAGCCGTCCGTGTTATTTCACATGGCGCAGATTTTTATTGCCTGGCTTTCTACACAACAGCATCAGAAGCATGTAACATCTGTCAGCTGTAGGATGTGCTTCTTGGTGGTCTGCAGAAAGACCTTTCAAACAAAAAGCAAATATGTTTCTCCACGGCTTTGAAACCTCTCCATTTCTTTTAGAAAATCATGCTATTCATTAATCACATGCTGAAATTTTTATGGGAGGACACAAGTACCTGAACACAGGTGATAAATTTCTTAAAGGAACCCTCTGAAAGATTGACAAGAGGAAAGATTACAATGATTAGTGTCTTTGTAACTCCTTAAGTAGACATTATCTCCCAGTCTTTCTGAAGCAAATTACTACAGGACTTTACTCATAAAACAACTAAAGTCGCCAACAATAAATTGAGCAAGAGAAGGAAAACAGAAGCTGGGAACAATTCGCTAAATACACATTATCAGCTCTTACCCATAGGACAGTTGGAAGATTTATAACAGCGAGAGCATCAAGTTCCTAGTCTTTTACTTGAGGTAATGATAAGAAAGGGACAATAAGAAAAAATATGTGCATTTAGAAAATAAAATTGTTTTGTAAAAATAAAGGAATAGTTTCATTGTAAAAAACAGGCAGAACTTAAGGAAACTAAAACAAAAATTTCACTTAAAAGCAAAGATCATGATAAAAAGAAATATTTTACAGAAAGGCTCAAAATGGTTATGATTGGTAGCCAATAAGCTCATCACAAAGTCATTCTTTTCCATTGCAGGAGAAAATATTTGTTAATGAAGAATAATGCCTTGAAAATGTGATGTAAGTGCAGAAAAGTGGTGTTTATCTTTAGCTTGTGATGCTGACATCAACAATAGAGTGCTCATATTAACCCACTGCCCTTAAAAATAAACAGCAGTGCACTTTAATCTTGGTGTTTCTACTTTTATCTGAGATTAGTCCCTCTGCTTTGTCGAACTACAATTAAAGGGGGAGAAAACATGTAGAAATTAAGCAAAAATTATGAGTCCTTTTTAGAGCACAAGAACTTTATTAAATCCTCGTTTAGGCTGTTATGTCAAAACATTTCGAAGATGCATGAAGCCCCTGTGCCATTCCAGCTTTATGACCACAATCATTTATGTTAAACACTTAAAGAGTATTTATGTTCTCAGTGTTAAATATTAGTCCTTGCAAACACAGCTCTGGGTGCTTGCTCCTCTGCATTCCCCCTATATTTGCCATCCTGATTTCAAAGTGGGGCAGCCCCCAGAATTGTTGACTTCTCCAGGCCTCCCTCCCACACTGTGGAAACTGGTGTGAGTCAGGACTTTGATTTCCACTGGAAGCAGACCAAGCCCTGCATTTGGTGATTAGAGGAGGGCTCAGTTTTTGCAAAGCTCCCCCCAGAGTGAATTTCCCTGCAGGGAAAGGGTCCCAGGAAGGCCCGAGTCTGGCGGTGCGGGTCCCACACCAGCTCTCCCAGCAGCGCTTACGGCCTGTGTGCGGTGGCATTCCCATGTGGCACTGAGCAGTTCCCATCTCTAAGGAAGAAATGCCTTTTTCCCTCTCATATCTCTCTTTTCTGAGTACCCACCTATGCTCTTGGTAGTCTCAAAGTCCCCCTCATTCAGCAGTGAAGAACAGGCAGAAGCCAAGGAGACATTAGGTGGAGGCTGAGATGACTCCCACATACGGCATCGATGGAAACAAAGAAAATCTGCAACACAGGCACTGGGCCTGGGCAACAAGCAGGATGACACAAACTCCTGGCTTGTCATTATTTCACTGACAGGCCTGAATCAAGTGGTTTGCTCATCTGCTTGTGCTGCCTGTGTGTGGTGCTTAGCATCTCTGGCTGTTGAGCAGAGGTTTGCCCTGCCTGCCTGGGTGGTATGTGCTTTGCCCTGAGCGATGGTGGACAGAAGTTGGCTATAAAATGGTGCTTTGAATCCTTCAGTTTAAGCACTTATAATTGCTTTTCTCTAAAGAGACTCCTATGGAAGAAAGGTCATTTTTCTGTGCAGAGCTGCTCCAGCACTAAATGCATCACACACAGCACTGAAATGCAAACGAGTCCCAATGAGTAAGAGTGAATTGATCAAGAAGGGATGACAATGTTGTGAAAAGTTTAAGACTGACATCTCCATTTAACACTCTAACTTCTATAAAAATGCTCCACTGATATCTCTAATTATTGAAATGTTTAAAAAGGGAGAACAAAATGAAAGAATGATTTCTCTGGTTACTCTAAACATGAATTAAAAACCCCCAACCCTTTCAATCTAAATAAGGAATCTGAAAAACATGCATTTCAGTTAGCAATCTGTTTATATCTGTTCACAACTTTTGGACCACCTTAAATGCAGCCTTTTCAAGCAAAAGTTTGTTTCTCTGCATCTGCTGCACACACCAGTTTGTGTGGAAGTGAGCAGTTAAAAGAGAAGATCACCAATTTCTGTTCTTCCAGATCATTGTAACTGAAGACTGTCCCGTTCCTTTTTATCAAGTGCTCAGAACCTCTTTAAAAACCACTCTGCTTTCTTTTGCTAGAACACAAATGCCAAACCTCAGAATGATTGCTGTACCCAGGACATTTCAGAGCTGAGGGAGCAGTGAGCTAAACATTGGTTTGCAAACGTGTTGATTCTCTTTAGAGAAGCAGGGTGGCAGAGAACACAGAAAGCAAAAAATATCCTCTTAGTGGCATGTGTGTCAAACCTTGAAGCATCTTTCTGGGATGTTCTGCCTTAACACAGATCAATTTTTGGGGTAAGGTGCAGTTTAAGAAAGTCAAGGACCAACTAAGAACACCACATGCTCACCACAGTAACACAACCAGTAGGATGGAAATCAGGGATCAAATAACAAATGAGATGCTGAATGCAGACGATTATTTTAAGCCACCTATTGGAAGAAAGGAAGGGAGAGGAAGAAAACAGAGGAAAAAACTGTCTTTTCCCAGGTGTAGAGCAAATCTGGGATATACCAAAGGGAGAGATTTAGCATGCACTATTGTGACTTCTCTTAAGGACTAGAATAAAACAATGTGATGTTCTGCATCAAAAATCCAACTTATTTTTAGATGGATTTAACTGAATAATAGCCCAGATGTTTGTACTGTTAGTGCTCTCAGAATATCAAGAAAATTTGAGCAATATCTTCTCTCAAGACAAGGGTCACACATTGATCAATTTAAAGAGCTTCCTTCATTTTCTCCTCCTCTGCAGGACAAGCTCTGCAGCGTGTTGTGCAGCATGCATCAGACCCAGGCTTTTTGCAACCTGCAGCTTGTAAGCTCACTCTAGGAGCCACCCTGGCAGGTCTGAGGAGCTGTGCTATATCATTGTCCTGGGAAGCTGGCAGTCACACGGGATCTGCTTCTCTGGCTGTTGTAACATACCGTCATTATATTTCCTTTCATTTGGCTGGCATTACAGAAAAGGGCCTGGATTCGGTGAGGAGCACATTCCACACTCCTTGCTGGATGTGTCAGGAACCTTTCTTCACTCCAGGGTCTGCCCACATCCTGGCAGGACTGTACGTCACTCCCTCACACTCCCTCACGTGGCATTAGCTCATGGAGACTGTACAGAGATGTATTATTCCCCAGATAGACGAGTTCTTAGCACACACTTATTTTTGGTAGTTTCCTATTCCTCTTTGCATTTATCAGGAAACAGGTGAGGAGAGGGACACCCTCTAAAAGACCTGTCTTTTCCTGTAAGCCTGAAAAGCTCTTTGGAGGCGAAAATACAAAAGAGAAAAGATGTTTCATCTCCCATCAGCTAGAGCAGGAGGTTTACAGCTCACTAGACATCTCCTGAGAGATCAGAAAGCTGTGCATGAATATGTAGGTATGCACAAGACAAGCAAAGCAGATGTTGTAGTAATCTCTGCTGGGGCATCTTAGATCACAGAAGCTAACCTATGGCATTTTTTCCAGCTGCCAATTTAACTGTCCCCTCCTCCCCTTGGAAACACAGAGCTCTCCCCTGCTGCAAGACTGAACTGATGAGCCTAAGGAGTGAGCTATGCTGATAGGGCTCATCGCTGTGGCTCTCCAGGGACCTGTGCAATGGACTCTGGAAGTGCAGCTCTACACCCCCAGCCCACCAGAGCCATCACCTGAGCATTCCCACCTCCAGAGCTAAGCACATGCCTTTATCCCCGAGCCTCTCAAATGAGCCTGTTGCTAGTAAGCCAGGTACCTCACTTGCACCACACTGAGTTTTCCAGTTAATTCTATGTACAGAGCACAGGGGAATCACAGGGGGCCAAAACCTTCTAAATGAATGAGTTACAACTGTGAGGTTTTCCCACTGCCAAACCCACACCTCTCTACCCGCCACATCAGCAAGATTTCAGGAAATAGCTAACCCTTTCATATGCCATTTTGCTGGTAGGGAAAAGCCATCAGCTTTCCAAGTTGGGTGAGGCAGAATGTGGCCACATTTCTTATCAGCTCCCTCCCTGGCTTGATTACTAAGTGGGCAAGGCCAGGGCAGCTCAGAAGGAAACTACACGGTTCTGCTGGCAGGAAGGAACTGCTGTCAGAAGATTCCCTCAGCTTTCTACTGCCAGGGAAGATGCAGCTGAAGAAGGAAAGGATGGAAGTTGCTGCCTACAGAAGAGTCAACTCATATCCCTGTCAGCTCCTACAGGTAGCATCCACTTCCCTGTAAAAGCAGATTGCATACTGTCAAAGCCAGAAGACACCCCAGTTTTTAGTGAAATAGTTTCTCACAATACATCACTCCTTCCTCATTCCTGTTAATAAAAGCAGAAATACTTGCAATCAAACCAAAGCACAAATAGCCCATTGAAAGTGAGAGGCAATACTTAATATCAGAAAGCACCACTGAGGTTGCATGGGGAAGGCAATGAGAATACAGCCTGATGAGGTCCTGCTTTATATTTAACATCCTTTTAAGCTCTGAAATGAGGAGAATGACTCTGTCACTTTGCTCCATAACACACACACACACACACAGAGCATGTCTTTGATAACCCATTAAAGAAAAAGGTTTCATTCTTCTGTAATAAGGACGGTAAAAAGTCTGACAGCAGACAGCTGCTTGTACAAACTGCTGCTCTGACACTGTTCTCTGACTGATGACACTGGCTAATGATAGCAGAGGAACTTAAGGAGCAAATCTGTCAAGATGTAGGAGCACTTGGAAACAAAATCAAAGAACAATACAGGTTTCCACACATTTTTAATGTTTGTATAGACATTATCTCCACTACACAACATGAATAAGCTCATGAGGGAAAGCATGGAGAATCAGACCTGGAAAACACTGGAAGTTAACTGCAAATCCCTCCTGCTCAGAAGTGAGTGCTCAGCCCCCTCTGGCTCCTCTGAAAATCTCAGCTTCCATTTAGATATGTGCCAGGTCTCTATTCTGTTTAACCAGAGTTACTGAGGAGATCATGTTTTCGGTTTCAGCCTAGGCTTTAGAAAAAAAGAACAGAATAAATGGAGAATGATATTTTGTTTCAGCACACAACACCAAGCAAACAGTTGAGTATCTTCAGCTAGCACAGCTTCCTCTGGCTCTTCCTTTGGGGACATTCTTGCAGCAGAGATGACTGACCACATACAGCTATTCCAGGCATTGTGGGTTTGTTCCTTTCTGCCTGGTTCATTTAAGAGCTTACAAATCTGTGGCTGGTGACAAGCTAAGAGAAGCCATGGGAGCTCAAGCTGGAAGACTTCACATTTCCCAGTGCAGAAGTCCCAGAGTTACTTCCCAAGAGTTATCAACATTACAAAACTGCAACTGTCCCAACTGATAGCATAGTAACCAGTGAAAAAGTCAACACTCCACAACAATGCTTCCTCCTGTGCTGGCCCCTAATGGAAAGTTGAAGACTTAATGTTTCTCTCTGCTGCACCTGCACAAACTCCACTACTATTGCCCTGTGGCATCTGGTGGGCTTCTTCCAGGATGAGGCTGTGAGCCTTCCCATCTCCATCCTCCCACCTGCCCTCACACCCTGCCAGAAGGCTTCTTATCGAAGGAAACTGTGTGTCATCCTCCAGATCTGCCTGCCCTATGCACTGCAGACACTGTGCCCCCAGCTCTTTAAAAATGCCATCAAATGTATTTCATTTCAGGTATAGCACCTGGCCTGAGTGAGAGCTTTACTGCAATTATTTACTGTGCTGTTGCTGGGATTTGACCAGAAGCCTCTCCTCCTCCTCCTCCCCTAAGTCTCATGAACACAAGATGGCAAAAACTGCTTGAAATTTTATGTTGGTGAAATGAGAAGGAAGAACTCCAAAAGCTTCAGTGCAGCAGACCATCTGCTCAGGAAAGTACCCACAGAAATAATTGCTTGCATGATTATGTTTTTCTTTGTAAAAAATGCAGAAAGAGTCACAAGGCTGGGCTTCTCCAAACAAACAAAACCACACCGGCATATCTGCAAGGACGTCTGCTCGAGCCTGCAATGCTTCTCTTGTGTCCAGAGTGTCCACTGAAAGTAACAAATAGATTATGTTGGCTTTCTTCTCCACCAGGCCTAACTCAGAAAAGCTAATAATTCGAGGAGCTGGCATTCTGTGACTCACTTAGCCCCATCGAGGCAAGCATAAACTGTGCACTAATGCAGATGTTTGAAGGGGGAAAGAGCTGTATTTTCTCTGGAAGAGAACGTGGAAGTGACAGCCATTGAGATTTAAATGACAGTGTGTGGCATTAGGAGCCATAATTAAAACTCATCACAGGTTTCTCAGTAACAAATTATCATTGCATGCTACTTCATCAGAAAAACAGTTACAAATTAATAGATTGACCACTAGCAGGAGAAAAGACCAGAAGGAAAAAAACTATAAAACAAGACACAAGCGACTCTGATCTTAAGTGATTTGAAAATGAAGGAAAAGAAGAATCCTAGACAGCTGACAAGTGCTGGGTATTGCTAATGCACCTAATCCAGTGCAGGCAGCTGCTTGCTGAGGAGGGTGTAAATTCATCTGACATTCCAAGATTTTCTGTGAAAGCAAATTCAGAGTTTGAAGCAGGAAAGCATGGAGAAGCTGCCCTTTCCTTGTTGTCCTTCCCCCCTGTTTTACAAATGGTGGATCACCTATGGCAGAGACTTTACAGCACCTTCCATTATCTAAAGGGGTTACAAGAGCACTGGAGAGGGACTCTTTACAAGGGCCTGTAGTGACATCACAAGGGGCAATGGCTTTAAACTGACATAAGATAAATTTAGATGACATGTTAGAAATTCTTTACCATGAGGGTGGTGAGACACTGGCACAGGTTGCCCAGAGCAGTTGTGGATTCCCTGTCCCTGGGAGTGCTCAAGGCTAGGTTGGATGGGGCTTTGTGTAGTAGGAGATGTCCCTGCCCCTGATAGGGGGGTTGGAACTAGAGGATTTTTAAGGTCCCTTCCAACCCAAACCATATGATTCAATGATTCTTTGATTCTACCTCCCTGTGTATCACGATTTACTGCATCTGATCCATATCCATGGAAAACTTCTCCCCAAAACCTTCTTTCAAGGCATCCATACTGTAAAATAGAACAGGTCTGGGAGACAGCCTTGAGCTCCTTCACTGTTTTGCATACATGCACTCTAGAGTGTCTTTGTGCAAGGACTTTACAGAAAACTCTGTACAGCTCTGACCAGGGCAAAGCACCAAGAGACAGGTCACTGAATATGGAAGACGTAGTTCTGGATATATTGATAGATGCTTGATAAAGCTCATAATAATGTAATTTAGCTAAGTGCTGTTCTTTCACATTGTGTTGTTTCCAGGTCTGGAAGTAAGTAATTCCAAAGAGAGAGAACTCTTACACCTTTACATGTATCCAGCTACTTGACATAAAATATAATGAGAATGATACTAAGAATGATCATCAAGGCTCTGAGTAATTTAGTAGTGAGTCATACTGGCTCCATATCCTTGTGAGGTTCCTAAAGGTGATCATGAGTTATTTTTACTGTCTGAAAATTACCCTTTAGTGAATAAGGAGAACACAGGTATGTCCCTGTAATGTTGGAGATGGAGACTGTGAGCCCCTGGATGGCTGACACCAGCCTATCACTCAATCCCACACACTGGTCTGAAAGTTTGCACCTGGAAGTGATGGCAGGTTACTCCCACTGTTGGCTGAGCTGCACGGGTGAGCTCTGCTCAGTTCCTAAGTCTCTACTTCCCCCTGTGAACAGGTGAATAAATAAAAATAAATAAATAAATAAAAAGACTGAGCACATCCAGAGATTGAATGTCACCAAGACTAGGGCTATTCCATCAGGGCTGTGCCTGAATAGAGACTCTGTTCATATATGGGAGTGGAAATCTCTTCCCCAGAGAGCAAAGAACTGTTTCAAAAGGAAAAGACAGAGCAGAAGAGCAGATAGAGTTTCTTGGTAACAGTTGGCATCCAATCTTTTTTTTCTGCCAGTTGTTATGTGCTCTTCTTCACTGATCAATCTGAGTTACAGCACTGCTAAAAACTGCCAAAAATGCTGCTTCAGAACCTGACACAAACTTCTTGTGTGCCTTAACCAGCTGCTGATACAAAGCAAGATCTGTATTTGTAAACAGAAAAAAGCATGGATTAATCTGTTTCAAAATTAGAGATTTGAATTATTACTTTATATACCTGAAGATCTCCCAGCAGCTCCTTAAGAAACTGGAGCTCTGTCATGACAGATGAGGTTGGATTCTCTCATCCAAGTTTAAGATGATTAAAGGTTTGAAGTACAAAGAAGAGCTAACCACAGTAGGTTGCATTTCTATTCAGTACTGGAATTTCTAGGGAGCACGTCTATTATAGCACATTGAAAATAGGCCAGATGAACTTTACCTTGAAAAAGCCCAATTTTTGTGTGCACTGCCTACAAGCAAGGCCCAAACGACCACCTCAGGTGTAAAACAGCTCTGTGGCAGATGTCAGAAATCATCCAACCATATGGTCATGCAATGCAGCTCTTCTCTGAAGAACTCTTGCTTTACACACACACACATCCTCAGAACAAGAAGATGAGCACTGTGCTTAGCCCAACCCACACACAGCTGCCCTGCTCTGGTTCTCCAGGCCAAGCACCATGCCTGGGACCATACTTTTTAAACCATTGATCTGCCATCATCTAATTTGTCAGTAGGTCACCACACTGCAAAACCTTCCTTGGGGGAAAAAAAAGAAAACCCAACAAACAAAAATCCTTCAGGTCAAGATGCTCAGGAGTGAATCCTTGAACTTCTCATGACTTAGTGTACAAAGATCTTTCATTACATCCAGAATGGATGCTCGGAGGACTTCATAGACGAAAATGAACTTACAGCTCTCACCATCCTTTCACTCACATAACACCCATCAAACAAGCAATCTGCAGAAAACAGCAAAACATTGTTATGCGTGGCTCCTAATTTTTTCCCCATTTTTTTTCCTACAGATTGTCTGTTGTATTGGAGTTTTGCTTAAAAATAGTCCTTGTGGCATCAAATCTCTTCCACATAGCCAGAAGTTTCTCTCTTCTTTAATATATAATTAAAACCAACAGAGCTAATAACAATGTATAGGTCTAATATGATACTTATGTCATGATTAGGAAACAGAAATTTTAATAGAAAGATTATTAAGTATTTTAAAAGGCATGAAGAAAAGGAGTAGGAGCTTAAAGCCTGATGACAGCAGCTGATATAATCAGAAATAATTATTAAAACATGATTACATGTCCTATTTATGTCCCAAAATATCAACATCTCCTAAAATACCAATAGAAATTGAACCTAATGATAGGTGTTTTAACAGCAGGAGTAGCAAAAGACCTCTATTGACTGAGAAGTGAGTTACAACATTATCAAAACATGGAAATGACTAATCAAATTAAAATCACCAACTTTGAGCAGGAGCACACTTTTGCACATCACAACAATGTAATTAATTTAATTTCTCTTATTAAAGCATAACTTGCTTTTTTTATACTTCTTGTGTTTATCAGACATGGACAGATGCAGAATGGTTCACTCATTTTCTGGGATCTAGCCTGCTTCTACAGAGGCAGCAGTGTCTTTGCACACAAGCAATTACATGTTCATACCATTGACATTCTTGTCTTTGTCTTGTCCTCACTGGAATAAAACAAGGTGTGCAGAGACCAAATGTAGCTTAGCAAAATGTAAAGAAGGCTAAATGAGCTGGGCAAGATTTGAGAAAAGCTGGGAGCTAGAACCTCATGATTTGCTGAGCTCTACTGCTGGATTTTGTACCTGTGGGAACCTGAAGTACCACCCCTTGTTAACTCGTTTGTGAATGTACCATGAGGAGAATTCCTCCCGTGCCCCCAGAGAATTTATGCTGTTGTTTGGTGTGAGAATCTCTTCTCTCTCCCATTTCAGGCAGTAAAACATAGTCTCCAAAGCAGGGGCAAGCCCCCAGCACAGCAACATCTGGAGAAGAAAACTAAATAAATAAAAATAATATCCCCCCAACCCCCATGCCCTTGAAAGTTGTTTCGTTCGCAGAAAACTGAGCCTGGCAAAAACTCCTGTCCTCGTCCCCTTCGAGTTCCTCCCCCTAGCTCCCATCATTCACACCCAATGTATTTATTCATTTTATCAGATCAGAGGGCAGCATTTGGATTATTTCAAACAGCTAACGTTAATCATCAGGACAGAACCTGTAGGTTTTGCATGGTGGGTCTGTGCTGAGCTGCAAAGCCCTGCCGCAGGCTTCCAGAGCGAGCAAGAGGCTGAGTGAAAGCCAGATCATCAAAGCCCAGGCTAAGTGTCACAGCAACTGCTGCTCAGCCCGAGACTCCTCTGGCCCTTCCTTTTCATCTTTGTTTAAAACAGAGATGCTAAGACAGAAACATCTCTCTTGAGCCATTCAACACATCTTCAATCACACAATGGAATGTCAGTAAATACAAAATATATGTCGCTGCTATTCGGATGAAACCACTGCATTATAGTGGCTACAGTTATGGGTGCATCAGGCTATTTTCTGCATGCACATCTGTAAGTGTAAATTTTGTCCTTCGGTAAGGGGCATTCCCTTTGCCAGTTTGAAATGGCTTTACATTACTGAGTTATTCAGATATAGTGTGATCTCCTACAGAAACATTCCTCTCCCTTCCTTATTTTCAAAATAAAGGTTATACTGACTGAAAGAGCATTTGTTTCCAGAGGAAAAAAACAACACAAACTGAAATCGGGCTCCCAGAAACAACTTTCCCTGACATGGAGCCAATTCATTTGCTCTTTGCAATAGGCACACCATTATATCTCCCTGTCTTTCAAGCTGCTCTTCATTTTGAGCAGCCATCACTCAGAATCAAGCTTCAGAGCACCAGGTGGTCTGATATAATATTTATGGGTTTCAACCTTTTCACCAGCTACTCTTCTATACCAAACTATATATAATAAATACAAGTTTGCTCAGGAAAACAAATTGAAACTTTAAACAAATGTAGCCTACATTATACAGGGGGTCAGAGAAGGTGTGCATAATAGTCCCTTCTGGCCTGAAAAATCTAGAAATCTATGAATTTTGAAATAACTGCATAAAATACTACACTCTGACCCTAAATTTTGCAGTAAACCTTTTCAAATATTAATGAGAAGCTGTGCAGCTGAAAGAGGACGATGCCCTTGGATCCTTGGCTAAGGGATGTTTGCACATCTGTCCTGAAAAGGAACCCCTTGTAGCTTCTGAATGAAGGGAAGCAATTGCCTTACATGTTAGAGTGGTGAGTAATGAATGTATTAGCTCATTAAAAGATCATCATTATCCTCATCTGCAACACCACCACAAAACAACCAGGACATGTTGTGGTCTGAGTTACCTACAAAGAAATTAATTAAAAAGCATAGGTGACACCTCTGAGGTTGCTGATGCCACTGGCTCTTTACTGTCCCGGTGTTTTTCCAGGTGGCACATGGATGGAAGATCTGCGACTTAGTAGCAGCAATGGTGCTCTCCTTTGCAAAACTCCAGGTTTTACTTGGCCACATCAGCCCTGCTCTTACTGTCTGGCAGGCCTGGAAAAAGACCTCCAGCACAGACCAACAAAAGAACAGTCCAGCCATTCCTCTTAACTTTAAAGCCTTCCCCTGGTCCTGTATGGATTGGAGCTGGGGATGCCTCCACAAGCAGGGAAGGCCATAAATCCTGCCTTGGTTGTGGTTGTGCTGGCCAAAGAAGGTACTGCATCCTCCAGAAGATGATAATATTTTGTGTCTCATAAGGCTTCTGCTAGTTAATTCACATCTTTGAGAAGTGCTGAAATGCTTCTCTTCTATCTCCCAATATTCCCTGAACTTGAAACACAAAGGAAAACTCCCAGGCTGGCATGTGCATGTAGCTTAGGCACATCCTTCTCTTCAGAGCAGTCACAGAACCCTTTCAGACAGCATTCATTCTCTTTTCGTTCTCAGACTTGAGGCCTTGTTCACTCACAGGGGATGACAAAAAGTCCTTTCACTGCCAGATATCAGTATCATAATGTTGGTATTGAACCCTGAAGAGTCAATTTGAAGAAGCATCCAACAAAAAACATACGGTTATCTTCCTAGCCTAATTCAGGGCAGCAAGTGGTTTAAAACATCTAGGGGAGCCAGAGACTGTATGATTGCCTAAGTGGCAGTGGTGACTTGCCTTCAAGAAGGAAGAAGGAAGGAGAGACAGATGGCAAGGGCTTGCAGAGTAGCTTTTTCCTGCAACCCATGAACAAAGGTCACATCCCTCCTTCTGACCACAAGTGAAGGTGTCCATGACAGCAAACTCACAGGGCTGTGAGGAAGCAGACTGAGGGACATGCCACTCCTCAGGAGTGCTGGTGCAAATCAGGGCTGCCTACTCTGCTGGGCTCTTTGTCCTAAAATACCGTGTTGTCCAGTTCCCACAGCTCAGCCAACAGTGCACATGTGACAAACCTACACATGGCAGTCTGTGCCTCCCCTCTGAAACACACCAGGGTGGTTTGTCACTGCACACGTGGAGTCCGGGCAGATAAAATCTGCTGAACTAAATTACACCTCTGGTCCCTCTGGCGACGTGCTGGAGAGACTTGACTGGCTGGGGTTTGCTGAGGTTCTTTGTTCTTGGAGAAAAGTTTGCTTTAGAAGTCGAGCATAAACAAACCAAAATTACAAAAATAGCAGCAGCAGCTGCCCCATCTATAAGTTCCTTTGCGTTTGGCTTGACCACATTTGAGCTAGGCAAACATGGAGCAAAGTTTTGTAATATAAACCACCAAGAAAGCAACTCAGTCCACAGAAGTTTACGTGGTGGCTTTGCTGAGCAGCTCCCAGAGATGAAGGAAGGAATCCTGAAACAGCCTTCCAATCTCAAAGAATCCCTGCCAGCTCATAGAAGGCTGACCCAGGTAATTCCCTTTCCTAGAGACAAAACAGGTGGGAGCCTGGAGGGCTCCCAGCTCAGGCACAGCCAGATCAACAAGCCAAGTCCTTCCCCTGTCGCCCCTGCACTTTAGATTTGAAGCCACGTACAAAGTGATGTGAGCTGTCAGACTGCTTGAGTGGGCTTACTATTAAAAAGGCTTTAAAGAGGATAGCCAAGAAGCACAGGACCCTTAAAAGACTTTTACAATAAAGCCCTCCCACTTTCCTTCACTTTTGGCTAACACTCTCAGCTACAGAGAAAGAAGTACATCACATTTCTTGGTAAACAAGCCTTAGTAACTTAAAAATGTTAGGGAACAATACCTCCCACTTTCCTGAAACAGTTAAGCACAAAAGTGAGATTAACATTTCTGAAGTGTGTGTGTATGCGGAACGAGATAAGGCCTTTAAAAATCTGTATAACAATGGGGAAGCAATATTCCCCACAGTGAGCCTGAAACTGTCTTTATATCATGAAAGAATAGAAACTCTCCTTTCCACAGATGCATCTCCAGAGCCTGGTTCTTCTTCCCACAGTTTGTCCCGTCGTGGTAGGGGCCACACACATCCAAGCTGCTGTGTCATCTGGGACGGATCTGCTGCCACAGCCTTGCACTTTGGAAACCTCTGTGTACATAATGTTATGTGTGGATTTAAGACTTCCTTGGGATTTTCAAAGCAGTGAGCATTCACCTGTGGATATCCATAAGATACTTTGAAAACTTTCTCAGCTAGTGGGGGAACTCCCCCACCTCCCAAATAAAAATGTTGCTGCAGGTAGATACTTTTACCTGCAAATCACATTCAATGTTCAAGGTTTGATAAAGAGCAGTAGTGGATTATAGAGGGAAATAATCATTTCACTTTGGCAGAATTTGCAGAAAAAGGGTTTTTTCTCCTCTGTCAAGTCATCAGGTTATTCTCAGTGTGTTCAACCCACTTATCCTTTTCCTCAGCACCATTTAGAAACGGAGCGAAGTCTCAGCTAACAAGAGTGACAAAGATCTTGCTGGCTTCACTGAGAAGAGAATTTTATCTACTCTCCTGGCAAACAACCATGGAAACCCTCACCACACCACTCCAGCTCTGTCAATGAAAACGTGTTGCCTGAAGTTCTGGAAAGAAGGGAAGCAGCAAGAAAGGAAGCTTGAGGTGACACGGCATTGCCTTAGGAAACACACAGATAGCATTGCTACTAACAGTCTCACCCTCCTCTTGTGAAAAAATCATTTAAATGACAGAAAAATAAGATAAGAGCTGTCTGGACATGGTGCAAGTGAAGAGTGCTCACCGCAATGAAAAAAGTTACCCTAAGAGTGCTGAATGGTACTAAATGTGTGGAGTGAATGCGTGTGAATACCAGAGGACACAGTAATAAATAAAAAGCCTCCCCACCCCTCTACTCACCTACCTGCAGGGATGTGTCACCTAAAATAACTGTGTTGTAACTAATAATTCTCAGAGGCTTTTGAGGACTTTAGTATTTTCCCTATTATTTTTTCTTTGCATTGCCTAGTGCCCAGCACCCACCGTAAGAGTTACTGCAGAAAATTAAGAAAAAAGAAAAAAAAAAAAAATTGCAAATGCAGAAAAACCTTCACTGCCAAATGGCTCATAGCAGAACAGAGTTAACAATAATTTAAACCCAGAATCCATCACAGACTAGTAGCTTCTACACACAAAATTTGAGGTGTTCTCAGGTTTGTAGAAGCAAAGAAATTTACTTGCTTATAGCACCACTTGGAAAGGTTTTTTCAATGTTTCCAAATTTCTGGGGAAAATCCTTATCAAAGCCTTTCTCTTTTAAAATTCTGCATGAAAAATTCCAAAACAAGAGCCCTGCAATGGGCTGTACCACAGTCAGGTATGAGATTTTTAGGTGCTACAGACTGTATATGCTGAGACACAGAAAAGTGAAAAATGATTGTTCATTTCTTGAAGGACAGAGTAAAAAGCCAAATCTTAGAACTTCAAAACAACAGGGAGGTGGGACATTCATATGATTTATTGGTTTGGAAGGGACATTAAAGCTTATCTAGTTCCAACCCCTCCTGCCATAGGCAGGGGTACCTTCCAGTAGGTCCGGTTGCTCAAAGTCCCATCCAACCAGGCCTTGAACACTCCCAGGGATCTGGCAGCTGAAACTTCTTTGGACAACATGTGCCAGTGCCTCACCATGCTCACAGGGAAGATTTTCTTCCTAACATCTTATCTAGACTTATCTTCTTTCAGTTTGAATCCATTCCCCCTTGTCCTGTCACTGCCTGCTCTTGTAAATAGTCTCTCTCCATCTTTCTTGTGGCTCCCTTCAGGTACTTGAAGGCTGCAACTAGGTCATCCCAAAACCTTCTCTCCTCCAGGCTGAACA